>LR812535.1:8507385-8647385 GCA_903798195.1 Danio kyathit
ATATCTCAAAATCATTTAGAACGCAGAAAGAACCTTATAATTCCAAGGTGACGAAATGTTGCTATGAATATAATCAATGCTGCTGATGTGGCTTTAAAAAGATATGAATAAATAAATGCAATAGGAACTGTTCATTGCTGGCACACACACATATCCTGACTGACAAATAAGTGCATTATCTTTTATCAGTTTCAGCTCGCCGTCATCAGATTGGGGGAGCGATGGCTTTGACCTTCGCCCTGATCACGCAGCGGAGACTCTAATATCACGCTTCATGCCTGCAGTCTCAGCATGGATCCCGCAGGGCACAAGTACTTCACTGTTATCGATTATGTGATATTTGGGTTATTGCTGGTGGCCTCCATGTCCATCGGCCTGTATTACGCCTTCACTGGAGGACGGCAGAGCACCACGCAAGAGTTCCTGATCGCCGACAGGAGCATGAAGTGTCTGCCGCTCTCTCTGTCCCTCATGGCCACCTTCCAGTCGGCTGTGGCCATCATTGGCACCCCGGCTGAAGTTTACGCCCATGGCACGCAGTATTGGTTCATTGGCTGCTCATATGTTCTGGGTCTTCTGATTCCAGCGCACATTTTCATTCCCCTGTTCTACAGACTGCATCTCACCAGTGTTTATCAGGTACACAGTCTCCTAAAGTTCCCCTATTGCTCTTATTTAAAGGTTATTTTAGTTTTGTTTTGAATTTTCCTACAATAGATATACTGTACATGGTCATATCCAAGGTCAAAAAACACTGTAGTTTCCTCATAATATTCACTGCAGCGTCAAGGCCTTTTCTCACTGTCTGAAATGACACATTATTAAACCCGCCTTTCTGAGAGCCTACTCTGCTCTGATTGGTCAAATGGCCCAAATCTGCTCTGATTAGATGACTCTGTTCTGCTCTAATTGGTTAGATGGCTTCATTGTTTTCTGATTGGTCAAATGACCCTACCCTATTCTACTCGCTATGATTGGCCAGTTGACCCTACCCTACTCTACTCTGATTGACCAGATGATCCTATCCTACTCTACTCTGTTCTGATTGGTCAGATGGACATATTTTACGCTGCTCTGATTGGTCAGATGGCTTTATTCTGCTCTGATTGACCAGAATGCCCTACTCTGCTCTGATTGGCCAAATTAATCTACCCTACTATGTTCTGATTGGCCAGATGGCCCTACCCTACTCTGTTCTGATTGGTTAGATGGCTATATTCTGCTCTGATTGGCCAGATGTCTGTAGTCTGGTCTGATTGGCCAGATAGCCCTACCCTACCCTACTCTGTTCTGATTGGTTAGATGGCTATATTCTGCTCTGATTGGCCAGAATGCCCTACTCTGCTCTGATTGGCCAGATGAATCTAACCTACTCTGTTCTGATTGGCCAAATGTCTATAGTCTGGTCTGATTGGCCAGATGACCCTACCCTAATCTGTTCTGATTGGTCAGATGACACTATTCTGCTATGATTGGCCAGATGAACCTATCCTAATCGACACTGCTCTGATTGACCAGATGATCCTATCCTACTCTACTCTGTTCTGATTGGTCAGATGGACATATTTTACTCTGCTCTGATTGGTCAGATGGCCCAAATCTGCTCTGATTAGATGACTCTGTTCTGCTCTAATTGGTCAGATGGCTTCATTCTTTTCTGATTGGTCAGATGACACTACCCTATTCTACTCGCTATGATTGGCCAGTTAACCCTACCCTACTTGTCTCTGATTGGCCTGATGATCCTACATTACTCTACTCTGTTCTGATTGGTTAGATGGCTATATTCTGCTCTGATTGGTCAGATGACACTACTCTGCTATGATTGGCCAGATGAACCTACCCTAATCGACACTGCTCTGATTGACCAGATGATCCTATCCTACTCTACTTTGTTCTGATTGGTCAGATGGACATATTTTACGCTGCTCTGATTGGTCAGATGGCTTTATTCTGCTCTGATTGACCAGAATGCCCTACTCTGCTCTGATTGGCCAAATTAATCTACCATACTATGTTCTAGTTGGCCAGATGGCCCTACCCTACTCTGTTCTGATTGGTTAGATGGCTATATTCTGCTCTGATTGGTCAGATGACACTACTCTGCTATGATTGGCCAGATGAACCTACCCTAATCGACACTGCTCTGATTGACCAGATGATCTTATCCTACTCTGTTCTGATTGGTTAGATGGACATATTTTACTCTAATCTGATTGGTGAGATGGCTCTATTTTGCTCTGATTACCCAGAATACTCTACTCTGCTCTGATTGGCCAAATGAATCTACCCTACTATATTCTGATTGGCCAGATGTCTGTAGTCTGGTCTGATTGGCCAGATAGCCCTACCTTACGCTACTCTGTTCTGATTGGTTAGATGGCTATATTCTGCTCTGATTGGTCAGAATGCCCTACTCTGCTCTGATTGGCCAGATGAATCTAACCTAATCTGTTCTGATTGGCCAGATGTCTATAGTCTGGTCTGATTGGCCAGATGACCCTACCCTAATCTGTTCTGATTGGTCAGATGACACTATTCTGCTATGATTGGCCAGATGAACCTACCCAAATCGACACTGCTCTGATTGACCAGATGATCCTATCCTACTCTACTCTGTTCTGATTGGTCAGATGGACATATTTTACGCTGCTCTGATTGGTCAGATGGCTTTATTCTGCTCTGATTGGCCAGAATGCCCTACTCTGCTCTGATTGGCCAAATTAATCTAACCTACTCTTTTCTGATTGGCCAGATGACCCTACCCTACTCTGTTCTGATTGGTTAGATGGCTATATTCTGCTCTGATTGGCCAGATGACACTACTTTGCTATGTTTGGCCAGATGAACCTACCCTAATATACACTGCTCTGATTGACCAGATGATCTTATCCTACTCTACTTTGTTCTGATTGGTCAGATGGACACATTTTACTCTGCTCTGATTGGTCAGATGGCTCTTCTGCTCTGATTGATCAGATGGTCCTACTCTGCTATGACTGGCCAGACGACCCTACCCTAATACTCTATTCTGATTGGTCAGATGTCTATAGTCTGCTCTGATTGGCCAGATTATCCTATCCTACTCGGTTCTGATTGGTTAGATGGTTATATTCTGCTCTGATTGATCAGATGTCTATAGTCTGCTATGATTGGTCAGATGGCCCTACCCTACTCTGTTCTGATGGGTTAGATGGCTCTATTCTGCTCTGATTGGTCAGATGGCCCTACTTTGCTCTGATTGGCCAGATGATCCTACTCTACTCTGTTCTAATTGGTCAGAGGGCCCTACTCTGCTCTTGATTGGCCAGATTACCCTTTCCTACTCTGTTCTGGTTACATGGCTATAGTCTGCTCTGATGGTTCAGATGGCTCTACACTACTCTGATTGGTCAGATGCCTCTACTCTGATAGTTCAGCACATTTTAGAAAGCAAACACTCATTATATCTGAATGGTAGCTCTTCCTCAGTACTTGTAAACAACAGTGCTGCAAACCATATCAACTCAAGCAGTTGATACGTCCTTATTTTGGAACATCATGCAAAGTGTTATTTGCTTTAGCAGCAAAGAAAGGCATCATCTTCTTGAAATGTCAACAACACAAACCAGACTATTCCCATTGTGTCAGTGTCACAGTAGATAGATGTTATTTGCAGGCAGTCAATAAAGACCATAGACGATATTATGTGAAGGTGTTTGGAAATAAAACAACTTACTCATGACTTGTTTCAGGCAGTTCAGAATCTTCTTTCATTTGGGCAGCAACTCCTGATACTTTTCAAACATTTTTTCATTAGCAAACAGCTACATTGCACATTATATGAAAGCTAATATCACAAAACGCATAATAGGGGCACAGCAACATATTATTCATATTAATAAAGCAATATCCTTGTATCTAAACTTTATTCTTTGTCATCTTTGATTCATCTCACAGTATTTGGAGCTGCGCTTCTGCAAAGCCGTCCGTATATGTGGCACTGTTACATTCATCTTTCAGATGGTAAGTAGAAGAAAGCTTTAGTTTTACTTTCAGTTTCACATATTTATAGTATTGCATGATTAAAAAAAGTTACTTTTTTTTTTTTTTTTGCAGGTTATTTATATGGGCGTTGGCATCTATACACCTGCTCTTGCACTGAATGCAGGTATAATATAATAATATATAATCAAAATGTAGCATATTTAAAGCATACAGATAATTGACTCTGCTTTGACATGTTTCCGTGCAGTTACTGGTTTTCATTTATGGGGAGCAGTTTTGGCAACTGGATTTGTGTGCACCCTTTATACAGCACTGGTAAGAGCATTTTATCAGTTGTTATATAGTTTGCTTTTATTCGGTCCTGTTGTACACAGTTCAGTTTTGTCAATATTCTTAAGCTTGCTTCACATCTGAAATGTTTTTTTTGTTTTGTTTAAAGCATCTAATGTTGGTCATTAACCCAATAGAGCATAGATTTACACCTCATACCTCATTATATTTTATACTCCAATTTCTTAAAGTCTCCAAATGATCAACACGATCAAAACTTTGCTGCAGAAAATATAGAATTGCAATAAATTATATATGTATATTTGTTTACTTTTAGCTTCTATTTTCAAAACTTTTATGGATCTGGACGTAAGTCAAGCCAGCCTCTCCCTGATCCCCACGGCTCTGCGGTGGTTATGGAAATTCAAAATTGACCCAAAATAAACCATACGATTGGCAATAAAAATTCAGAAAAGTGGTTCCACCGGCGTACGAGTAAGAGTCGTGGGGAAAAAAAACTTTTGGTAATATTTTAAGATGAATATTGATCGGGATGAAGCCACTTTGATTTACAGTTTTAGAAAAATCTTCAGATGTATCAAATATGATTTGTCAGGCTTTTGATGAGTGTTTATTTCCAGCACCCTTACATTCGCTGTTCATCAGAGGTGAAATGATCCCCCTGAGCCTCAAAAACAATATATTATAATATTACAATAAAGCTAATATGTTCATACCTCAACCATCACCTTATTGCATGTATAATATAAAGGGTAATGAACTGAGAAACTAAATTCTAGGGGTGTAACGATACTACAAACCGAACCGAAATATTGCAATACACCAACCACGATTTGTATCGCAAAACTCTTGTGGCGGACCGTGATACTTTCACGCCCCCTGCTGCCCATTGCTGAGGTTGACGTCACTTGTCTCTAACTAATGGAACCAAACATCTTAATTTAATCACATTTGATTAAATTGTATTAGTAATGGTGAGCTTTTGTTCTAAATATTATATTCTAAAGTTAGTATTTTCCAAGTGCATGTCATGTCATGACTTGAGTGAGCGATCATACTCGATTACTACTGTATATGCAGGACGGCTGCTTCGCATATATTGAGATTGCAGATCCCCCAAACACATTTAAGTCTCCTGTTTGGGAACATTTTGGTTTTCCAGCGGAGTACAGGAATGAAATTCGTGTCATAGACAAAGCGCACACTATCTGTCGTAGCTAACTGTTTCACTAAACTTAAGGAATAACATTTTAAAGATGTTGTAAATTTCACAATGTGAGGGTGTACGCAAAAGACACTGACAACAGCACTGCCAACAAAAAGGATTTAACTCCTTGCTAGAAACTGATGAAAAAAAAAAGGTTTTTAGCGCTGTTTTCTTCCCTATACTGAACTGTAGAATAAAATAAATGCAAAGATGACGTTCACCTCTTACCTGATGTCTTTAACAATACATTTTCTATGTGTTTGCAAAATGGAAGTCGTAAGACAGCTTTCCTATCCACCTTACTCTGAGAAAAGAGTGAACTTGAGGAGGTAAAGATCAATATGACAAGAAAGAGCTGAACAAAAAAGCAACAAACAAATCAATCGAAATAAAAGTGTACAAAAATCACAAAATTTTTCAAAGTGGGCAAAAGTAATGCAAAGTAATTTTGCCCAAACGAAAGTTAAGCAAAAACAACGAAAATCAAAATCATGTTAGCAAAATACACGAAAAACGAGATCAAAGGAAGATGCGGTTTCCTCCGCTTTTCCTGACGTCATTTTTATATTCCTGCGCCAAGTCGCCCAGTAATGATAGATCGGTCTCCTGACCAATCAGCTGTCGTGAAGGTGGACATACAGAAATGACAGGCACGGAGAGAATGAGAGAGAGAGAGAGAGAGAAGGGAGGCAAAAAATACAACTAATATACGGCTACAAACCCTAACATTAGTTTCAGACAAAACTGCAATGTATTTTACTGGTGAATATGTAATGTTAAAAACACTTAACAAACACATTATATGTATATTTTTCATTAATTTAAATGGAAACCTATCTATCTAAATGAAAACTTAGATAACTAAAAATGAGCATCACTGTGTCTGTGTCTGCACAGAGATCAAGCCCTTCACCTGAGAATGTGGACATTATGGCGTTTTTGAAGAAGAACCTAAAACTTAATTGAATATTCCAAATGTCCTTAAAGAGGAAAATCCTGTTTATCTTTCACTATAGTCAACACTGCAGTTATTTATTTAATTTTAGTTTACTTTCTTAAGATGGCTGCACTAAAGAGAATAGTTTTTTCTGACTAGTCTATATTGGAGGTAATTATTTAATGTTTGTTGTTTACTCTGGTATCCTGACTGTACTAAAATGTGATGGCAAAGTTAATAAAGAAAAAGTTTAGTTGTTCTTGTTATTAAGTGAATCTATTGTTCCTTAGCATTGCTGTTAAGATGACATCAACCCTAACCCCACAGCAAACAGAAACCGAACCGTGGCTCTAAAACCGTGAACCGAACCGAATCGTGCCTTTGATGTATCGTTACACCCCTACTAAATTCCATTGAGTTCTTGACATATAAGAGGTCACAGTCCAATAAAAAGAGCTCAAAACTTTGTGGTTCCTCTAAAATCAGCTTATATTTAAAATACACAGGCTCTGGATTGTTAATAGGGTGGATAAGCTCCGCCTCCACAGAAGATCAACGCCCACGTCTACATCACTGCCTGTTTAGCTCTGTTAATATGCAAAACTTTTAGCCAGTCACAGAAGTGGGCGTATACTACAGTCTACAGTCAGCCACACCCATTCAAACACAGCGTTCTGATGATGAGGATCAAAATAGCACAGAAATATACTTCCAAATTATGTTTTTGATGTACTTTTTCAAATAAAATTGATACTTAAATAAAATAAACCTTAAGAGTTTAGTACACAATACAAAAAAAAAGTTAATGAACCCTTTAAAACTAAGGCTCTTTGATTGTTATCAATTATTGGGAGTTGCAAAATACTATTCAGTATTTTGACATCTGAATAGTTTTGACTCTACATACATCATTCATTAATTTTTTCTTTCGGCTTACTCCCTTTATTCATCAGAGGTCACCACAGTGGAATGAACCTCCAACTTATCCAGCATGTTTTACACAGCGGACGCCCTTCCAGCCGCAACCCAGTACTGGGAAACATCCATACACACTCATTCTGATACTACGGACAATTTAGTTCGTCCAGTTCACCTATGGCGCATGTCTTTGGACTGTGGGGGAAACCGGAGCACCCGGACGAAACCCACGGCAGCACGAGGAGAACATGCAAACTCCACACAGAAATGCCAACTGGCCCAACCGAGACTTAAACCAGCGACCTTCTTGCTGTGAGGCGACAGTGCTAACCACTGAGCCACCGTGTCGCCCTACATACATCATACTATATCATAAAAGCCTGAATATGCTATAAAAATGATATAAAGCACAAAAGCAGGCCTGAGAAGATGATTGTGCTGTGATTTGTTAGTTGTTGTGATTTATTGTGTGTGTTGTTTCCTGCTGGTAGGGTGGGCTGAAGGCAGTGGTCTGGACGGATGTTTTCCAGACGGTGGTCATGTTCACTGGTCAGCTGGCTGTCATTATTGTGGGTGTTCATCAGGCTGGGGGTCTTTCTGAAGCCTGGGGCAAAGTCAGAGACGGTGGACGCATCTCTGGGATTGAGTATGTTCACTTTAAACACATATAAAAGCTACTTTTTTGCACTGTAACTAATGATCAACAGTAAAAATGACATATTTGACCACTTCCCAACAGGGAAAACCACCAACAATCAAGAATGCATGATTATACAGTATGATGTCATGGCTTTGCAATCAAAAAATGTCATTATAATGAAAGTCAATAGGCAAAAACAGCCACACAAGGGTTAATTCTGTAGTGTAATCTTGCATAGGCATCAGCTGAAGTGAACAGACACACAAATGGTTTTTCATTGACTCTCTCTCTCTGTGTGTTCAGCCTGAATCCTGACCCGACGGTGAGACACACATTCTGGACATTGGCTGTTGGAGGAGTGTTTCTCATGCTGTCTCTGTATGGTGTTAACCAGGCTCAGGTTCAGCGCTACCTCAGCTCTCGAACAGAGAGAGAAGCCGTCATGTAAGTGCTCATTTCAGCCAAAAACTGACCCTTAAAGTGCTGTAGGTCACAAAATGTTCTGGATTTCAGCTTAAAGTCTGCATGAACTGGAAGCTGCAACCATTTTTTTTTTCGTATTTTGATGGAGTTCCTAGAAACATAATATTAAATGAGAAAACAGTGGGCGTGGGTTTTTTTTCTACTGAAAGCTGATTACATGTAGTAAAGTAGGCATTTCATTCAGAAAGCTCTGGCAAAGGGTTTGGGGAGAGTTATTACAGCCTAACAGACTCCAACAGACAGCAGGAGGGGCGTGGCTAAGTGTGTTAGCCACGCCCAATACCTCAGACAGACATAATCTGAGAATTTAACTGAAAACAAACAGGAAGTGCATTTTTTAGACTTCAATTTTAGGGCAGGCAATTTTTGTTCCTAATGACATGCACAGATGAATTGTTCACCACTAGCAATGTGAGCTAACACAATCAATATGATTAGTTTTAAATTCATGTGTACTTTAATGACAAATAGGGGCTGTTTACATCTGGTCACTTTGTGTTTTTTCTGATTGGATAGCTATCTGATTTTGAAATGGACAGGTACGCATTCAAGACTGAATATAAATCCGATCGCTCGGACCACTTTAGGACATGGTTTCCAACTGAAACTGGACAGGTCTAAATGCATCTGTTTGGTGAAACCGCATATGTGAATTTGACTCCTCCCAAAATTAAAAAAAATAATAACATGAGAATGCATGTGTTGTGGGTTATATGACCATCAGATATTGCATAAGCATCGGAAGGCCACAGATGAAATTTTAAGACCAGTGTTTCCTCAACCATTATAATAGAGGGGCGCCCTACCCTCCCAGTGGCTTTCCCCGTCCCCCTTGAAGTCAAGTTAATTTTATTTTTAATATAGCGCCAGATCACAACTTTTAATAAGCTAAATAGCCGTATGTAATATCTTATTTACACAACGGCATGCAGGGCTCGAAATTGCGAACATTTTGGTTGCATATGTGCCCAAAACTTAATCTATGCGACCTTATAATATATTTGGGAGCATTTGTACAACTGCATATAATGATTGTAGTTAGGGTTGGGCAATGTCGACCAATTTGGCATCGTACGATGTCTAATGTGAAACATCGCGATGGATGATGGCATCGTCGTCGTAGGCGGCAGTGAATTAATTATTTATGAATAATTAATTAATTCATAACTAACTAATTATTTGTAGCCTACCGTTTCAACTACCCGACCCGCATAGTCTTTGTTTTACCCATAACCAAATCACAAATAAATAAAGATAAGTTATACACAAATTACCACCTCTCAATCACTTTTTCCGCGGGACTCTCGCATGAATAGGCAGAGTGATCTGTGTCAGTATAATGGCGTCCACAAACTTGGTTGGAAAAAAGGTGCACAACCAACATGAACCAACCAACAGTATCTGAGGTTTTCACTAAAGTGACGTACTACAAGCGTGAAAGCAAAAGATTAAAGCAGTGTACTGACGCTGTGACACGTTACCTGATAGATTCAAAAGAACGAAGAGTCGTTAGATAGAGACAAGATTAATTAAATATCACGTTTAACAGCTATAGTGTGACGCGATCCAGCGCTACATCCTTGATAAACTGTCCAACGTGCACTGCTCTCTGGAGCTCAGACGAGCGCATGACAGTGTGTGTGGCTGTGTGTGTGGTCACGTGATGTGCGTTTTCAGCGGACGGAGGTCTGTTTAGAAATGCTAGGTAAAACACGGCGTGGATGTGGATCATTTTCGTTCTAAAATTGCATTTTAAAACTAAGATGTATTAGTGTTAACGGGGCCTAAGTGTGTATGTTTGCGACGGGGGCGGGGCGGAGGATTGGCGATGCCGGCTCAGCATCGTGTTGTCTATCGGCCATCAGCGATCATGCGGTGAATGTTGATCCGCCAGCCGAGATCAACCGGAGTGTTTTCGGAGAGAGTGCTGAAAGACTCAGAGTGGATTAGCTGTTTAATGGGCCGAATCTCGATGCGTTGCATTCACTGCGTGTTCAGCGCAAATGGACGCTAAATGTAAAATTTAACACTATACATTATCGCCAAAGAAGCTCGCCTTTTAAGTTTAAAGTGAAGTGGCTCTTGACAAAGAACTGTATTGCGCCAGTGGTCATCGTGAGAATCCTGCTCTGCCTGCTCATATATTGGGCCGGCTGACTCGCCTGCTTTTCCACAAACACAGAAAAATGTAAATCAGAGCCTAACGAAACTGAAAAAAAACTTTTAAAGAGTAGTAGAAGTGAGACTTTTTTTCTTCTGTCTGTTCTTTCTTGACATGAATATTTTTTTTCTATTTAGTTACTGATGACTGCTTTGCAGCTTTCAGCAATGAATTGAATGATTTATTATAGCAGAAATATTATTTGTTTATTAAATTGGTATGCGTATAAAAACAATAGTGCAAAATAAATATTTCTTACTGCAATGCTTCATTTTTGTTTAATGCAAACCATACATTTATTTTTCATAAAGTAACAGTTGAACTTCATATAGCAGATAACTCACATTCAAGCACATTTAAGGCAGCATGATCATGAGAAATGTTATTCATTGTTAGTATTATTGTCATCATTAATAATTTATAATTTTTAGACACTCATTTTGGAATATTTGCACAAATATCAATTCATCACAGAATTAGTTAGATAGTTGTTTCTGATTTTTGTTAGTTAAATCATGCAGTCTGAACTCGGCATAAAAGTTAGGAAATGTTGTTTTGTAGTAACTTTTGTCCTAAATGTGCTCCTAATTGAAATGACCATAGTTCTCAAATTGATAGATAAGATTTTCAGGGTTTCCGCTGGGTCTTAAAAAGTCTAAAATTTAAAAAGTGAAATTTAAGGCCTTAAAAAGTCTTAAATTCGCTGTTCTAGGTCTTAAATATTTTTGCACAGGTCTTAATTTTCTGATGTCCGTGTAACGCTACGTCTAATGCTCATTTAAATTATTTTTTGTTGCTGTTGCTTGGTTTTCGAGGTGTTGTAGTTCTTTATTTCACTAGTCTAATTGTAATTTGCGATATTACAACTACAAATTAGGCCGACATGCAGTGCGCGTGGTGAATGTGACGTCATCGCTGTGTTTGCGCGACATGATTTCGGCTGGCGGGGCTCACGTAATGTTTTAAGACTCGAGTGAACACTGAACAGTTCGCGCGACACCGCATTTAATTTGAGTTAGTATAAAACACTTTAAAGAGATTTTATATCCATGCGTGATCATAGAGATAACCAGATGACCAATAATTCTTGGCTAGAAATTGCAACAGCAGTGGGAAAGGAGGAAAGTTTTTGTAAAAACTTTGGAAAAACCTGATCGATAAGTTTGTTAAAACAAAAAAAGAGGCCATGGCAAATGTGGAGACCCAGGTGGTTTTAATATTACAGAATATGTTTTTCCACCAGTCATAGGTTTTACACTGATGTATAGGTTACAATTTTGAATTTAAAACAGTTTACAAGTTACAAACTAAAATTGAGTAACAAATTATGTCTTTGATACAGTTGAAGTCAGAATTATTTGCCCCCCTTTGAAATTTTCTTTCTTTTTTAAATATTTCCCAAATGATGTTTAACAGAGCAAGGAAATGTTTACAGTATGTCTGATAATGTTTTTTCTTCTGGAGAAAGTCTTATTTTTTTTATTTCGGCTAGAATAAAAGCAGTTTTAATTTTTTGAACACCATTTTAAGGTCAATATCATTAGCCCCCTTAAGCAATATATTTTTTCAATAGTCTACAGAACAAACCATCATTATACAATAACTTGCCTAATTACCCTAACCTGCCTAGTTAACCTAATGAACCTAGTTAAGCCTTTAAATGTCACTTTAAGCTGTACTGTCTTGAAAAATATCTAGTAAAGTATTATTTACTGTCATCATGGCAAAGATAAAATAAATCAGTTATTAGAAATGAGTTATTAAAACTATTATGTTTAGAAATGTGTTGACAAAATCTTCTCTCTGTTAAACAGACATTGGGGAAAAAGGGGGGCTAATAAATCTGACTGTAACTGGAAAGGAATATATGAACCTATCAGTTTACAATATATTGATGCCCAATGTCTAGGCTTTATTGGTGATGATGGTCACGAATGTTGGACCATTATTGCCTTTTTAGCTTATAAGTAGAGGACAGAAATTAGCCAGACAGTAATGTGTGAATTGTTGAATGGGCAAAATAAAAAAAAAATAAATAAAAAACGTCAGTATTTTTTAGTAAGTGTACTTCTTTTTTGTTTTTATTCTTGCCATAATAAAAATATAATTGTAGAGCAACCCAAGTTCTGTTGCCATTAATATTTAACTGTAATAGGTAGAACTGTCCGAGATATGAACAAAAGCAAGTGGTGCATCATTTAGATTTTTAAAATTTAGATATAAAAAAATCTTGAACGGTTATAAAAATCTTTATAGTAAATAATAAAAAAACAATTATCTTGAATGATATTAATGATATGACCTAGTTCCGGAAACTTTCTACTTCTGTTTATCCGTCTGATTTTACTGTCTGTTTCTTTTGACCGCCCCCTGTCATTTAAAAGAATATTTCAATGGCGAACTCGTCAAGTATAAAAGCCTCGTCCGTTTCGTGAGGTGCGCGATGTGGCACCAGGCGTAAGCATAAATCAGACTTAAGATGTTTGTTTGTTTTTTCTGTAGTTCAATGGTGATCTAACCTGTCTTTAGTACTGTTCAATTTAAATGTATTTATATTACCACTAATTTTGTGATATTGTATTTTCTCTTTGTGTATGCGTGTTTTTGATATTGTGATATAGGTCTTAAATTTAATACTTAATGGTCTTAAAAAGGTCTTAAAAAGTCTTAAATTTGACATCATGATATCTGCAGAAACCCTCATTTTGAAGTTGTTATGTTTCTGTAATGCACCTCCAGGTCCTGCTACATGGTGTTTCCCTGCCTTCAGCTGGCTCTAATGCTCAGTTGTCTGATGGGATTGGTCATGTTCGCCTGTTATGGCCAAAACAGCCCTGTTGAGCAGCAGTACATCACATCCAAAGACCAGGTTAGCAGCACTACACTGCTCCTGGATGATCTGAATGCGTATCTAATCTAATCCCTGATATGAAGAGTGGATTTATATATGACATGCTTTGATCTTTCAGATGGTGCTGTACTTTGTTATGGACATGTTGCAGAATTTCCCTGGACTTCCTGGATTGTTTGTGGCGTGTTTATTTAGTGCATCTCTCAGGTAACGGCAGGAGGATTAAATCTATCTATCTGTCCGTCCGTTTTATCCATCCATCCATCCATCCATCCATCCCTCCCTCCCTCCCTCCCTCCCTCCCTCCCTCCCTCCCTCCCTCCCTCCCTCCCTCCATCCATCCATCCATCCATCCATCCATCCATCCATCCATCCATCCATCCATCCATCCATCCATCCATCCATCTATCTATCTATCTATCCCTCTATCTATCTATCCCTCTATCTATCTAGTCCACTATCTATCTAGTCCACTATCTATCTATCCCACTATCTATCTATCCCACTATCTATCTATCTATCCCACTATCTATCTATCTATCTATCTATCTATCTATCTATCTATCTATCTATCTATCTATCTATCTATCTATCTATCTATCTATCTATCTATCTATCTATCTATCTATCTATCTATCTATCTATCTATCTATCTATCTATCTATCTATCCCTATATCCATCCATCCATCCATCCATCGTTCTATCTATCTATCGTTCTATTAATCTTTCTATTGTTCTATCCATCGTTCTGTCTATCATTCTATCACTTTGGAGAACAATAAGAGAAATGCTGTTATTTAGATCAGTCTTTGCATATAATAAAAATAATATATGTATGACTTATTTTTTATGTTTGTATTTATTTTAATATATTTTATTTATCCACATTTTTACATTTTCAGGCATTTATGGCTAGGATGTATTATTTTAATGCATCCTTGCTGAATTTAATCATTAAGTTACTTAAAAAATGGCAGACACTGGACCTTTGGTAGTGTCCACACAGATCTGCTTTTTTTTTTTACTATATTCAGAATAGAATAGACATTTGGTGCAAAAGCATGCAATAAAGTTATATATGTTAAAACCAAAAATGCACTGCCTTTATGTTGTCTCTCAGTACGATATCGTCAGCTTTTAATTCACTGGCCACTGTGACCATGGTGGATCTGATCAAACCGCATTACTCGATGACGGAGGCTAGAGCCACACTGCTGTCAAAGCTGCTGGGTGAGATGTGACTGTCTCTCTTCATTTCAGATGCAAACGTTTTATCTAAGAGCTCAAATGTTTATAATGCATGATTATATTCCTCATCCAGCTCTGTCATATGGGATTATATGTCTGGCTATGGCTTATCTCGTCCATTTGATGAACAGTTCAGTTCTTCAGGTAAGACTCCAGATTTTTTACAATTCTGATTTTAAATCTTGGAATTCTTCCTTTTTTTTAGGTTTAGTTTACATCTAACAAAAAAAAAATGTGCTTAAAGGTTTATGATTCTGAATTTATTTACATTTTGGAATTCTACTTTTTTCTTTAGAATTCTAAGTTTACAAAATAAAATTCAAAAAAATTTAGAATTCAGTGTTTACATCTTGGAATTCTACATTTTTTGGAATTCTGAGTTTTAAAAAATTAATAAATAGCTTAAAAGTATTTTGCAATTCTTTGTTTTTGAAGATTCTGATTCTGATTTTACATTTCGGAATTCTACCATTTTATGAATTCTGATTTTACAAATTAAAATTCTCTGTTTTTAATGGGGTTCACGTTTTATTTAGAATTTGGATTTAACATCTTGTAATTCTACCTTTTTTGGGTTTCTGATTTTAAATCTTGGAATTTTAGCTTTTGTTGGAATGTTCAGTTGACATCTTGGAACTCTTTTTTTCAATTCTATGTTTACATCATGAAATTCTATATATATATATATATATATATATATATATATATATATATATATATATATATATATATATATATATATATATATATATATATATATATATAGGAATTCTGTGTTTACATCTTGGAATTCTCTCTCTCTCTCTCTCTCTCTCTCTCTCTCCTCTCTCTCTCTCTCTCTCTCTCTCTCTCTCTCTCTCTCTCTATATATATATAATATATATATAATATATATATATATATATATATATATATACAGGGCTTTACATTAACACCCGCCAACCCGCCAAATGTGGGTAGATTTCAGTGGTGGCGGGTAATACAGACACTCCCACTAGCCACTTTGGCTGGTTGAAAATAATTTTCCCGGATAATAATTCATAAAAGCAGGGTTCGACAATAAGGATGGTCCAATATGCATGCAAAGGTGATCTTAGAATTGAGAAGCAACACGACTGACAAAAATAATTGCGTTCGCGTGAGCAATAAAAAAAGCAGATGAATACCGAATAATAGGATAATCACTCGCGCTAACAGCTGAGGTGATGCGGGCGACTGTTTAAAACGCGTGCGCGCTCTCGTTTCCTTGCGTGAAGCAACTGTGTCTAGAAACACAGCTGATGTGATCGGTTCTCTTTCAAATAGACTAGTGTGATGAACATGCACCCACAGTCTTGCTGCTTTGAAGAGCTCCAGATTTGTATTTTTGTAAGCAGCACCGGTTGCTTTCACTTTAACCATTATTTGAACAGATTATTTATGGGTCTAACGTTAACCGTGTGCGTTATAATCCTTTCATTATCACACGGTATGTTTTTTACCTGCTTTCTTTTGCGTAATGTGGTTTAATTATCATTTTTTACAATATCATTGCTTTAATGGGAGATTACTCCCCATTTATGTGTTGTAAACTGGTGATCTGGGTCCTTTGGACAGATTACTGTGCATATGTTTTGTTAAATAAAAAGTATAGTAAACAGCTATATTTTGCTTGTTTTGACACATTTAAAATGTGTGGCTAAGAAATAATTAATTTATGTTTGGTGTGGTCAGACATAAATTTGGTAAATCCTTCATTTTAAGCTCTGAAAGTCATGTGAAATAAAAACTAATTGTAATACTATGAAACCATGACCCATTTGCTTATGAACATGTAGCAAGCTCATACACGACACGAAAAAAAGTTAAATGAATGAGGCATGTGGAGATAACGCAAAATCTAAATCAAGTAATTTTAGCATGTCAAAGTCATTTTTATGTGTATAAAATATATTTTCCCAACAACAAAATTGTGGCTAGTGAAAATGGCGAGTGGCTAGTAATGTTGGAAAACTACTAGCCGCAGTGGCTGGTGATCAAAAAAGTTAATGTCAAGCCCTGTGTATATATATATATATATATATATATATATATATATATATATATATATATATATATATATATATATATATATATATATATATATATATATATATATATATATATATATATACATACACACACACCGTATATTGGAATTCTGTGTTTACATATTAGAATTCTAGCTTTTTCTCAAATTCTGTGTTTACATCTTGGAATTATATATATATATATATATATATATATATTGGAATTCTGTGTTTACATCTTGGAATTCTAGCTTTCTCCAAATTCAGTGTTTACATCTTGAAATTCTACATATTTTTGAATTGTGAGTTTACATCTAACAATAAAAAAAGCTTAAGAGTTTATTTTGGAATTCTATGTTTTTGGGGATTCTGAATTTACATTTTGGAATTCTACCTTTTTATTTTTATTTTTTAGAATTATGAGTTTACAAAATAAAATTCTTAATATTTTAAAATTCAGATCTTTATTTCTACATTTTTTGGAATTCTGAGTTTAAAACAATAAAAAAATAGCTTGAGTATTTTGGAAGGCTACATTTTTGGGGATTATGAATTTTCATTTTGGAATATCCTTTTTTTTATTTAATTTTTTTTACAAATTAAGTTTACAAATTAAAATTCTATGTTTTTTATTGGGGTTCACTTTTTGTTTAGAATTTGGATTTAACACCTTTTTTTTTTTTTTTTTTTTTTTAATTTTCAGTTTAAATCTTGGAATTTTATCTCTTTTTATTTCTCTGTTTAAATCTTGGAATTTAAATTTTTTATGGATTTCTTAGTAGGGTTGTCACGATACTGAATTTTTAAAAACGTCCATTTCCCGTTTACTGAGTGTAACCACAGATACAGGGACACTGGAGTGTTTCAAAGTCATCTGATCAGGTGGTTTGTCTATAAGATGACATACGAGCGATCCGCTGATGAATCGCGGCTTTAAAACGCTCCAGGTCTCCTGCATCTGTGATTACACTCAGTAAAAAGCGGTGAGTTCGGTGAACTGATGACCTTCACAGCCAATCACAGTCTTTTCTGTTGAACATCTGAACCCAATGACAAATCAGCGGTTTTTAAGAACATGCTTAATAGCGCTCAAATGTTAGCGGGAAATGGACGTTTTTAAAATTTCATTATCGGTTGGTACAGAATTCAAGTATCCTGCAACCCTATTTCTTAGTTTACATCTTAGAATTCTACATTATTTTTGGAATTCTGTGTTAACGTCTTGGAATTCTACCTTTTTTTTGGAATTTAGTGAGTTTACACTTTTATTTCAATTTTATTTGACTTTTTTGCCTAGAGTTAATTCTTTTTAAATTGACTTTACATCTTGGACTTTAAGTTTACATTTTGCTGATTCTTAATTTACATCATGTAATTCTATCTTTTTGAATTCTGATTCATTAAATTTCTCAGCTCTTTGTTTTTGTCAGAATTTATAGACAATAGTTTATATGTCTCAGTTGTGATTCTACGCATAGTGGCAGAAATAAGATTTTAGAAATATGCAAAAAAAATATTCTAGCTATTATAACTACATTCTTTTTGTAATTCTGTGTTTACATCTTGGAATTCTGCCTGTTTTGGGGATTCTCAATTTACATCATGGAATTAAAAATCAAAATTTTAGAAAAATCAAAATCAGATTTTTAAAATATGCAAAAAATAATCTCACAATTCTCAATTGTAAGACATAAACAGGCAACTAAGACACAGATTTTCTTTAAATCTGTGTCCAAAAGAATCAGTCAGTCTGTTGTTTTTATGCAGTATCATCAATCTGGATGTACATCATCCTTCACATTCACCTCTTGTGATGTTTTCAGGCTGCTCTCAGTATCTTCGGGATGATCGGTGGGCCGCTGCTCGGTCTCTTCTGTCTCGGCATCTTTTTTCCATGTGCAAACAGCATTGTAAGTTTTCTCCATCCATCCAATCCAGTCCAGTCCATAAATTCATACATCCAGCTTCACATAAACCATTTCTCTTCTCAATCAGGGAGCCGTAACAGGACTTTCAGCAGGTCTGCTCATGGCATTCTGGGTTGGCATTGGAGGTTTTTTGTCTCGGATGCCCAGTTCTGTGGATCCTCTGCTTAACTCCACCATCACAGTACCAGGCGCATATGAAAACATCACAGCGGCTGTTCTAGAAGCTGACAGGTGAAATGAAGATCAATATCAGCATGGGATCTAGTTTATATACAGTATACAGTGGGGAAATAAGTATTGAACACGTCATGTTTTTCCTGGGAATAATTTTCTAAAGGAGCTGTTGACATGGAATTGAACCAGATTTAGGTAAAAACCCAAACAATACAAACATAAAAAAGAAAAAATAGTTGTGTGTAATAACAATGAAATGACACCAGGAGAAATTACTGAAATGTATTTAATACTTTATATTAAAGGCTTATTTGGTGATGGCAGCTTAAAGATGCCTCTCATATGGAGAATGAAGTCACATGCATTGCTCAGGTGTGAGTTTCTCACAGACTTCAACAGTGTAAAAATCTTGGTGGTTCTGTGGGTCTGGTCTATAAAATCTGATCTTCAATTTGTATTTTATATTGGATTCAGGTCAGGTGATTGGTTGGGCCATTCTACAGCTTGATTTTCTCTCTCTGAAAGCGTTTGAGAATTTCCTTGGCTGTGTTTTGGATCATTGTCTTGCTGAAATGTCCACCCTGGTTTCATCTTCATCCTCCTGCTAATGTAGATGTTGGACTGAAGCAGCTCATATTCATTTACACTGAGAAAGTTGCTGAAGAACAGAACTACTGAGAGATTTCAGCTGCTGTCTGGACTTTCACTGCCTTTCTAAACCTCCCTTTCTTCATGTGTTCAATACTTTTTCCCTGTTTTATTTCATTTTATTACAATAACTTGATTTGTAAACTAGTTTTTATTGCATATATGGATTTATGTGGTTGTTACCAACATCCGGTGGAAATGTCAAATTAACAGCTCCTTTAAAATGAAGTTTTCTGAGCAAAATGGTGACATGTTCAATACTTATTTCCTCCACTGTGTGTATACTGAGTAACAGAATGAAATCTGTTTTTCAGCAGGTCCGCAGGTCTGCATGGGTTTTATTCTCTGTCCTACATGTGGTACAGCGCTCTCAGCTCCTGCACTGTGCTGATCGTTGGACTCATTATCAGCTTCATCACAGGTATGAGTTTTCACTGCAAAAAAACAAAGTAAGAGGTAATTGAACTTTATACATTACAGTTCTGACTTTTTATCCCTCATAATTGCTAATAAAGATCTTGCAAATTCAAAATTATAAATGCATACAACTAAAAGTGTGAATGTACTTTAGTTTATTTTTCACACTCCCTTTACGCACTTTAGCACATTTTTTTGTACTTAAATTTTATTTTATTCTATGGCAGAGTTTCTGCAACAGGACCAAAAAAAATTAGTTTATATCTCCCTGTTTAGACCTTTTCCCTCAAAATTGCATGAGAAAAATATATTGTTTATGTTTATTTTAACATCATTAATATTGCTTTAATGTTAGTTTAGAAAAATGTAGTTCTTTGTTCCTGTTACAAATAAAACTTTTGATTTTATAAATATGTGTTGAAATTATATAAACAATTATACTATTGAATGCTGTAGAAGTATTTTTAGTTGATAGTTCATGCTAACTAATTCATCAGAACAAATAAAAGCCTATTGTAAATTGCTACAAGAGACCTGACATAAAAATATGAATACACAACTAAAATAATAAATAATGTTGCCCCAGCAATAAACCCAAATAAGTAAACTGAAATACATTGGTTTGTGTATTTGCTAACATGAACACACAACGTACAACACATTTAATATAGTAATTACTAGTTAATATATATATTTTTTATTATATAAATTTAATATCGGTCACACTTTATTTTGATGGTCCGTTTGTTGATTTTAAGTTACATTGCAAGTAATTCTCATTAGATTATAAGTAGACTGTTAGGTTGGGGTTGGGTTAGTGTAAGTTGACATGTACTTGCAAAGTTTCTTATAGTCAGTCAAATGTCGGTTGACGGAGCAGTATCAAGTAGACAGTCTACTAATACTCAAATGGATCATCAAAATAAAGTGTTACCTTAGTATGTATCTATCTATCTATCTATCTATCTATCTATCTATCTATCTATCTATCTATCTATCTATCTATCTATCTATCTATCTATCTATCTATCTATCTATCTATCTATCTATCTATCTATCTATCATTTAATAATTAGTTCTTGTTAACTTCTCATGCAGTAACTAATATTAACAAGCACAACTTTGGATTTTAATAATGCATTAGTAATACGCTGTACTATGATTAATAAATGCTGTAAAAAGTTGGTTCATGTTAGGGTTGTTACTATTACATTGGAAACAACAAATGAACACACACACACACACACACACACACACACACACACACACACACATAACAATACAATGTTATCATTTATATTTTCACTCATTATTTTTCAAGGCCCAACAAAAGGAGACGACGTGGCCTCGGGCACAGTATATCCTGTGGTGAAAACAGCACAGTCTTATCTGAAGCCCAGCGCTTGCTGTAAAACTACCGCTGAGCACAAGGTAAGACACTCCTGTGTGCATTTACACGACACCATTTTCTATAAACATTTTTGTGCATTTTGGACATTTATTTTTTTGACACTGCCATTTGCTGGTTTTCTTCACACTGGGAGGGCAGAATTTTTTTACAATTTGAAAAATAAATGTAAAAAAATGCATGATTTTGAAAATTATACTGTTTGACTATTAAGAGCAAAAAAATGTACTAAACAAACAGTGCGGTCATGCACATGTGTATAGCCAGCATGATCTCACAAGAAAACGTAACTGTTTTTCATTTTGTCAGTTTAATGGCTAATTCCTAGTTCAGTTGTATGATTTTTAAAAGGAGGTGTGGCACCAAATTCCAGCCCTAAACCAAACGATCATTGGGGGATGAGCAAATCATACTAAATTGTACGAATGAGATCATACGAATTAGCAACTAAAGCAAAATGTTACATATTTTCGTGAGATAGCATTGGGATAGCAATGGTTGCCAACCCGTCAATCGTGATCGACTGGTAGATCTTTCCCGATAGATCTCGAAAATGAAAAAGTAAATGAAATGCATCATGATTAATGTATCTATCTTATTCTTCTTGATCCATCTGTTTTAATTTTCATTATGGTTAACTGTTGATATACAGTACAGCTCTCCATAGTGTTGATATCCCGCTCCCCAAGAGAGGCGAGTCCTGAAAGTAACAGCTGAGCTCAGAATGATCGAGGCTACAATAAGCCAAAAACATCAAATTTCCACAACGGCAAGAGTAATATAGTTTGTACCATGCTGGAAATACTACGCTGTGTTTGAAAATTGTTTAATGAATAATGAATCAAGGTACAGGACTACACAAACATGCTTTTTAGGTCTAAAAACGTGAGGCGCAATGCTCTAAATTTTTGCTTGCCTGTGCTTTTTATGTTGCCAGGCAACCACTGAATCAACTGGCTCAATTGTACAACACAAATGACGTTGACTGTTTTTCTATTTATTAAACTGTGGCTGCTCAGAATGATCCTGGAAAAATGCAAGGCACACAGACCGTATAAGCAGCATACAAAACTCTCACTGCCAATAGAAAACAATTTAAAAAAGGGACATCTCACCTCACAACACGTTCAACGTGATCGGTCCCTAAGCCTATACAATAATATCCAGCTGCAAGCAGTAGTTTGCTGACAATTCTTACAACTTTATGAATTGATGCTGCAAAATATTGTAGACTACAAAACTGCAGTTACATTTGATGAATGATGTTAGAATTGCTTTAGTAATGTTAATGGAATTATTATTCTTATTTATAGAAATGTATTATAATTTCTAAAATGCTAATGTAGTGCCTGCAGAAGTATCATTGAAAATCATTTTACCTATATATATATATATATATATATATATATATATATATATATATATATATATATATATATATATATATATATATATATATATATATATACAGGGCTTTACATTAACACCCGCCAACCCGCCATATGCGGGTAGATGTCAGCTCTGGCGGGTTAGACAGACACCTCCACTAGCCACGTTGGCTGGTTGGAAATCATTTTTTAATTGTAGTTTTCTTAAAAGCAGGGTTTGAAAATAAGCGTGGCCCAATATTCGTGCAAATGTGATCTTAGGATCGAGAAGCAGCATGACTGACAAAAATAACTGTGTTCGCGCGAGCAGGAAGCAGGTAAATACCGAACGAGAGGATGATCACTCGCATGCACAGATGATGTGACGTGCGCGACTGTTAAAAAGTGCGCGCGCTCCCGTTTAATTGCGCGAAGCAACCATCACCGTGCCTAGAGGAAGCGCAGCTGGTGCGATCGGTTCCCTTTGAAATAGACTGGACAAAGAGCGATGATCGTGCACCCACAGTCCTGCTGCTTTCAAGAGCTCAAGATTAAAACAAAAATACACATCTTCTTTTGTAAGCAGCAGCGGTCACTGCTTTCATTTACAGGCTTATATTAACCGTGCGTGTGATCATCCTTTCATTATCAAACACGGTATGTTTCACCTGCTTTCTTTTGCTTACAGTTATTTTTGTTAATATGGTTTAATTATATTTCTTTATAATAACATTCCTTTAATGGGAGATTAATCCCAGTTTATGTGTAGTTAACTGGTGATCTGGGAGCTTTAGCCAGGACAGATTACTGTGCATACTTTAGATACATGACAATAATTATTTTTTAAATGTAATGTTTTTTTTAAAGAAAAGTTTTGTTGAATTAAAATGTGCACCTATACAGCTATATTTTCCTTGTTTTGATACAATAAAAAATTGTGGCTAAGAAATACTTATTTGGTGTGGTCAGAGATAAATTTGGTAAATCCTTAATTTTGAGCCTTGAAAAGTCATGTGAAATAAAAACTGATTGCATTGCAACACAACCCATTTGCTCATGCACACTGAGCAAGCTAATACACAACACACACAAGAAGTTAAATGAATGAGAAGGCATGTGGACATAACACATCTAAATCAAGTCATTTTAGCATGTCAAAGTCAAATTTATACATATAAAATATATTTTCCCAACAGGAAAATTGTGGTTAGTGAAAATGGCGAGTGGCTAGTAATGTTGGAAATCTACTAGCCACAGTGGCTGGTGATCAAAAAAGTTAATGTTAAGCCCTGTATATATATATATATATATATATATATATTTATTTATTTATATATTTATTTATTTATTAATTAGTTCATATGATCAGATTACTGCTAATTTCAGTGTATCGTCACCCAAATTTTCACCCTTACAAATGTCATCCAAGTGCATTGTCACAGATTTTCTTGGTTGGAAATTTTAAAGTAGGTTAATCTAGTACATTTTATGTATTTTATGTAGTTCAATAATGAAAGGTCCCAATTTGGGTCCCAATTGTTTTTCTGTCAGTTGTTTGATAAGGAGTAAAAACTTTGTTCTCTCTAAATTGCAAAGCAAAAAGCTTTTCTTTTTTAGTGCACTGTTGTGATGTCAACACTCTAAAATGCATCATTGCTTTGAATGACTTAACTATAGTAAATCATCTTTAGCAGATTGATGGTCAGAAAGAAATTAATGGCACCGTAAAGGAAGATGCTGGAAGTCAGGAAGAGAGGCAAACATTTCTGCCTGATGTGGAGCTGGAGACCTCGGTGTAACACTGTAAATATCTGTATATTGATGGTGTAAGTATTTTGAGGGAAACAACCTTATCTAGGTGTAATATTTTTGTAATAGACTGTATATCTTTTTTTATGTCTAGCTGCTGTATATAAAACCAAAGAAAATATTTTTTACAAAATGCACTACAATAATGTCTGTAAAGATGTGAAGTACAAATCCAAATGACAAAGAGAATGTTCTTTTCTAATTAAAGCATGTGTGTGTGCATCATGTGCTGCTGTAGGCCTGGTCAATCCTTCATATATGTCTCATATTACACCACTTTAATAAAATAAAAGACCATCAATAACTTTTGTCTTACATAATGTTAATAAAGTATAAGCAGTGACATTATACATTTAAAACTGTACAACTTTCTCATAACTGTTATGGGAATTGGTGAAAGATGCTTAATTATCAAGCTGTACAATGCAATAGTTTTTTTGTTTAATTCAATATTTTTTAAATATGGTTTTGTATATGGCCAGTACAAGTAGCAAAGCAACAGTAACTCAAATAACTTGTTACACTTGTGTAAAAGTCCATCTATTAGCCCAATGACGAAACTAACAGCATGGTCGAAGGTTAAATGCATGTAAGCCTTTTCCAGTGCTTCTGAAGAGAATTCTGTTATTTATTAGAGTTTATTTATACTCATTTTCTAGCTCCGAACTTTATCTGACTCCATTTTTAAGTGATCGTAATATTTAGACTGTATTTCTAATTATAGAAACGGATCACAATAATCATTTATGACTTAATTTAGAGTTTTGATCTATCTGTTCCCATACAATTTATACGTTCATTAGTGGCCAATCGCCGCTCAGAGTTCCATGCCCCGGGTTTTTGCGTTTCTTCTCACGGACAGGATGGGGACACTCTGAAATTAGTCAGAGGATACGGGATTAATTAATATTTAATTAGGCTGGTTGTACAATACTAACACATGCCAAAAGAAACATCTCACTTAATCAAGATCCGTTCTTGCTAGTTCCAGTGGTTAAGGAATTAAAAGATCTCTATGATACCGCGTGCGATACTGCGTGTAATCTATATGTCTAATAACTCCAAAATTATGCCGCCATAAAGGTAGCGAAAAGGCTCTACGTAATCTACTGGATATAAAAGATTTCAGGAGAATTCAGAATAAGTCAAAACTTAACATTTTATTCGTCAGGTAAAATTGTATAATGCCAATTATATAATAAAACAATCATCAAGCCAATTCAGAGATGATATCTGTAACAATATAACATCCATTAACTCAAATATAGATTAAAGAATTAAAGATGCATACCTGACCAGAGAAATACATTGCAGCACAAATGAGTGCCTGCAATGGGGGTCTTGGCTACAAGATTTCCCCCGAGCAGTTTCACACCTGATCCTTATATAGTCAACTGAGAACAAACAGTCATAAATTCAAGACAATAGAAACGTCACAGAGACTCTTGCCTGGTTACTTTGAGATGTTAATCATCTCTAGAGAGGGGGGAAGCATCTTGCAGAGATTATATCAAAGTCAAAAACCAAATCAACATATAAAAATGAAATATCATCGTGAAATTAAGACCACTTTACCAATCACACAGAGACATTTAAAATGATACCAAACATGAATACAGTGCTATAACATACATCATATTAAAACCTTGAGCATTTTATGTGGACTGTGAATTATGGAGAAAGGTAGCTTAAAGGTCAAGAAGGGGGGCTTGAGGTGAAATGAGAGGGTAGATCTTTCCCGTATTACCCCCTGGAAAGACGGAGTCCTGGGTCTTCAGTATGCGTTTGGATTGTCAACAGTGATTTGAATAGAACAGTCCTTATCTCATGAAATTTCATATCAGCTCTCAGGATCTGACATACTGGAGAGGTTAAAGCCTAAAGCCATCTTACACTTGTTACAACCGCGGCCTGCAGAAGAGCATCTCTGAACACACAATACGTCCAACCTTGAGGCAGATGGGCTACAGCAGCAGAAGACCACACCGGGTGCCACTCCTGTCAGCTAAGAACAGGAAACTGAGGCTACAATTCACACAGGCTCACCAAAACTGTACAATAGAAGATTGGAAAAACGTTGCCTGGTCTGATGAGTCTCAATTTTTGGATGGTACGTTCAGAATTTGGCGTCAACAACATGAAAGCATGGATCCATCCTGGCTTGTATCAATGGTTCAGGCTGGTGGTGGTGGTCTACTGGTGTGGGGGGTATTTTCTTGGCACACTTTGGGCCCATTAGTATCATTTGAGCATTGTGGCAACGCCACAGCCTACCTGAGTACTGTTGCTGACCATGTCCATTCCTTTATGACCACAGTGTATCCATCTATCTGATGGCTACTTCCAGAAGGAGAACGCACCATGTCATAAAGCGTTAATCATCTCAGACTGGTTTCTTAAACATGACAATGAGTTCCCTGTACTCAAATGGCCTCCACAGTCACCAGGACTCAATCCAATGAAGCACCTTTGGGATGTGGTGCAATGGGAGATTCGCGTCATGGATGTGCAGCTGACAAATCTGCAGCAACTGTGTGACGCTATCATGTCAATAAGGACCAAAATCTCTGAGGAATATTCCCAGTACCTTGTTGAATCTATGCCATGAAGGATTAAGGCAGTTCTGAAGGCAAAAGAGGGTTCAACTCGGTACTAGTAAGGTGTACCTAATAAAGTGGCCGGTGAGTGTATACTGTATTTGTACAGACACACACACAATGCATTAATATACATTATATTGTCCTGTGTCTATAGACTCATTTTTGGAATTGACTTATATTTTATATTAAAGATATTATTATATACATTTAAAAGTAACTGAAGAGGGTTTTTTTTTTGTCATTCCTACATTTGTCCAGCTGATGTCGCCAGTGCGCAATCTCTTCACGGACCCTGAAGGGTATAGTTCACCCAAAAGTGAACATTTACTCACTATTTACTCATCTTGCTTTATACCTTTATAAGTTCCTGTCTTCTGTTAAACACAAAAGAAGATGTTTTGAAGAAAGTTGAAAATCTGTAACCATTGAGTTCCATAGTCGAAAAAACAAATACTATGGAAGTTAATGGTTACAGGTTTTCACTTTTCTTCAAAATATCTTCTTTTGTGTTCAACAGAATGAGGAAACTCCTAAAGGTTTAAAACAAGTAAAGGGTGAGTAAATGATGAGAGAATTTTCAGTTTGGAGAGAACTATACTTTTAATGTCCACTTCAATATTAACATGATAATATAATATAGCAAATACACCATTAGTGCACTGTTTATCAGATGTGACAAGAGTCAAACCTCCAGGCTCATTTTCAAGAGACTGTTTTAAATGAAATTTGTTTTTAGATAATATATTCAAATGACAGGTTAGTAATAATAATAATAACAATAAGGGTTTATTAAAGCAGACTGATTTAGGTTCATGTCTGCTATAATATAAACAGACAAATCTCATTTTGACATTTCAGCGTTCCATTTCTAGGCTAAATGTCAGGGGGTATTTAACTGAAATGAGCGGATTAAGACTGTCCAAAGACTCAGTCAATGGCATATTGAAGCCCGCAGGAACTTGATGCTAAATAAAGCTTTCAGGAGACCTTTCTGGTCTAATAAAAAACACATATCTCTGTCTATAGAGAAAAGAATGTAAAACGCCAGAGGATGGATTGAACCACAAACAAATAGCCTTTTAATTAATTTATACTGATTCTGATTACTACAATGTTTTTTTTTTTCCTGTTTTATAATTTACATTTCATAAAATTACCCAGAAGCATTTGTGTAAGAAACTGCTGGTAGATTTTACAGTCCATTACTAAGAAATGATTTTCAGGACTCAAAATCTGAAGTATACAGTAGATGATGCTATGTTTGCTTTAACGGGGTTAGTTTACTCTAAAATGAAGCTTTGTGTGACTTATTGTCTTGAGTCGAACATGGACACTTTTCACATTTCCTGATTACTCAGTAGCGCAAGTCGTGGAGCACAGTAAATGGGAGAGTACAAAAAAATATTTTACAATCCTATTTGCTGAAATAATTGAATAAATCTCCATGATGGTGTTATCAAGACTTTCAGAAAAAGTAAAAAGAAATGTGTGAGACAAATAACGACAGCCAGAAGAGAGAACAACGTCAAGTGCGGTTTATTTATAAACTAATTTCGAGAGGATCACGTGCTTATGATCAACACAGCTGGCACCTCATTAGCTCCGTAATCCGCCCTATTAGATGATTACGGACACATTATAAATAACCAGAGCTTCCTACTCCGGTTATCTTCGTCTTGAAGTCCCCCCCCCCACCCCCCCAGCCCTACTTCCACCCTTTTCCTATAGGGTGACGCGGCGGCCCAGTGGCTAGCACTGTTGCCTCACAGCAAGAACGCTGCCGGTTCAACCTTCTATTGGGCCGGTTGGCGTTTCTGTGCGTAGTTTGCATGTCTCCCCGTGTTCCTGTGGGGTTCCCCGGTTTCCTCCCACCGTCCAAAACATACACCATAGCCAATCGACTAAACCAAATTATCACCTAAGACAAACTTAGTTTACACTTCTCACACGGTGACAAGCAGGGGAGTTCTCGAGACCTTCCTGAGCTCGAACTCCCCTCTCGCCCTTCTAACAGGAGGGAGCCCCGGGCTCGAGAATATTACGAGCTAAGGGCTCTCTCCCGGGACAGCATGCCAATTACGCTTTATTGATCATCAGCTAAGTGTGAACTCTTGAAATTTACTCTCCTGCCCCCATAGACACTGCATTACAAACGCCTCGTACAAGCGGTAATTCAATTTTTGTAATTTGATGCAAAGATGATATAATACATACATAAATACATATTCACACGTTTAAAAAAAAAATCCAAATATTAAGAACTTTCAAGGATTTAAGATACAGATGACCATTAAATGCATCAGAACAGTCTTGTGAAATGGTCCATTAAAGAAGATTTTTATCTGAAGCTGTGGTTCGTGTTTCAAAAACATGTAAGTAATAATAATAATAATAATATACCTTTTATTTATAGGCGCCTTTCAAAGCATTCAAGGACACCTTACAGCAGATCACAAGCACATCATAAAAATACAAGTAATAGAAATAACAATCAACATAATATTAAACCAGCAAATCATTAAAAGCTATCCTAAACAAAAACGTTTTTATCATTTAAAATTGGAAATAAAGTCCACCTGCCGAATGTGCAAAGGCAGGGAATTCCAAAACTGTGGTGCTGTACAACTAAAAGCCCTGCCACCAAATGACTTCATCTTAAAGTTTGAAACGGATAACAATTCAGCAGAAGAGGATCTCAGCGAGCGTAAAGGAGTGTACAAATGAAGAAGATCAGAAAGATAGTGAGAAGCCAAATTATGAAGAGCTTTGTATGTTAAGAGGAGAATTTTGTATTGTATAAGATAAGGGAGCCAGTGAAGGTGAAAGAGAATTGGAGTTATGTGATCAGAATCGCGCGAGCTAACTATCCTAGCCGCTGAATTCTGAATTAACGGTAGTCTATGAAGTTGCTTATCAGTAGGGCCAGACGGAATCTGCGGACGTTTTTTGCTATTTCTGCGGAGAATTTTGGTAAAAATCTGCGGATTTCTGCGGAATTATCTTGGGAGTATCATAACTAAAACCTTAATATGTTAAATAAAAAATAATATCTTTTTAACTTGTATTTAATGTTTAAAATGCAAATCCAATTAGATTAACTGTAAATAGTTAACTTTAAGTAAATAAACAGAATTAATGATGGGCTAAACATCTGCGGAAATCTACAAAAAAACTGCGGATTTCTGCGCGCGCAGATTCCGTGTGGGCCTACTTATCAGGGATGCCAGATAGGAGAGAGTTACAGTAATCAATCCGTGATGTAACCAAGGCATGAACAAGCACTTCAGTAGTCTGTTGTTGAGATAGTGAAGAGCGAAGTCTTGCAATGTTACGCAAATGAAAAAAGGCAGAACGCGAGATATTACTAATATGTGAACCAAACGAGAGCAGGCCATCCAGTATAACCACAAGACTTTTCACGTGGGTTGAGAAATTGGGGAGTTATCAATAAACAGGGTAAAGGATTGAGATTTGGACTTAAAGCCAAGCAGAAGGGCTTCAGTTTTACTGGCATTTCACTTTGAGAAATTACTAGTCATCCATATATTAATCTCATGTAAACATTTAGTAAGGTCAGAAGAGGGGTGAGATGTTGTAGGTTTTGTGGAGATATAAACTCGTGTCTCGTCTGCATAAAAATTTAAATGTATGCAAAAAAGAAATATATGACCTAGAGTAATAAATAAAAGTGGACCCAATACTGACCCTTGAGGAACACCATAAATGACTGAAACAGGATCAGAGTGTATATTCTTTATCTGCACAAATTGTTTTCTGTCACTTAAATAGGAAGAGAACCAGCGAAGTGCATTATCTGCTATTCCTAAAGAAGCCAGTCGTTCTTTCAACACATTTCTAAACATAGTAGTTTTAATAAGTCATTTCTAATAACTGATTTATTTTATCTTTGCCATGATGACAGTAAATATTATTTTACTAGATATTTTTCAAGACACTTCTATACAGCTTAAAGTGAAATTTAAAGTCTTAACTAGGTTAATTAGGTTAACTAGGCAAGTTAGGGTAATTAGGCAAGTTATTGAATAATGATGGTTTGTTCTGTAGACTATGGAAAAATATAGCTTAATGGGGCTAATAATTTTGACCTTAAAATGGCTTTTAAAAAAATTAAAACTGCTTTTGTTCTAGCTGAAATAAAACAAATAAGACTTTCTCCAGAAGAAAAAAACATTATCAGACATACAGTGAAAATTTCCTTGCTCTGTTTAACATCATTTTGGAAATATTTAATAAAGAAAACAAAATAACGGGGGGCTAATAATTTTGACTTCAACTGTAGTGAGTACATTTTTATTTTCGGGTGCATAATCCCTTATGGCATTCGGCTTGTGCTGATGCAGCCATAATGTACTGCTACGGGTGTGATATTGTTTATAAACTTAACTAAAAGATGAAATGTTTTTGTTTGTTCATTTGCATGTCCTCTGACTTCAAAGACCCATGGACATGCAAACATGCACACCAAAAACTCCCAGGGTGTGTGTCGGAGGGGGTTTTTAAACAGACTTTAAGTTTAAGACTCTTTCCAAATGAACAACCACACTTATTTTTTCAACGTGGTTTCACTGTTTGTCTACACAAAAATGCATTATTGGGTGACTGAAACCAAAAGTTTTTGAAACATTATTGAGCATGTCTGGGGTAAGATGGAGGAGGCATTGAAGATGAATCTAAAGAATCTTGATGAACTCTGGGAGTCCTGCAAGAACGCTTTCTTTGCCATTCCAGATGACTTTATTAATAAGTGATTTGAGTCATTGCAGAGATGTATGGATGCAGTCCTCCAAGCTCACGGGAGTCAGACACAATATTCATTCTTTCTCCACTGCAGCATGACTTTATATTCTATACTGGACATTATTTCTGTTAAGTGACAAGACTTTTGTCTAAGCAAAGTCAGACCTTACTGTCCTAATTAAATCATTAAAAATCAAGGCATGATCATGTTTTATTCTGGTAAAATAAGTGAAATCTAGAGGCCTTTGCCTTTCATATAAGCCACTTCTGATACCAAATGATCAACTAGAAGTCAACTTATTAATTGTTGTTCCTAAAACTTGAATAGGCGACAAGACTTTTGTCAGGTAGTGTATAACAATACTGTGTTATACAGTTGAAGTCTGAATTATTAACCCCCCTGTATATTTTTTTCCTCAATTTCTGTAATGGCTAGAACACATCATTTCTAAACATAATAGTTTTAATAACTTATTTCTAATAACTGATTTCTTTTTCCTTTTCCATGATGACAGTAAATAATATTATACTAGATATTTTTCAAGATACTAGTATTCAGTTTAAAGTGACATTTAAGGACTTAAATAAGTTATGTTGACTAGGCTAATAAAACTGACCTTAAATTCCAGCCGAAATAAAACAAATAAGACTTTCTGCAGAAGAAAAAATATTACAAGAAATACTGTGAATAATTCCTTGCTCTGTTAAACATCATTTGGGAAATATTGGAAAAAAAAATTCACAGAAGGGCTAATAATTTTGACATGCACAAAAATGATGTAAACTGTCATCACAAAAAAATGAACAAGATATCGCAGAGAGCATAAGGCAGAAAAGTAGGTGCCATGTCATAAAAAAATTATGAGAACATGCAAAGTCAAATGCAAATTTAGTTCGGTTATTCAGTGGACTTTTTTCGTGAGTGGCGATCTGTCGTGAGCTCGTTTCTATTCTTGTTTATATGGAATAAATGAAAGCACCTGCTGTTGACAGGCTCTATTTCCTTGAGGTTTGAGTTCCCAAACAACTGTATTTTACAGATATTCAAATTAGCAAGGATGTAGCTATTCTGGAACATTCTGTGCTGTTTTTCAGTGTCATAATGCATTTTTGACTTTGCATACAATGCTACTTTCAACAAAATATATATATTTTCAAATAATCAAAAGGATTTGCTTACAAGCTGTAATAAACTGTGCCTGCACACTATACGTATGAGTTGGCAAGCTTGGTTGTCCAGAATCATGAAAACAACTGAATGTGCAAATGTGCAGTTGAGACAACTGAATGTCTCAAATGTGCATTGTTGTATATCCCAAGAACCAAACCGAGCCAACGTTTGACTAGTCACACCAGATAAAGTTTATAGCATGAGGAAAAAATGCTGCTTGTAAGCAAAATACATGCAAATGAAGACAGTTGTACTGGAGAAATAAGATAAGCAGGGTCATCTGAGGGTTTTGCACAGCGCCTTTGCTAAATACAAATTTACATTCTAACAAATCAGATGACGTGAATGGCCAGAAAGCCTGCGATGGTGCTCCCTGATAACCGATAATACAAAGTATGAAATAGTGCGAGTTGTGTTTACCTATGAAAAAGAAGTTGCTGGTGGTTTTGTGTGGTATGCATATGGTCTTGAATAGAAAACGTCTAATCTTGGTGATGTTTTGGCATCTTGATATTGCTCAGTTTACATCAGTGGAATTTATTATGGGTGAAAACAATACAAATGACATTTCGGTTTTCCTATTTGTGTGTGAGACTGTAATTATTTGTGATATTTACAAGCATTTTCTGTGAGAATAGTTTTAAAGTAAATCCTAGGTTTATTTTAAACTACTATTATTCTGCCACACTGATAATACAGAGTATTTTTAGCTCATTTTTTTACCTTTTAAAACATATTTAGCTACAATAGAAATATTATGTTTAGTTAAAACTGTTATTATTTACTGTACAGAAAGCTACGTTATGAACCACAAGAAGCCATTTTATTAGACTCATAATAAAACAGATCTCTATTGATACATTTGAGTCATGTGATTCAATAATGCAAATCAGAGGAGTTATTGGAAATGTCATTTCTTCCTGTCACGCGGTCAGAACGGTCACTTGAAGCTTTTTTTTGAAAGTGATCACTGCATTACAATTGTTCCTCAAATTCATGGGTCAATAATGCTCACAGGACTTACATGGCAAAGAGGTACGTTCAACTTTTAATTGATTTGAGTTATTGTATAAACTAGCGATAACATTATTGTGCAATACTGCTCAGTTGTGAAGTCTCTTATGCTCGCCTTTTTATCTTGGATGTCACATGATACTTCAGAAATCATTCTCATATTCTGATTTGGAGCTCAATTGCGTTTGGTGTTCAGTTATTAAAAAATGGTTATTAATGTAAAATAATTTTGGGGCTTTTTAATAGAAAATTTATTTTAAGAAATGCTTGGTTGTGGTAACCCAACATTGGGCCAAATATTAACAAATTGGCTTTACAAAGTGTAACAGTGTCACTTTATATTAAGTGGCCTTAACTAATTTGCTCTTACAGAGAAATTAACCATTTGTTACAATGTACTTATGGTGTATATACAATGTTTTTAATTTGCTTGATTAAATACCTGCATGTAATTACATTAATAATTACACTGTTGAACCATCCCTTTCACCTTAACCCTTCCCTAAACCTACCCATATCACCAAACCTGTCTTTATCCATATCCCACCTCAAAAGCAACAGAAGTGTTCTGTAATTTCTTAACACAGTGAGTACATAGTATTGTAATATAATTTGATGCATGTACAGTAAATAGTAGTTAAGGCAACTTGATATAAAGAAACAAAACAATGGGTTTGTCCATATTTGACCCGATGTTGGGTTAACCCAGTATTTTTGTGTTTATTTGAAATCCAAATAATTTTCAATACTACAAAGGTCTTTAAAGTCACTTCTGATGAACTTCTTTGCTGAAATAATATGCTATATATTTACATATACTGTACTGTATACATACAGCATCGTAATTGCACCCCATTGAGTACACATAATTTTGAAAAATTTTATCCGTTTTTCAGTGACTATAGGCAATGTATTTTGGTGCATTTAAACAAAACAGATTTATTAAACAGATATATTTATTAAAATATTATTTTAGTCACTAAACATATTTAGAAATTTAAAAAGATAATACAATTAAATTCAAGCAAAATATTGCAAAAATAAATTAACTAAATGATTGACTAAATGTTTCAATTTTTTGCCGCACTTGATTTTTCTTCTTTTTTTAAATTTGTATTTATTATTTTTCTATACCATATAAATTTGGGTGCACTAGTTTTTAGAATGTTATCGTAAGTTATTTTGTTAGATAAGCAAACAGATGTATGAAGGCAATCCAGAAACGTAGTCAATATAGAAGGCAGATGGTCACAAGGCTGGCAGCAGACAGGGAGAAACAGATAATCAAGGCGAGGGTCCAAACACGGCAAGAACAAGACAAGGAAACGCTTAGAATTGTGACTGTGAAAAGACCACAAGACTCGGCAACTGGAGTGAGTGTGTGTGCTGTTTATGTACTGAGTGTAATCAGTGCTTGAGGAGCTTCAGCTGTTGGATGTAATCAGTGAAGATATGGAACCGGTTGTGTGTGATGTGAGAGTAGTGCATGTATGGAGATGTAGTCCATAAGACTGCGGATTTGTAGTCCGGATTTGTAGTCCATTAGTGAATGTGCATGTAAACCAGCGATCTATGGGGAGAAGATCGCTGGTGATCGTGACTGGCGCCCGCCCTTCGGGGAATTCAAGTGGATCTGGCGCCCGCCTTTCGGGGGATTCAAGTGGGTCTGGCGCCTGCCCTTCGGGGAATTCAGAGGTATCTGATTCTCGCCATTCGAGGGATTCAGAGGATTTTGGTGCCCGCCATTCGGGGAATTCGGAGGTTTCTGGCGCCCGCCATTTGAGGGATTCCGAGGTTTCTGTCGCCCGCCATTCGAGGGATTCAGAGATATCTGGCGCCCGCCATTCGAGGGATTCAGAGATATCTAGCTTCCGCCATTCAGGGAATACAAAGGGTTCTGGCGGCGTCAATGACTCTGGCGGCTCTGGTGGCGTCAATGACTCTGGCGACTCTGGTGGCGTCAATGACTTTGGCGGCTCTGGTGGCGTCAATGACTCTGGCGGCTCTGGTGGCGTCAATGACTCTGGCGGCTCTGGTGGCGTCAATGACTCTGGCGGCTCTGGCGGCGTCAATGACTCCGGCGGCTCTGGCAGCGTCAATGACTCCGGCAGCTCTGGTGGCGTCAATGACTCCGGCGGCTCTGGTGGTGTCAATGACTCCGGCGGCTCTGGTGGCGGTGGCTCTGGCGGCTCTGGCGGCTCCGGCGGCGGCGACTCTGGCAGCTCCGGCGGCGGTGACTCTGGCAGCTCTGGCGGCGGCTCTGCCAGCTCTGGCGGCGGCGGCAGCGACTGAGGATCTGGCAGCTCTGGCAGCGACTGAGGATCTGGCAGCTCTGGCAGTGACTGAGGATCTGGCAGCTCTGGCACCGACTGAGTATCTGGCAGCTCTGGCAGCGACTGAGGATCTGGCAGCTCTTGCAGTGACTGAGGATCTGGCAGCTCTGGCACCGACTGAGGATCTGGCAGCTCTGGCAGCGACTGAGGATCTGGCAGCTCTGGCAGCGACTGAGGATCTGGCAGCTCTTGCAGTGACTGAGGATCTGGCAGCTCTGGCAGTGACTGAGGATCTGGCAGCTCTGGCAGTGACAGCTCTGGTGGTGGCAGCAGCTTTGGCAACTCAGATTTTGGCGGCCATTCTGGTGGCTCAGGTGATGGCATTTCAGGAACAGGAACTTGAATTGGAACTATAACAGGAACGGACTCGGAATAGGAAGCCATCTTGTGAGCTGGTGGCAGATTGGCGCTTACCCATGCATGAGCTGGAGGGCTGGTGATGGCCACTTTGTGAACTGGAGGACTGGAGGCGGCCATCTTGTGAACTGGAGGACTGGAAGTAGCCATTTTGTTAACTGGAGGACTAGAGGTGGCCATCTTGTTAGCTGGAGGACTGAAGGCTGCCATTTAATGAATTGGAGAACTGGAGACAGCCATTTTGTGAGCTGGAGAACTGGAGACAGCCATTTTGTGAGCTGGAGGATTGGAGGCGGCCATCTTGTGAACTGTAGGACTGGAAGTGGCCATTTTGTTAACTGGTGGACTAGAGGTGGCCATCTTGTTAGCTGGAGGACTGGAAGTAGCCATTTTGTGAGCTGTAGGACTGAAGGCGGCCATTTTGTCAACTAGAGAACTGGATTGGGCAGCAAGCCCCGTCGCCAGCGGGTCTTGCTGTTTATTGCCCTCCCCAAAAAAACATTTAGGGGTTTCCTCCACTTTGCCAACAGTGAAGGAGGACCCACTCATCTGTAATGCCAGTTCAATGAATATTTCTAACGTCCAGTGGGGCTGGTGTAATGGCATCGTGGAGTACAGTGGTTCAGAAAGTCCTCCACGGAAGAAAATCATTAAACATACCTCGTCGTAAGAGGCTGAATGAGCCAGTTCAATGAATTCCTCCACATACTCTTCTATTGACCTGGCTTCCTGATGGAGACGCATAATCTTGACACCCGCTGGATCCATGTTGTGGCAGAGTCTTCTGTAACCATGGATAGACGCTGACAACAGGATGCAGATCCAAATGGAGGTATTTATTAAAGGGATGGTCAGGCAAGCAATGATCAATACAGGAGCAAACAGATGTATGAAGGCAATCCAGAAACGTAGTCAATATAGAAGGCAGATGGTCACAAGGCTGGCAGCAGACAGGGAGAAACAGATAATCAAGGCGAGGGTCCAAACACGGCAAGAACAAAACAAGGAAACGCTTAGAATTGTGACTGTGAAAAGACAACAAGACTCGGCAACTGGAGTGAGTGTGTGTGCTGTTTATGTACTGAGTGTAATCAGTGCTTGAGGAGCTTCAGCTGTTGGATGTAATTAGTGAAGATATGGAACTGGTTATGTGTGATGTGAGAGTAGTGCATGTATGGAGATGTAGTCCATAAGATTGCGGATTTGTGTGTGTGTGTGTGTGTGTGTGTGTACTGTATATATACAGTTGAAATTATGAGACCCCCTTTGAATTTTTTTGTCTTTTTTAAATATTTCCCAAATCATGTTTAACAGCGCAAGGACATTTTATATTTTTTCTTCTGGAGAAAGTCTTATTTGTTTTGTTTCAGCTAGAACAAAAGCAGTTTTTGATTTTTTAAAAAACATTTTAAGGTCAAAATTATTAGCCCCTTAAAGCAAATTTTTTTTGCTACAGAACAAATCATCGTTATACATTAACTTGCCTAATTACCCTATCCTGCCTAGTTAACCTAATTAACATTAAGTCTTTAAATGTCACTTCAAGCTGTATAGAAGTGTCTTGAAAAATATCTAGTAAAATAATATTTACCAGAGGTGTGGACTCGAGTCATGTGACTTGGACTCGAGTCAGACTCGAGTCGTGAATTTGATGACTTTAGACTCGACTTGACAAAATATCAAAAGACTTGCAACTCGACTTGGACTTGAACAGAAATGACTTGGACTTTCACTTGGACTTGCGCCCATTGACTTGTGAAGACTTGCTGCTTCCCATAAAAAACCCAGAGATAAAAAGTATGTTGACACGGACCACTCTGCGCGCGCTCTCTCTTTTTTTTTTTTTATTTCTGCGCGCGCTCTCTCTCTCTTTCTGTGCGTGTGTGTGACAGCATGCGCGTATTCGGCACGACATCCAATCAAAGCACCGTAGAATGTTTTGATTCGACAGCGTCCAACGTGACTATATGGCGCCGGAGTGGACAAAAGTCAAGCGAACGCAGAGAGACCGAGCCTAGTTTACAGTCATTGGACCGAGCCAATACTCGCGCGCCAATACTCGGTCTTTCTCATGCGTACATACAGTCTCTCACGCCTGCGGCACGTACAATAGGTCTCTCGCGCCCGCGGCGCGTACATTCGGTCTCTCGCGCCCGCGGCACGTATATTCGGTCTCTCGCGCCCGCGGCGCGTAGCCTACATTCGGTCTCTCGCGCCCGCGGCACGTATATTCGGTCTCTCGCGCCCGCGGCGCGTACATTCGGTCTCTCGCGCCCGCGGCACGTATATTCGGTCTCTCGCGCCCGCGGCGCGTAGCCTACATTCGGTCTCTCGCGCCCGCGGCACGTATATTCAGTCTCTCGCGCCCGCGGCGCGTACATTCGGTCTCTCGCGCCCGCGGCACGTATATTCGGTCTCTCGCGCCCGCGGCGCGTAGCCTACATTCGGTCTCTCACGCCCGCGGCACGTATATTCGGTCTCTCGCGCCCGCGGCGCGTACATTCGGTCTCTCGCGCCCGCGGCACGTATATTCGGTCTCTCGCGCCCGCGGCGCGTAGCCTACATTCGGTCTCTTGCGCCCGCAGCACGTATATTCGGTCTCTCGCGCCCGCGGCGCGTACATTCGGTCTCTCGCGCCCGCGGCACGTATATTCGGTCTCTCGCGCCCGCGGCGGGTACATTCGGTCTCTCGCGCGCGTATTCAGTCTCTCTGCCTTCGCTTGACTTTTGTCCACTCTGGTGCCTCATACCATTTGTGCTTTTGCTCTCCAGAGATCATTCTGTTAAATTGGTTATTCCAATAATGTTGATATGGTTTATATATTGCTACACTATTTAATAACAATACACGAAAAACTTGAAAGGTAAAGGTAAATTCTATAATAAATTCTAGTGTTTTTGAGTGTTGGGTATACTGCCTATGTTTTAGGCTAGTATTATTTACAACTTGTTAATGAATGCTTCAGCATACTGTAGTATTAAGAATAGTGAACTCATGAAATGAACTACAGAGTGTAGTTTTAATACAGTAAAGTGGTGAATTGGAATATAATATACCCTATAGTGTGAAAAAAAAACAGCACTGGGTAATTTGTTTATATTACACTTCTTGTGTTACTGGCAACGCAGTGGCGCAGTGGGCAGTGCTGTCACCTCACAGCAAGAAGGTTGCTTGTTCAAGGCTGGGTCAGTTGGCGTTTCTGTGTGTAGTTTGCATGTTCTCCCTGCGTTCGCGTGGGTTTCCTCCGGGTGCTCCAGTTTCCCCCACAGTCCAAAGACATGCGGTGTAGTGTATGAGTGTGAATGAGTGTGTGTGTGGATGTTTCCCAGAGATGGGTTGCAGCTGGAAGGGCATCCGCTGCGTAAAAATGTGCTGGATAAGTTGGCGGTTCATTATGCTGTGGCGACCCCAGATTAATAAAGGGACTAAGCCTAAAAGAAAATGAATGAATGTTGTGTTACCATAAGCCACAATAAGACTTTATTTTATTTGCCATGATAAAATGGGATTGATAGTGACATTTATGTTAAGAGTGAATAGTACAGTAGGCTTAAGTTTTTCCTTATTTTTTTTATCACAGTTACATTTCTGCTTGCGTTAGTTATTGTTTAAATGTTTTTTATTTGATTAGTATGGTGCACCTTTAGGATGTTTAATAAATGTTTTTAAAATAAAATGTATTCTTTACATCCAACGTCTATTCCAGCGGCGCCTTTTTGTAAACTCTAGCCACCCCTGTGGCCACCCCAATATGATTTTGCTGTTGACATTATTCATTTAAATGTACTTATGTAAAAGGACAATATTTCAATAAATAAATAGCAGCCACTAAATTATTGTTGATTGATTGGCGCCACTGATGTAGCTGATTCACTTCCCAACCCCCCTCCCCGATCGTCGTTGACAGCATGCACACACCTTCAATATAGACAGCAATGGCAATTTATTATTTACCCTAAGGTACATCAATAGAAAAAGCTGTTTTAATAATAATGTGGCTCAGAAAGGAATATGGATAAATGATATTATTAGAGTCTGTATAGTGAGTGTGTGCATAGTTGCAATCAGAATTATTCAACCCCCTGAATTATTAGCCCCCTGTTTATTTTTTCCCCCAATTTCTGTTTAACGGAGAGAAGATTTTTTCAACACATTTCTAAATATAATAGTTTTAATAACTCATCTCTAATAACTGATTTATTTTATCTTTGTCATGATGACAGTAAATAATATTTGACTAGATATTTTTCAAGACACTTCTGTACAGCTTAAAGTGACATTTAAAGGCTTAACTAGGTTAATTAGGTTAACTAGGCAGGTTTGGGTAATTAGGCAAGTTATTGTATAATGATGGTTTGTTCTGTAGACTATCGAAAAAAATATAGCTTAAAGGGACTAATAATTTTGACCTTAAAATGGGTTTAAAAAAATTAAAAACTGCTTTTATTCTAGCCGAAATAAAACAAATAAGACTTTCTTCAGAAGAAATAAAAAAATAGAAAAAAAATATTATCAGACATACTGTGAAAATTTCCTTGTTCTTTTAAACATCATTTAGGAAATATTTAAAAAAGAAAAAAAAATTCAAAGGGGGTTCAATAATTCTGATTGCAACTGTATATAGTAATGCCTTTTGTTTATTTGTTTGTTTTATTAATTAATTCATTATTCTTCATTAATTTTAGACACGGCATATACCGTATGCTGTACAATAAAAGTATGTGAAAACAACTGAAAAGTTACTTATATATATGAAACTTGTTTAAAAACTAAATGTTTTTTATTTTACTGAATTTGAATTTCTAGATTTTTTGGGGGGAATAAATTGCAATGTTTCAAGAGTAATTAATTAAATGAATTAAAACCACATTATTTAATTTACCAGAAACAAAAATATAACATTACACTGAATTCATTAATATATTTTTTGTGTGCCATCCCAAGATTTGGTGCGGCCTCTTCTAGCCACCCCTAAGAAAATTTTCTGGGGGTGCCACTGGTCTATTCTCTGTCTTAAAGTGTTTGAAACTGGAAATATTTTATCAACACAGCCAAAAATTTTATGATTTATTAGATTAAAAATGTAATATGTACGTCTATTTTAGTATATTGGTTGTTAATAAACTGCACCAATATAAATCATATCGAAAAGCACAAAAGGAAGAGGAAAACACAAGACACAAATTGTGAGTCTGCATATAATCTCTGAGAACGTGCAAGAAAAATTGTGCGTGAGCAGTGCATATTTGAGAGAGTGACAAAATTTGCGCACGAGCAGCGTATATTTGAGAGCTCACAAGCAGTTTAATAATAGAGGAAATAGAGGAAATCGGTGCACGAGCATCACACAAGAGAGCGTAGAGACAGTTCTTCAACGTTATGTGAAGAAAACAACGTTATTGTTTGTATGAAGTAGCCTACTTCATTGAGAATATGTGCTACCATTTTACATTGCTGCTAGACAGATTTGCATCTTAATCTCTTCAGCACACACACGAGATTCCATTGACAAAATACCAATTTCACTCAATTTTACTTTGCAGCATACAGGAGTTGTTGGTCTACTGCTGCCTCATTGAGGTCGTTTATGTAATTTTCGTTAATCACAAGTTGATCACCGAAGACATAACATAGCACAACTAAAACTAATGAATTAGACAGCAGTAGACCTGCAAATTCTGTGTGATGTGAGGCAAAATGGACTCTATTGTGGTGGAACTCGTTCTTGTGGAATATGCTGTAGAGACGAGACGCAGCACTGTTCAGCACTTTTTCAGAAAATTACATTTGTATTTTTATGTATCTGAGCAATGTTCATTCATAAAAAAGGTTTGTTTAATAAATACAGATCTTACAACCATACATAATCTGTATACATTTTATTTTTCTGTTAAAAAGACTCGAAAAGACTCGAAAGTCAAACCGTAGGACTTTGGACTTGAGACTTGTTGGCCTTGACTTGGGACTTGACTCGGGACTTGCCTGTCTTGACTCGGGACTTGACTCGGGACTTGAGGGCAATGAATTGAGACTTACTTGTGACTTGCCAAACAATGACTTGGTCCCACCTCTGATATTTACTGTCATCATGGCAAAGATAAAATAAATCCGTTATTAGAAATGAGTTATTAAAACTATTATGTTTAGAAATGTGTTGAAAAAATCTTCTCTCTGTAAAACAGAAATTGGAGAAAAAAATAAACAGGGGGGCTAATAATTCTGACTTCAACTGTATATATATATATATATATATATATATATATATATATATATATATATATATATATATATATATATATATATATATATATATATATATATATATAAAACATGTGCTGGATATGTTGGCGGTTCATTCCGCTGTGGCGACCCCGGATTAATAACGGGACTAAGCCGAAAAGAAAATGTATGATTTGGAGTCCTATGCACTGTAAAAAAGTTGGTTCAACTTAAAATTTTAAGGCAACCAGCTTCAGGACATTTTTGAGTTTACTTAACTTAAATTAAGTCAAGTGCAGTACTTGGGTTGAAAGTTGAGTCAACTCAAAAAAGCTCTGCAGCAAGTTACCTTACAATTTTAAGTTGTCACCTTTTTTTTACAGTGTAGGCTTCCTGCAGATTGTTTGAACACTAGTTTGTTGATACATGAGGTCCTATCAGAGTCTATATTATCTTAAATGTTGTTTCCTGTTGTTATTATTAAAGATAAAGCTGGCAAAGTAGGTAGTTTGGAAATATGATAGGCCAATTGAAGTGGAAAGTAGCAAATTATATTTACTCACATTACTCAGAGCGTCCGCGGGACATTTAAAATATGATAAATCTCAAAAACAAAATTTTAGGTCTTAAAAAGTCTTAAATATACTGAAATGTTGTGTTGTAGCAGGTCTTAAATCTTTTCTAAACACTTTGTTCACTTTGAACTGCTATGTTTATGTATAGCTACCCAATCTGGCACCCACACAATCACCAGCAATCTATCCCAATAAAACTTAGAATTATTTATTTATTTATTTTTTTATAACTGTTTACCATAATAATTATTTTCCTTACAATAACATTTTTTTTTTAAATTTCTCATGCATTTACTGCTGAGGACATTGACCCAACCTATATTTTTCATTATTAAATTATTATTATTATTATTGTATTGTTAAATGTATTAAGTTAAAATAGTTTTTTTGAACTGGGCCATTCAAAAATAATGTTTAGCCCTGCACAAGTCTAAAATTTAATTAATAATGGTCTTAAAAATGACTTAAAAATTCTTAAATTTAACTTGGTGAAACCTGCAGAAACCTTGTTACAGTAATTGAGTATTTTTTGCGTACTTCTACCATTTGAAGTATTTTTAAAAATTGTCATTTTAATTTTGCTTTAGTATGTTTTGCTCTAAGTATTGTACTTCACTATTTAGATTATATCCATTAATGAATCAAATAAAATAAAAATTACAATAAAACAATTTATAATAAAATAATAAATTATTTAAATAATCAATTATTTATTTTAATTCATTTTTATTTTAATTAATATAAGTAAAATAAAAATAAGTAATAAATGTTTTACATGAAATAAATAAAGATAAACAATTGAAATAATTGTAAATAAATAATTGCATTAACTGTTGTGTCCAAGAATTTAGTTAGATTGATGAGGTGTTTATCAGTCAATCAGTTTGGCTTTAAGGCTCAGCATATACTTACTAATATACAGTATTTATTTTCTTAAAGAACTAGTAGAACTGCATTAAGACAAACTAGCACAGTTATAACTGACTTTATAGATGTTTTTAAAGCTTTTAAAAGTATTAACCATCCAAAGTTAATGCAAAGGGAAGTATATAAAAGCAATATAATACAAAAGAGTGTTGGCATGATTTGTAGAATCAAGGGAGATAGAGATCCTTATTTCACATATATATTTTTATTAAATGTGTACTAAAACAATCTATTAGGGGCGTATTGTTTAAAAAAAAATGAGTGATGATCATGATGTATAGTCAGTGTTAGCCAGTGCATGTTATACTGCAAATGTTGGTGTCAAAATTTGTTTGTGTTCTTATCAGGTAGATCATCTTTTTTAGAGGGTTTTTTTTCATTGGTATTGTATCAGTCTATGAGGCAGTATTTTTATTTTATTAAGTGTGCATGTGTGTGTAGCCTGTATTCCTTAGATTGTGGAGACCAAATGTCCCGACAAGTATTGCAATACCAGTAAATTTTGACCTTGTGAGGACATGTTAGTTTGGTCCTCACAAGGAAAAGGGTTCATAAATCCCACATATGTTGAACATGTTGTATTTTGTAAAATGCTAATTGTTTCCTGTGAGGGTTGAGTTTAGAGGTAAAATATACAGTAGAAACATCATGTCTATGAAGTCCCCATAAAGATAGCTGTGCGTGTGTGTGTGTGTGTGTGTGTGTGTGTGTGTGTGTGTGTGTGTGTGTGTGTGTGTGTGTGTGTGTGTGTGTGTGTGTGTGTGTGGCAGTTTTTACAGAAAATATAGAGCAGCACACTTTTTTATGATATTGTCAGAAATGTTTCTTGATCATTAAATCAACATACAGTACATTAATGATTTCTGAAGGATCACGTGACACTGGGGACTGGAGTAATGATGCTGAGAATTTAGCATCAGCTTAATACTTATAATAGCTTTGCATCAGCTATTTATTACAAATAAATTACATTTTTTATTATACATAATTGATATGAAACTAATAATTACAAAATTGCTCTTTTTACTGTATTGCAGCTCCGAATAAGTATAGACTTGGTAACAATAACACACCTCTAAATAATTAAATAGTCTTTTTGCTGGTAATGTAAATAAATGTGATATTTTTTTACAGTTGTAATTATATTTTAGAAAGTGTTTTGATTACTTATATTCCTTCATTAGTTTATACAAGTTTGAGGGATCTAACTCTCTGACATAGAGGTTCAGAGTATAAAAGTTTGTCCAAATTAATTTCACACTTGTCTAGTACAATTATTTTGGTTTTGTTTCATAAATACAGTATTTACTTTCTTCATTATTTACCATAAAATAATGAAGGAAAAATGTGACAACATCCAATGTAACATCTGAAAGGCTGATCTAACAAAAAAAAAAAAAAAAAAGACTAACTAAAATATGTCAATAAAATAATTAACCTTTTAATATAAAACCATGGTATTTTTTGTTATTAAAAATAATTTTTTTTAAAGTGAAATGATGACATTGCAACGAAGGTCTCAAAATTTTGACGACCCTGATATAGAATTTAATTGATTAGCAATATAATTGAATACATCATAGACAAAAAGATGAAGGAACAAATTCAAACATTTAGAAAACAAATATATTACTAATGTCACATAAGCATTGTTGTTGTAATAATAGCTGGGCACAATTTAATTAATATGACATTTTCTATCTGCTCAATTTAAAAGCAGTTCATGACTTTTTCTAGCTATGAAGCACTAAAGAATTGTATAAAGTGCTAAATAACAAACCGGTGATTAAAAAAATAGCATATTCGTCTTTGTTTAAATAAGATGAGATGAAAAAGTTACTTAAGTCATGCAGATTTTTATTTTATTTTTTGATATAGGTTCAGTTCATTTCAACACTGTAAAAAAATCTGTAAATTAGTAGTTTCATCGCTTTTTAAACGTACTGTATTTTACCACACTGCCAAAAGTTAAACTAAAACTATTCATAAATTAGCAGTTTTCCATATTTTGTGATTCATGTTTTTATTTTTTCCTATTTCTGCTTTTGAGTTGCATTATGGGAGCTTGATCTTTCTTCCAACAACTTTTAACCTTAAAAAGTTAGAAAAAGTTACTTTTATTGACATTTTTAATAGTTTAAAGTGATGTCTTGTCTGGGTTGGTGTTGTACTACTCTACAAAAACCTTGTAGTAAACTGCCAGTACATTTTGTTATTTTACAGACTTATTTCTCTATATATTTTATGTAAAGTCAACAGAGCAGAGATCAACATCCCATAATGCAATTCTCAACCGTAAATAAACGGAAAACACTTGTAAATCACAAAATACAGAAATTGTACAGATATAATAACAGATATTTTTTACAGTGCAGAATAAAAACAAATCCACATAGTTTACTCACTCCATTGTAATGCAAGATGTTTAATATTCTTTCTTTCTTGAGTCAAAAATTGAGGTTTTTGAGGAAAACATGAAGGATTTTTCTCCATATAGTGCAGGGGTGTCCAAACTCGGTCCTGGAGGGCTGGTGTCTTGGAGAGTTTAGCTCCAACCCTAATCAAACACACCTGAACCAGCTAATTAAGCCCTTACTAGATATACTAGAAACTTACTGCACTGTAAAAAAAGATCTGTAATTTTACGGTTTATTTCCGTCAACTGGGGTGCCAGAAATAAACCGTAAAATAACGGGCATTAAATTACAGAAATTTACTGTAAAATAAAGGACATTAAATTACAGAAATTTACTTAAATTAAAATTTCTGGTAAATATCTGTAATTCAACCTCAATTATTTTACAGTAAATTTCTGTAATCTAACGGCCGTTATTTTACTGTTTATTTCTGGCACCCTAGCTGCTGGAAATAAACCGTAAAATTACAGATCTTTTTTACAGTGTGGCAGGTGTGTTGAAGCAAAGTTGGAGCTAAACTATGCAGGACACCGGCTCTCCAAGACCGAGTTTGGTTTGACTTCCTCTGTGATGCCAGTTTTTGTGGTAAAGAAGTATGCTTTTTTTTTTTTTTTTAAAGAAATTGGCTAACTGTTTCACTATAATAATTTTATTCCACTTTTGGGATCATTTAGAGCCATTAAAGCTGAACTAAAATTGCAATTTTGAAGTTCGAACTGATAGACATCCACTATATAGAGGAAAATCCTGGAATTAAATTAAAACAATTTCTTTTGGACTGAAGAAATAAACATCTTGTGTAACAAAAGGGTGAGTCAACTATTAGGACTTTTTTTTTTTTTTTTTTTTTACTGTGGAAGTGACTTTTAAATAAATATTAATGATTAATAAATCAATATATTACTGATGAATGAAGGTGTGTGGATAAATAACTACACTTTGTTCCAATAAGCAGAAACTGATGGGACGAAAATGAAGTTGTATAAAGGTGTCATTCTCCTTTTTCTGGGATTGTTTATTAAGGTGGGTTGATGCTTCATTGTTTTATACTGTATTCAGTTATAATCATTCCCTTATTCGTCATTAACGCAGAATCACTTCTGTTTAATAGGCTGCTGTGGCAGGTAATTTATACATTTCTTTTTAATTAATATGGGGAAAATTCAATTTAATAACATGTATTTTTCAAATAGCTGTTTGCATTTTGCGAATACTGTCACGCTTCTGTATTCCAGACAATTCTTCACAGGTGTTCTATATAGAGCTTGAATTCGAGTCATTGGTGGACGTGAACGTCACTACGTTTCTGGGCCAGCTGAAAGAAGTTGACTTATCAAATGCAACTGTAACACAATTCAACTCTACAACAAGTAAACAAACATTCATTCATTCATTTTCAGGGATGTAACAATTTACCATGATTCGGTTGAAAATCGATTCAAATATGTGACGATTCAAACCGGTACAAATGTTGAATTATTGCGGTACATGTTTGGAACAGAGGGGGTGCTGTTTACAAGAGCAAACTCGCTTTACCTGCACATCAGCGACAAGCAAGAAGTGGAGCGGCAGACTAATAAGGCCCAATCCCAATTCTATTTTTGTACCCCTACCCCTTGGCCCTTAAAAACGAGTGTGAAGGGTAAGGGCTTCAAAATTTACCCCTAAAGCCTGGTTTATACTTCTGCGTCAAGTGATCGGCATGACCCACAGCGCATGCAACGCGCGTAGCTGTGCATTCATACTTTTGCGTGCTGTTTCTCTGCAATACACTTCTGAAACACTAGCTGGCAGTAGGTGTTTATGTTCCTCTGTGTCGAGTTTCTTCACTGGGGTTTTGTTTTTTCTGAACACTTCCTAAATGTACAAGTGGCTCAAACTCGCTCATTTTGAGGCGGGAACCGGCAGACGTGCAACAACTTTAATCATAAGGTAAACACAAAACAACAGTCTCCATCTGGAGCTCCTTCACGGGACTCCACACTTGTAAACACTAGTGATGGGTCGTTCTTGAACGATTCGTTCATTTTGAAAGAATCATTTTGAACGAATCTTCAATATGACCCGGGAATGACGAGTCCTCTCAGGGAGTGATTCGTTCATCCGCGCATGCGCACAGATGTGTAGGTTTCGTTCATTTTTCAAGTCTTTTGAGTCATTCATCACGCGAAAGACAAAAGCCAATCATATGCGTTTTGAGCCGGAAAGAGACTTGATCCGTTCATGTCTCGAGTCTTCTGTTTGAGTCACTCGGTCATCACGTGAATAACAGAAGCTAATCATATATATTTAGAACCGGAAAGAGATTTGATCGGTTCACCTCCCGAGTCCTCGGTCTGAGTCGTTCAACACGTGAAAGACAAAAGCCAATTGTATGCATTTAGAGCCGGAAAGAGATTTGATCCGTTCACTTCTCGAGTCCTCAGGTTTGAGTCATGTCTCTTTACATTCTGTCACATGATGAATGAACCAGAAGACTCAAAAGGTGAGCTAATCATGGCTCCTTTCAGCTTAGACTGTGTACATTGGTTGAGATTATATGGACTGTCAGTGTGACGTGAACGAACCACTGAAATTTGAAGACATGAAGAGGTGAGCTAAGCAATGCGACAAAAATATCTTCATGGACAAAAGAGCAGGTAAACAATGAATGATTATTTTCTCCCTCTTACAGCATTCTATTTATGACTTGTTTGTAGTGTGATCAACCTTGGGCTAGTTGTAGATGTGTTTGAAAGCAATTCGTAACAATTTAATAATATTTTGGCAAATTTAATGAAATGAACGAAATGACTCGAAAAAAGATTTGTTCATCTCGATCCGAGTCAGTAAAATGATCCGAACTTCCCATCACTAGTAAACACTCGCTGCATCGGGCGCGCGGCTCCACCTCCCCCAACACTCGTCATCGCTACCAAGCTGACCAATCACAGAGCTTGCGCTACGCGTAGGCGTTACATTTTTTGAGAGGTGCGCGTCAATGTCAATGTCAGTTTTATTTATATAGCACTATTAAACACAACCAAAGGTTGACCAATGTGCTGAACAATACAAATCACAAAAAGAAAGGTATAAAAGTATAGCTAAAGCAAACAAACAATTCTCACTGATAATTATTATAGCTAAAACAAACAATTCTCACTGATAAAATGCCAAATCAAAAAGGTAAGTTTTCAACCTAGATTTAAAAACAGACAAAGATGATGTAGACCTAATAGAGAGGGGCAGAGCATTCCACAAGGTAGGACCAGCTACTGCGAAAGCATGGTCACCCCTGCATTTCAGCCTCGACTTTGGGATGCATAAAAGTCTCTGGTCAGATGACCGAAGAGACCGACCAGGCTGATGTTCAGTCAACAGGTCTGACAGGTATGAAGGAGCCAGGCCGTTTAGTGATTTAAAAACCAAAAGAAGAATCTTAAAAGTTACACGATAGTGCACAGGCAACCAGTGCAAAGAGCGTAAGACTGGTGTGATGTGGTCATATTTTTTGGTACCGGTTAAAAGCCTCGCAGCAGCATTTTGAACTAACTGTAGGCGGGATAGAGTTGTCTAACTGATCCCAAAATATAGTGAATTACAGTGGTCCAATCTAGAAGTAATAAAAGCATGAATTATTTTTTCAAAATTGTTTCTAGATAAAATGGGTTTGACTGTTTTTAAGAGTCGAAGCTGAAAAAAGCAGGATTTGACCATTGCGTTAATCTGTTTATCAAATCTCAAGCCATCATCAAAGATAACACCCAGATTTTTTACCCAAGGCTTTACAGAAAGCCTTGATTTCCCAAGGTTTACTGGTGGTGTCTTAGAAAAATTTGACGCACCGAACAAAATCATTTCAGTCTTACTCTCATTAAAATCTAGAAAGTTCAAAGACAACCAAGCTTTCACATCTGACAGGCAAGACATAAGAGTCTCCAACCCACTTGAACTCTGTTTTAAGGGCAGGTAAATTTGAGTGTCATCTGCATAACAGTGGAAAGACAGACCGTGTTTTCTAAAAATATAACCCAGAGGTAGCATATATAATGAAAAAAGAATAGGGGCTAAAATAGAACCCATGGGGAACACCACATGACAGAAAGGCTGCCTCAGATGAATGTTCACCAATGGTGACTCTAAAACTGCGATTGGAAAGATAAGATTTAAACCACTCCAGGGCACTTCCTTTTATCCCTACACAATGCTCCAAGCGGGCCAGCAAAATGGCATGGTCTACTGTGTCAAACGCAGCACTCAGATCTAGGAGCACAAGCACAGCACAATCTCCAGAATCACCAGTTAATAAAATATCATTTAAAACTTTCACAAGTGCGGTCTCAGTTGAATGGTATTTTCTAAAACCTGACTGAAAAACTTCAAAGATTTTATGATCATCTAGAAATCTTTGCAGTTGCTGCAAAACTACTTTTTCTAAAATCTTTGTAATAAAAGACAGATTTGAAATGGGCCTATAATTTGATAAAACAGATGGATCTAAGTTAGGTTGCTTCAGCAAAGGATTTACAGTGGCATGTTTTAAAATATCAGGTACATTACCAGTTTTAAAACATTGATTTACCATGGCCGTAATATACCTACTGTGTCAAAGACTTGCTTTAAAAAGTATGGTGGAAGAGCATCAGTGGAAGAACCAGACAGCTTTAACTGACACACTATTTCTTTAAGCTGTATAAAAGTAGTTGGTTCAAACTGGCTAAAAACAGCAGAGCAAACTGAGGCAACAGAAGGATCACAGTCAGATGGAGAAATCCCCAATCGGATATTACTGATCTTATTAATAAAAAATCTGAGAAAATCATCACACCTTGTTTTTGACCCATCTGGGAGCACACCAACAGATGGATTCCCAACAGCATTAAAAATGGTAAAAAGAGTTTTTGGTCTATGGTAGTTCGTCAATGATTGCCGCAAAGTAATTTGATTTTGCTAATCTCATTTCCTTTTAAAATTTGAACAACAACTCTTTTAATATTTCAAAAGAAATTTGAAGCTTATCCTTCTTCCACTGACGCTCTGCTCTCCTACACATCTGCCTTAAGGAGCGTATATTGTCATCAATCCAGGGCTCAGATTTTGATTTAAGTTTTGAGGATCTAGTAGGAGCAACTGAGTCTAAAACTTCTGCACATGTGGAGTTAAACTTGGACAGAAGCTCAGCTGCACTCAAGTCACATTGGCTGACATTCACTGATTGAAAAGCATCATTAAAGGCTAGTGAAAAAGCTTTAGTAGTGTTTGAGGTGATTAAACGAGATTTACGCATGAGCTGGGTAACTTTAGGGGTATTAAAGACAGAAAGAACAGAGAACATAACAGTTTTATGATCAGAGAATGCATTGTCAAGTACCTCAAGATCATTTAGAGAAAACCCATATGATAGCACAAGATCAGGTGTATGTCCCAGCTGATGAGTTGGGACATTCACATGCTGTTCTAGATCAAAAGCATTGAGCAGAGTAATAAATTCTTTTGCTAGTGTATCACCTGTACAGCATACATAAACATTAAAATCACCAAGAATCAACATTTTGTCATATTTCAGTGAGAATTCCCCTAGAAAATCTGCAAACTCGTTTAAAAAGTTTGTGTTATGCTTTGGAGGGCGGTATATCAAAGCAACCAGAAGTGAAAAGTTCAACTCCAACGTAAACAGCTGCAATTCAAAAGAACGATAGTCATTTGTCACAACTGAGCGGCAAGAAAAAGTGTCCTTAAAAATAGAGATTAGGCCTCCACCACGACCAGATTTACGAGGGGAGTTAAAAAACGAGCAATTTGGGGGTAACAGTTCAGAGAGAGAGCTTTGGTCTCCAGTGGTAAGCCAAGACTCGGTGATAAATAAAAAATCCAAATCGCACGATAAAAAAAGGTCATTAATTATAAAAGTCTAATTTACCACTGATCTGGCGTTTATCAGTCCCATCCTGAAACAAGGCGGATTATCAGAAAGCACATCAGACTGCCGTGCCCGAGAAAGTGAGCGAAGATGGTCCAAACACACTCCTCCACGATGAATTCGGGGTGTGCCGAAAACAGGGAGCGGAACATCTGCAACAGGAGTCAGTGCAACATTCCACCTGCCAGCTGGATCCAAGGACCGCCAGCGAATAGAGAAATCGCCGACCACACTCTTCCAAGCGAGGTGCCGAAAATGCCGCGACTCGCACTGTCGAAACAGGTACTGTTTCAGCTTGACAGCAAAGCCACCTCGTCTACCGCGTTTCCTTCTGCGCTTCCTCGCTGGCAAGGAACATGGCCATCGGCGAAGATAGCCGGGTATCGGCGTCGTAAAAGGGGGTGAATGATGTGAGCTATATTGTTCTGAGGACCACAGCTCATTAGCACTAGGTTGTAAACCTAATAAAGTTGATTTGTCATAGACCAGTAGAGACAAACTGCACTGTGTAACATAAGAAATAAAACCCAATAAAAAGTACAAACTTAAAATTAAATTACGAGACCGACGGCAAGCCACAGGCACCGGCGTCAACGTCGCCGACGGCCACGACAAGGGGCTATGCGTCTTGACACAGAAGTATAAATCAGCCTTTAGAATTGGGACAGCACTTCAACACCTGCACATGTAATCATATGTCATCGTGATCTCTTGCTTCATATGAGATCAGACGATCGCGTTTGCTGTAGTTATTCCAGTTGTGTTGTTTTTTGTTATTTATCTTCAAGAAATCACTGAAAGATTATAATATGTTATCATAACGATCTAATGTGGCAATAAGATCGTAACTGTACTGGCCATTTACACAGTGGCCATATTTATCTGTAAACACACCAAAAAACAACATTAACATTATAGCAGACACTGTAAAAAGCTTATTTCCAGCCACTAGACTTTTCTGACAGGGTGTTCGAGTGTCATCAAGTGTTAGAATGTTGTGGGACTGCTGTACAGGAGTTATTATTAGGGATTATAGATAGCGAAATTTAGCTATTTGAACGCGGTTATGAATATATTAAAACATGTGCTTGTTTGTTGTAAAAATTCGTAATACTGGCAAAAAATACTAATTTGTGGCTCTCCTTACTTCCGGGTGCAGCAAACTGTCGCTGTAGCTGGTGCGTTCTTGGAAATTTTCTTACCCCTTGGATTTGAGTGTGGTCCTGAAAAATCTTCGTTTGAAGGGCTATTCACCCCTTCCCCTTAGCCCTACGCCTTTAAGCTAAAGAGAATTGGGACACCACTACCCCTTCACATGAACGCGCAAAACGAGGGGTAGGGGTAAGGGGAAGGGCTAAGGGGTAGAATTGGGATTGGGCCTAAAATTACAGTGGTGTAGCGTGCCAGAAAAACACAAACTGTGTGCAAATACTGCAAAAAGATGTTTACTTACACTAACAAAACAACGAATATGACGCAGCATAGTGAAAAACTACTGTCACAGACATCTATATGCAAAAAACTATTAATAGGCCAAACCACACAGATTGGAGGTTTGGCAGCTCTGCTTGCTCTGACGAGTGCTACCGTTACTGTGCGTTCACACCCAAGGCGATGAGAGCGTCAAAGGTCAACCTGGCCGCCCTGGCGACAACGCTGTCTGCCTTCAGCTCCGGCGGCGAGAGCGTCAAAATTCGCTACATTGATCTCGTATTTAAAGGGGCCGTTGAAGCATATAATATAATATAATATAATATAATATAATATAATATAATATAATATAATATAATATAATATCATATATTATATCATATCATATATTATATCATATCATATGTTATATCATATCATATATTATATCATATTATATCATATCATATTATATCATATCATATATTATATCATATCATATCATATATTATATCATATCATATCATATCATATATTATATCATATATTATATTATATCATATATTATATCATATATTATATCATATCATATTATATCATATTATATCATATCTTATTATATCTCATATTATATTATATCATATCATATATTATATCATATCATATTATATCATATTATATCATATCTTATTATATCATATTATATTATATCATATCATATATTATATCATATCATATTATATCATATCATATATTATATCATATATCATATCATATATTATATCATATTATATCATATCATATATTATATCATATTATATCATATCATATATTATATCATATCATATTATATCATATCTTATTATATCTCATATTATATTATATCATATCATATATTATATCATATCATATTATATCATATATTATATCATATCTTATTATATCTCATATTATATTATATCATATCATATATTATATCATATCATATTATATTATATCATATCATATATCATATCATAATAATAATTAATAATAATTCCTTACATTTATATAGCGCTTTTCTAGACACTCAAAGCGCTTTACATATTGGGGGGAATCTCCTCATCCACCACCAGTGTGCAGCATCCACCTGGATGACGCGACGGCAGCCATTTTGCGCCAGACCGCACACCACACACCAGCTGATTGGTGGAGAGGAGACAGAGTGATGAAGCCAATTATGATATGGGGAGGGTTCGGAGGCCATGATGGACAGAGGCCAGTGGGCAGATTTGGCCAGGATGCCGGGGTTAAACCCCTACTCTTTCTCGAAGGACATCCTGGGATTTTTAATGACCACAGAGAGTCAGGACCTCGGTTTAACGTCTCATCCGAAAGACGGCGCTCACTGAGCAGTATAGAGTCCCCGTCACTATACTGGGGCATTAGGACCCACACAGACCGCAGGTTGGGCGCCCCCTGCTGGCCTCACTAACACCACTTCCGGCAGCAACCTAGCTTTCCCATGTGGTCTCCCATCCAGGTACTGACCGGGCGCAGCCCTGCTTAGCTTCAGTGGGCGACCATGATCATATTATATCATATATTATATCATATCATATTATATTATATTATATTATATCATATCATATATCATATCATATTATATCATATCATATATTATATCATATCATATTATATTATATCATATCATATATTATATCATATCATATCATATATTATATCATATCATATTATATTATATCATATCATATATTATATCATATTATATTATATCATATATTATATCATATTATATCATATCATATATTATATCATATCATATATCATATCATATTATATCATATCATATATTATATCATATCATATATCATATCATATTATATCATATCATATATTATATCATATCATATTATATTATATCATATCATATATTATATCATATCATATCATATATTATATCATATCATATTATATTATATCATATCATATATTATATCATATTATATTATATCATATATTATATCATATTATATCATATCATATATTATATCATATCATATTATATTATATCATATCATATTATATCATATCATATATTATATCATATTATATCATATCATATATTATCATATATTATATCATATCATATTATATCATATCATATATCATATTAAATCATATATCATATCATATTATATCATATCATATATCATATTATATCATATATCATATCATATTATATCATATCATATATCATATTATATCATATCATATATCATATTATATCATATCATATATCATATTATATCATATATCATATCATATTATATCATATCATATATTATATCATATCATATATCATATTATATCATATATTATATTATATCATATATCATATTATATCATATCATATATTATATTATATCATGTCATATATCATATCATATATCATATTATATCATATCATATATTATTTTATATCATATCATATATCATATTATATCATATCATATATTATATCATATTATATCATATCATATATCATGTCAGTTACATTCCCGCATAAAAACATGCTTTCTAGCGTGAAAATGTTGCACACTTTTTTATCAAATTCATTTAACAAGGAAGATCAAGTTGCATGTCGTTTGGCTTTGCTCCACTTAATTATTCTGAAGCAGCAATACTGTTTTGTATTGTTGCATGTGATTTCTGCTTTTTTAAAGAAAATAAATATATATATAACATTAATGCACATCAGTAACTCGCCAGTAACTTTTTTAACGTATGTTCCTGTATGAAAACATTGTAAATAATTGGAAATTCGGCGACCACAATAATCAAACCCTTGGGAACAACTATGGTTGGAATCAAAGTTCACAGTGACTGTGTTCTCTGGACTCCTCTGAAGCTATGGACTTCTACATTCTGATTGCTTGCCGCCAAACCGCGTCATAGCTTATTACCATAAAGTTGACTTGATTTCAACTCCTCGACGCCCACACCGGCGAAGATGCGCCACGCTGCTCCTCGCCGCTTATCACCGCCGGCTCCTATTGAAAAGGAATGACTTCCGGCTACTTTGACGCTCTCGCCGCTTTTGGTGTGAACGTACAGTTACGGAGATTACACGGTGCGTCAGTGTTTTCATAGCAAAAATGTGAGGATGTTTTTCAGAAAGTGAAATCTGTGATTAGATTGTTCCTTTTTTACCCGCTCTTTTTCAATTTAGTTTATGCATATTTTAATAATTAGCTTAGTATATCATATAACATAATCACTATTTGATGCCAGTGGCCAGTCCCCTGGAGCAGAGGGCCTACTGACCACCTCTGTACACACTGCTCTCTGGTTTAGGAAAGGCTTTCCTTTCCTCACCAGTCATCTCAATCCCCAGTGAAAGAGTTTTTTCATCAGAAGGCAATCTTTGTAAATGTGCAAAGATCTCAGCTTATGCCAGAAAAACATAGATATGCTGATATTTCTTTTAAAAAATTTGTAATCCCAGCACAGTCACAGTTTTAGTTTGTTGATACTAAAGAGTCTTCTTTAGTTTGTATTATTTGCTTTTTATTTGAATTTTGTTTTAAAATTACAATTTAGTTATTGCAGAAAAGATTTTATTTTGTAAAAAAATTGTGCAGCATTTAAGAAAAAAAAAATGCCCCTAGTCCCTTTTTTATCAGGGGTCGCCACAGCAGAATGAACCACCAACTATTCCAGCAAATGCTTTATGCAGTGGATGCCCTTCCAGCCACAACCCAGAACTGGAAACCGCATACACTATCGCATTCACACACACACTCATACACTACGACCAATTTAGTTCATCCAATTCTCCTATAGCACATGTGTTTGAACTGTGGGAGAAACCCATGCCAACATGGGGAGAACATGCAAACTCCACACAGAAATGCCAACTGGCCCAGCCGGGACTCGAACCAGCGACCTTCTTGCTGTGAGGCGACAGTCCTAACCACTGAGCCACCATGATGCCTGTAAACAAACATATAATACTTTAAAATACATGTCAACATTATTCAAGCTGTAAGAAACTCAGTTCAGATTATTTTACACACATTTCACCACCTTTTTAATTAAAAGGTTCTTTCTGCATTTAGAGCATTTTTGAGATATTAAGCTATGGAGTTTTTTGCATACCATATAGCGGCAATGATGAGGAAAACGTACACAAAAATGACCTTAAATGTATTGTAACTGTACAATCAGTGTTGGGTAAGTTACTTCTAAAAAGCAATAATTACTAATTACATCATTAAAATTGTATTTAAATACCTTTTTAATTACTATGCCTTTGTATTTGCAAATAAGGCTCAAAACTATACACAATAGAAATTAAACTCCTAATTCTTTAAATTTGAGCGAATTCATTAATTTATTTTCCATCGGCTTAGTCCCTTTTTCCACAGCGGAATGAGCAGCCAACTATTCCAGCATGTGTTTTACACAGCGGATGCCCTTCCAGCTGCAACCCAGTACTGGAAAACACCCATACACTCTCACATTCACACACACACTACAGCAAATTTAGTTTATTAAATTTTACTATAGCGCATGTCTTTGCACTGTGTGAGAAACCGGTACACCGGGAGGAAATCCCCGCCAACACTGGCAGAACATGCAAACTCCACACAGAAATGCCAAATGACCTAGCCGGGACTTCAACCAGTGACCTTCTTGCTGTGAGGCAACAGTGATAACCACTGAGTCACCGTGCCGCCCAAATTTGAGCGAATTGTATTTAAAAACATAATACTTAATTAATAATAAACATTATATCCAAGCACAATTTTTAAAAAATATTTCATACATACTGTACACTACAAAAACTATTTTTGCTGCTTGTTGGAAGTACTTATTTAAAAGTACTTAAATGAGACAATTTGTGAGACAACATGAATTCTTGACATTTTTATTGGGACAACTAAATTGTTTTATGTTCAGTACACTTAATCGTTAATGGTTAACAATCAATCCGGTTGGGACAACATGAATGAATTGTGTGGAACCCTGCGTTTTTTACAGTGTACACTGTAAAATAATACTGGGTTCCACACAATTCCTTCATGTTGTCCCAACACAAATCTATTAAGTTAGCTAAATCGTTTTTACAAGTTTAAGTGGATTGAACATAAAACAATTATTTTTTCCCCTAAAAAACTTAAGAATTGTGTCGTTTCAACTCATTTTAAATAAGTAGTTTGAACAAGTAGCAAAAGTGATCTTTTGAGTGTATATATTATATATGATGTTATATATTGATGTATTGCTAGTTTTTAAAATAATTAATAAAAAAGATGTGATTTTTATATATATATATATGTAAATTGACATTTAATTACTCATCCAACATACGATGAACACATGAAAATGTACCTAATGCTTGAAATGGGGGTTAAGGGGAATAGATCTTGTTCAAACATTTATTATTAATCAGTAGCTGATGATACAAAAATAAATAAATAAATAAATAAAACAAATCAAGAACTAAAGACTGAAAGTGTCTGTTTGCAGAATGCAACCTGTCTGAGACAAACAAGCAATGTCAATGCATGCCAGGATATACATGGAGTGATGACGTGGAGTGCACAGATCAGTGCACGCTAAATATTAATCAAACTGCAGTGTGTTTGTCTAGAAACAAAGGTACAGTATTGATTAACATGGGCACAGTACATTTTGATGAAAGTAACAACAATCACTAATTTCAATGATTTTTATTTTTTCCAGTAAACATAGAAGGAACTACTAAATTTACAAATAAGGATTGTAGCATTTTATGTGATCAAAGCCTAAGTGAAACTAAGCACATGAAGGAACTCCAAAACCTAACTTCTATGGTTCGTACTGAGCTTTTCCACAGTTAATTGGTTAATAGTACGATGAAAAAAATACCTTTTTTGTTTAGTAAATCACAAATAATTAAATGTGCATTTTATTTTCCTTTATTCCTTTATTTTATTTATTTGTATATATATTTTTTAGCTTGCTGAAAAATACAGCCAATTGGATTATTTCGATTCTCTGGTTATCACCGGTTATGGGTAATCATGATAATAGCACTAATTAATGAAGTTATACTGTTTGCACACATACAGTATAATACATTACAAACAGAGATATGGCAGAGAATGTTTTAACCTTTTACATTTGATTTAAAGGTGGGGGAGTTTGATCTTAAACTATACTGTGATCTACCTTGGTCAAGTTTCAATTGCCAAACTTCAGAATATTGTTCAGCAAATGGAAAATACTAACCTGGTAACAAAAGGTAACATATCTTTTTTATTTGTTTACACACTGCAAAACACTGTTTCAAGTCCCAATATCTAAAAATTCTTCAAGTAGCATTGCCTAGACAAGCAAAAAATATTGCATTGTTTTAAGAAATAATATGCTAAAATTAGACAATTGAAACAAATGTGACAATGACCAATTTTAGATGTTTGGACTAGAAACAAGACAAAAAAACAAAAAACAAAGAAAAGCCGTTTTTTTGCAGTGCAGTAACACACACACACACACAATTATGTAATAAAGGGTTTGTTGCACAATCATGACATTTTTTTTTCTCCAAAGGCTTCATCAATATTGGCATAGCTGAAACTCAGCTGGTTGATATTTACTCCTCTGCAAATATAACTTGTACACCATCAGTGAATATGGGAAGTCCAAGTGTAAATTGGTTCTTAACAAATGGCCAGAATAAAACCACAGAGATTACAAATGGACAAGAAGCCACATTGAAAACTGACACTGTTACAAGCATTGTTCAACTGAAAAACATTTCAGGAAGCTGGAAAGGTTTGTTTTTGCACACAACATCATTACGATAGAGGATATTTTTAAAGTACAGTGCTTTTCACTAATATTAGCATCTTGGTAAATATATTTTGGTCAAAACTCTACCTAATTGAAAACATCACAGATTTATAAAAAATAAATAAACCTTTGTTAAATACATGTGGCAAAATATTTTTGAAGTATATTGCCACTAAAATTTAATTTCAGATTGGATTAAAACACCTGGTTTACTATAGGAACATGAAATACATTTGAAGAATTATTAGACCTCCTGAATTATTAGCCCCCTGTATATTTGTCACAACAAGCTGAGGACTTGACACGAGAAGTATAGAAATCCCAGTTTATTGAAAACGACAATATATTCAAAGTCTTGGCTTGTGAATGAGCATACAATGAAGAGATGGGGAAATCCGGTGCAGACACACTACACACACAAAGGGAATATAGAAGTACTAGGAGCCAGGGGAAAACACAGAGACGCTAGAGAGTGGATTGGGTGAAGCTCAGGGTGTGAGTATCAGGACCGACAGTGGTGAAGTGAATGGAAGTGCTCTTTATAGTGTGTGTGTCTGTACGCAGGTGCTGGTAATCAGTAATCTGGTGATAGGGAACCGGTATGTGAGTCCTGTTTTTCCCCCCAAATTCTGTTTAACGGAAAGAAGAAATTTTCAACACATTTCTAAACATAATAGTTTTAATAACTCATCTCTAATAACTGATTTATTTAATCTTTGCCATGGTGACAGTAAATAATATTTGACTAGATATTTTTTAAGATACTATTCAGCTTAAAGTGACATTTAAAGGCTTAACTAGGTTAATTAGGTTAACTAGGCAAGTTAGGGTGATTAGGCAAGTCATTGTATAATGCTGCGGTCACACTAGAGTTTGAGCTTGGGAAATGTCATACAGTGCTGCAAAAAGGGGCGGGATTAAACAAGATGATTAGACATTAAAAAAAGCGAGCAATTGGTCCATGTTTAAAATTTCTGTAAAAAGAGGTCATGTTTTGATCCTCGATTGGTCTCACGCAGTCAAGTGATGCGATTTCACAGGTCAGAGTTCACCAAGCTTGAACTTTCCAACTCAGCGAACTGCGAAACTTGCCGCACTACCTTGCGTTTCCGGTCTAACGCATTCGTGTGCGTATGAATGGAAGTCTATAGGGAGAAAAGTGTAGTGTGACCGCAGCTTAACAGTGGTTTGTTCTGTAGACAATTGAAAAATATATTTTGCTTAAGGAGGCTAATAACATTGACCTTAAAATGGTTTAAAAACTTATTTTATTCCAGCCGAAATAAAACAAATAAGACTAGGAAATACTGTGAACAATTCCTTGCATATTTGAAAAAGAAAAAAAAAATTCACAGGAGGGCGAATAATTTTGACAACTATAGTTTAACCATAACCTCCTGTTTCACAGAGCTAAATGTGCATATACAGTACAGTATACAGTGCTCAGCTTATATATGTACACCCCTCACAAACCTATCTTTTAAATTAATATTTTCTAGGATGCTATACAATATTATACTTCTGCCTAGATTAGTCGGTACTGAAGTTAAATATGGAGCTAATCTAACAAAAAACCTTATAATAATGGTCTAAAAATCCCAACACCCAAATACAAATTTTATAAAGAGGGGAGATGAAGAGAAACAAAAAAGTACAAAAAAATCAACAAAAATGTAACACAATTTTTTGTTGAAGTTTTGTAGTTTGTAATTTTTTGTTTGCAATATTTCATTTGAATTTCAATTTATTATATTTCTATTTCTAAAATGTTTCTAACTACTGTATTATTTTAATGAATATAACTGTTTAATGAAACTGAGAAATGGATAAATTCATTAACAAAATGGGGTGTACTCATTTATGCTGAGCACTGTATATATGAAGAAACTCAAAAGAAAAACTCATGCATTCATTCATCAGAAACCAAGGGGCCAATCACACAGAATGCGATTTTTTTGTGATGAGAGGTGCCATTTTTGAATGGTTGTCAAATGGCTGCGAGCGCTTTGTGCGCTGCTTATGAACCCTGTGCGCCCGTTTTTTTTCTTCTTGTCAACAAAGGCAGTGCGGTCTACCTTGCGTTCTCAGAATGGAAAAGTGCATGATGGGCCCCTATGCCTGTCAAAAGTACATTCAAATATTCATCAAATTTATTTAATTTTATTTATTTTGTCTTGCTTTGATTATGAGTGGACCTAAAATATTCATTCTAAAATAATAATAAAAAATGCAGCTCATGGCCCTTATTTAAAAGATTCAATATTATAATAAAATATTTTGTACTGTACTGATTTAAAATGCAGAATAAATTTTTTACCTTCTTATCTATCTATCTATCTATCTATCTATCTATCTATCTATCTATCTATCTATCTATCTATCTATCTATCTATCTATCTATCTATCTATCTATCTATCTATCTATCTATCTATCTATCTATCTATCTATCTATCTATCTATAGGAACATTTAAATGCGTGTATGCATTGAATGCCATAAGTCACACAGCAAGTGAACAGCTGGACGTCGCACTTTTGCCAAACATACAGGCCCTGAGTGATCCCCAGTTTCCTAACTGTAAAGGTCTACAAAGCACAAACTTTAAAATGTATTGTAATATTTCCGCTGACTCTGAAAATTACACTGTTACATGGAATTCTACTTCTAACACTAATGTTGGTAAGCATATCTTATTACCATTTTTTTCTCAATGCAAACACAATCAGCATAAACAATGTGATGGAAAAAAAACACTTGATTATAAACAATTGTATATTTTTGCATTCTTTAGGCCCCACGAATAGAATAGGGAATAGGATATCCTACACAGCATACGTGACCAAACAGTGTGACAATGCAGAGACACTGAATGTTTCATGTACGTTCATCAACACTAGGTCCGGGAACAAATTAACTAGAACACAAAATGTGCAGATACCTATCATTCTTGGTAAGTTTTTTTTTTTTTTTTTTTTTTACTTCTTGTCTTGTGAAAATTCTGAAGGGCACTTTTTTTTTTGAAGGAACCATTTTTTTTTTTCAAATAATGGTTTTCAAGTACTGAAATGACAAAACAGTGACACAAAAGAGTCATGCCACATTTTCCCAACCCACACAATACAAATTCATCATTTACTGATAATCTTCCCATCAGTCAAAACCAGTTATGGGAATAACGACGCTATAAATAAACGGCATTACTAACGGCGATACTTTTTTCAGTAACGAGTAATCAAATGAATTACTGTTTCCCCCGTTACATCGCCGTTACAAAGTGGTTTTCATGCGAGCAGCGTCTTTCTCAGCCATAGGACCTCTCTTTCTCTGGGGTGTGTGTGTGTGTTCGGGGCTGGGGCGGGACACATAACCAACCAGTGATGATGATTGGTGTGTCTGAGAACGTGGTGTAACTGAGAATGTAATGATTGGCTTAAGGGTGTCACACACCGGATGCGCCACTCAGCGCTGCGACACGGTGCGCACATGACAGTTGAAAGTATCACACACCAAAAGCGCACATTCACATGCTTTTTAAAATAAAACTAATCAGATGGCGCTCAGTGGCGCGGCAGAAATATGAACAATGTCCTGAGTCGTGGCTGGGCGGCGCTTCTGGTGTGCGACCTGCTTTAGTAGATTTCCATTATTTGCCAATCAGAGGCAGAGTAGGGAGGGTGTTCACAAGCACACACACACACACACACACACACACACACACACACACACACACACACACACACACACACACACACACACACACACACACACACACACACACACACACACACACACACACACACACACACACACACACCAATGACCAGGGCCCCATTTCAGAAAGGAGGTTAAGTGAAAACTCAGAGTATGTTAACCCTGAAATGAGAGAAACTCTGGGTTTTCCATTTCAAAATGGCAGGTTTGTCAAACTCGAAAAAACAGGGTAAGTCAAGCCTGTTTCTGAAAGAGAGGTAACTTTAACTCGGAATCAGTTACCGTGGTAACTTACTCTGTGAACCTAACCTGGTCAGGAGCAGGTTTTATTCTCTAAACTCAGAGTTTCTGTCGGTCTCCTCCCATTTTTTAAAGACGAAGCAGTATTTCTCGCCTTACGTTTCCACCCACCTATTTTATGTGCATTTTGGAGATGCACATAAAAAATAGGTTGATGGAAGCACTAAGATGCTAGTAACTTTTGAAAATATGCATAAAAAATATGCGCATAACTGAGTAGGAGAAACTTTTATTTGATAAGAAAAGATGCGCATAAACTACGATGGAAACACTTTTACCAAACAAATTCCAGTATGCGCATTAAAAAAGGTTTGTTATAAGAGATCATATGATGATGAAAATGTGTCTGAATGGACAAACCAACAGGCTGAACACACTGTAAAACATCTGAAATGTTGTTTTGGTCAATCTAAAACACCTTAACTGTTGTAGTATTAATGTTATTATATTATTAATGACCTCCAGAGCGTCTGCAGCATGTCAAGAGCATCTTCTACCGCAGTAAATTCTGTTTTTACTGTTGATATTTGGCGCCAGTTCACCAGGAAGTGACGATTTTGTTCTATTTGATTCGTTGGATGGAAACGCTGCTTTATTCGCACATCTTTTATGCGGTATTCCAGTTTTGCACATAAATTTATTTGCATTTTTGGATGGAAACATAGCTAATACATTTCAGTCACACAAAGAACAAAGTCATGTCCGAGAATCTTTTTTTAATAATTAATTAGCTTAAATTCACTGACCTTCGACAGGGACATGTACTAACTAGATTAATGGGATTATTACTCCTAAAAGCTGTTTTTTAGTACTCCTTACATTCTTAATGTCATATCAACCTCTACCACTCGATCAATAATAAAGGCAGACACACAAGTGCCCTTTTAAATCTATTAAAACTGATCAATGTGTCTAAAAGTGGGAACCTTAATTTAAACTTTCCACTGAACATTAAGGTTCTTTGCATTTTTGTTTTGTCAAATTTGTCAAAACTATGCAGTAGCCTATTTTATGTAATTTAATGCAATTACATCTGAAATAACTTCAAAATTACGGCCAATTCCCCACTTTTTCAAATGAAAATTTAATAAACGTCACACATAACAATACTTATTTCATAATACGTAATTATTTAAATACTTTAAATGTAAACTTACGCATTACTTGATCAGCTATGTTTTCCCACGCTAACTGTCTCTGTTTCACTGATGCAGCGGTGTTGCTTTTTTAAATATATGGTCATATTTGCTATACCTTTGCATGAGCACATCAAGTTCAGCTGGAGAACTCGGAATATCTGCGCTCCATTGATAGTACCTTTTTATAGTTGTGGTGTGCGCACTTAACTCTGAGTTGGTCTACTCAAAGTTGATTGACCCAACTCAGATCAGCTATTCTGAAACTGAAAACTCGAAGTTTTTAATCTCTCTGTAAGTCAACTCAGAGTTCAAGTTTAAACTCTGAGTTGGTTGAACCTCCTTACTGAAACAGGCCCCAGGAGTCAGAACTATGGCAAATCCAACAAGCTTAAAGGTAGCGTTTGCAAACTGGAAATAAAAGCACTACTTTTACACTTAATTTTTCTCCAGCCCAAACATTTATTACTCAGACAGAATTAAACAAAATAATATCTAGATATATTGTTGAGCACATGCTGCTGTTGTCTCGCACATTGTCCCAAATCAACATTAAAATAGTGTAGATTAGTGGACAATGTTTTACATTTATTTTAATTTGTCATTTGACAAATTAAACTGGTCAAAGCCTTGAATTAAAATGCAAAACATTGACTGAACACTTTCTTTTGAGAGCTGCAGATAAACAGTAAATACTAATGACTGATAAATATATAATGCAATGATTATATTTTATGATTGGAATTACTTTTGTTGTGTCAATTTTGAATTATATGCAAAAATGTAACAGCAATAAATAAACTGGGTGGGATTTTATTTTTGAGAGAGCTAATGTTGTTTCAAAATAATGTATAGTATTTAATTTGTTGATACAGTTAATTCAAAAACCTGTCTTCCGGAGGGAATTTGGCCCATTGCTAAAAGTGGTTATACAGCCATCATGACTTGTGACAACTCTGGTGTTGGTTGGAGAATGAGAAACTGCACTGACACAGGGTGGTCTGAGGAAATCTCTACTTGTGTGAATGCAAATCTGTTTGACATCCAAACTGATGTAGAGGTATCAAACTTTGGTAATCATGATCACTTTTTTTTTTTTTATTAAAGGACAGATTTTCTCTAACACTTTTTACTTCTATAATAACAGGAATTAAACAAAGGTATTGGTTTCATAAAGGACATTGCAGACCAACTGTTCCAACGCATGAATGACTCAACTACTTTGAAGGCGTTTACATTTCCAAATATTGAGGCATCTGTAAAAATCTTTGGAGACATGGACGATGTATCTAAACGCCAGCAAAATCAATGGAATGATACTGTCATGTCTGTAAGTGTGATTTCTTTGACACTTTGGGTCTTATCATACACCTGGCGCAATAAGGCGTAATACGTGTTTGGCGCAATTTGTTGCTTATTTCAGACCAGGGAAACACTAATTTTCATGCTTTGCGCCACGTTGTTTAAATAGCAAATCCATTTGCGCTACTTTGTGGACTCATAGGTTTTGCGGTCTTAAAAGGAGGTGAGTTAAGGCGCATTGTTGGCGCGTTGCTATTTTGAGGAACTGAAATAGACCACACCATTGACCATCTAAAAGCTGGTCTAAAGTCCAGCGCAGAGTCTGTTAGTTATGTGCCTATGCGGGTACAAACTTTGCTTAAATGCTTACACACTGCTTAATATTGATTAATACACACAGGATGTACAGCAATACACAAATATCTTTACATGTGAAAAAAATTAAAGGATTAAAATTTTACAAAATTATTATTTTCTACATAAAACCACTGCCTTCATGCCGGGGGGCTTTTTTCAGTTTATTAAAGACAATTTGCATTTGTATAGTGTCATTATTATTATTATTATTATTTATTATATGCATATTTATATTTGTTTTAATATTTAGATTTGTGGTACTGTGCGCTTACATATAGTTTGATTCCCGGCTCGAGGTCCTTTGCCGATCCTTCCCCTCTCTCTGCTCCCAATGCTTCCCTGTCTGAAATATATAATATAATATTATAATATAATAAATATTTCCCAAATGATGTTTAACAGAGCAAAGAAATGTTCACAGTATGTCTAATTATATTTTTTTCTTACGGAGAAAGTCTTATTTGTTTTATTTCAACTAGAATAAAAGCAGTTTTAAGTTTTTTAAACACCAAGACAAAATTATTAGCCCCTTTAGCCTAATTTGTTTTCAATAGTCTACAGAACAAAACATCGTTATACAATAACTTGCCTAATTACCCTAACCTGCCTAGTTAACCTAATTAACCTAGTTAAGCCTTTAAATGTCACTTTAAGCTGTATAGAAGTGTCTTGAAAAATATCTAGTCAAATATTATTTACTGTCATCATGGCAAAGACAAAAGAAATCAGTTATTAAAAATATTATGTTTAGAAATGTTAAAAAAATCTGCAGAAAACGGGGGGGGGGGGGGGGGGGGTTGGATAAACAGGGGGCTAATAATTCAGAGGGGCTATTAATTCTGACTTCAACTGTATATCATACTAAAGGTGAAAAATCAAAAATAATAATAAAAAAAAGAAGTCAGTTTTTTAACCACACTTCTTTATTATTGTTCATTCTTTCATTTGCTTAAATTAGAACTGAATTTAATAGTTCAAAAAAAAAGTTTTGAAGCAAATCTTTGCACTTAACAAATGAAATTAAATATTTAGGCTAATGGATGTCTTCAGTGGAGTGAGTTTACACCATTTCCTAAATCCACGAAAGTAAATAAGTAAAGTAAATAATAAAAGTAAAAAGTAAAGAGAAAGTAAAGAGACTGTATGGAGGAGGTTCGTTCTTTATCCTTGCACTGCAGACGCTCTGTTTAACTGTTTTCTTGCTAGTAAAGTTTTTAGCTTTTCCACTTACAAAGTCCGCCAGGTAAATAGCAAATGCACCATGGCGTGATGCACCTGACTCTTTATGGGCATGGGAGATAAGTCTCTGATTGGATTAATGCATGTTATGCTCAAAACACACCCATAACTCATTAAGAGAATAAGCACAACCCTGTTAGACCATGCAACACGGCGCAGAGTGTATTTTTCCATCTTTAAAATAGCAAAAGTGGATTCGGACACGCCCTTAATGTTTTTGCACCATTAGCTTAGACTTTGCACCTAGATCGTTAAACGATTTACTATCATTGCTATCATGGACGTAAATTTCATTTAACAGTAGGGGGGACAATAAATATAAAATTTTCTCATTAGCAATTTTTGAATGGGACACAAATAATACAGACAAATTGTACATTTATATAAATGTACTTCTATATGTCCAGAAGTGTCCACGTTAATCAAGACACTTAAGGACAGAATAGAAATTGATTATACAAAATATACAGTTGGGTCAGTTTGGACGTAGCACAGTGCTTAGTAAATGATCTACTTTTTATCAAGTGCACAGCTAAATAATATGCTAAATGTGGCTGTTAATGTTAAGTTAACATTATCCCGGGTCGTCACAAATAAAACAATGCATGGGAAATGACTTTGGCTGACATGTTAAGGCCAGCTCACACTGTGAGATTTTTACTAGCAATCCTGAACGATTGTAGCATGTCAGACTGCACAAACATGGCTCTCATGTCACACTGTATCATCTCAGCCGTCATAAAGTCAGACTGAATGACAATGAAGATGCACCAAACACGGAAGAAAACGCTCCTGGAGTTTGACGTCATCCACACGCAACACTTCCCTATCTTCCCTAATTCCCTAACACTATCCCGTGTTCTGAAATGTTGGCAAATTTACAGCACATGTAAACAAACTGTAGCGGCAATTTTGCACACAGCGTGTCTCAATAAAAAACCAGGAAAAAAAACAGTTTTGACATTTCCCCTTGATCCCCGTATGAATCGCGTCATCAAATTCGGAGCTCCTATTGTTTCTTGGATTGACGCTCAACGCAGCTGTTGTCACACTGCAGTAAAGTGTCTGAAATCTTCTGACACTGCCAGAACTTTATCGGAGAGACTTATTTGCGCCTATGTCTCACTGTGCGCATGATCATCCTCTCATTCGGTATCCACCTGCTTTCTTTTGCTCACGCGAACACAGTAATTATTGTCATCTGTCACGCTGGCCCCTCATTGGGCAATCCTTATTGTTGAACTCTGTTTTTTAAGAAAGCTACAATTTAAGGGGCTAGTGGAAGTGACTGTCTAACCCACCACAGCTGAAATCTACCCGCATTGTAGATTTATATATATATATATATATGTGTGTGTGTGTGTGTGTGTGTGTGTGTATATGTGTACAGGGAGTGCAGAATTATTAGGCAAGTTGTATTTTTGAGGATTAATTTTATTATTGAACAACAACCATGTTCTCAACGAACCCAAAAAACTCATTAATATCAAAGCTGAATATTTTTGGAAGTAGTTTTTAGTTTGTTTTTAGTTTGAGCTATTTTAGGAGGATATCTGTGTTTGCAGGTGACTATTACTGTGCATAATTATTAGGTAACTTAACAAAAAACAAATATACACCCATTTCAATTATTTATTTTCACCAGTGAAACCAATATAACATCTCAACATTCACAAATATACATTTCTGACATTCAAAAACAAAACAAAAACAAATCAGTGACCAATATAGCCCCCTTTCTTTGCAAGGACACTCAAAAGCCTGCCATCCATGGATTCTGTCAGTGTTTTGATCTGTTCACCATCAACATTGCGTGCAGCAACAACCACAGCCTCCCAGACACTGTTCAGAGAGGTGTACTGTTTTCCCTCCTTGTAAATCTCACATTTGATGATGGACCACAGGTTCTCTATGGGGTTCAGTTTAGGTGAACAAGGAAGCCATGTCAATTGTTTTTCTTCTTTTAGACCCTTTCTTGCCAGCCAAGCTGTGGAGTACTTGGACGCGTGTGATGGAGCATTGTCCTGCATGAAAATCATGTTTTTCTTGAAGGATGCAGACTTTTTCCTGTACCACTGCTTGAAGGTGTCTTCCAGAAACTGGCAGTAGGACTGGGAGTTGAGCTTGACTCCAACCTCAATTGAAAAGGCCCCACAAGCTCATCTTTGATGATACCAGCCCAAACCAGTACTTCACCTCCACCTTGCTGGCGTCTGAGTCGGACTGGAGCTCTCTGCCCTTTACCGATCCAGCCACGGGCCCATCAAGACTCACTCTCATTTCATCAGTGCATAAAACCTTAGAAAAATCAGTCTTGAGATATTTCTTGACCCAGTCTTGACGTTTCAGCTTGTGTGTCTTGTTCAGTGGTGGTCGTTTTTCAGCATTTCTTACCTTGGCCATGTCTCTGAGTATTGCACACCTTGTGCTTTTGGGCACTCCAGTGATGTTGCAGCTATGAAATATGGAAAAACTGGTGGCAAGTGGCATCTTGACATCTTGGCAGCTGCACGCTTGACTTTTCTCAGTTCATGGGCAGTTATTTTGCGCCTTGGTTTTTCCACACGCTTCTTGCGACCCTGTTGACTATTTTGAATGAAACGCTTGATTGTTCGATGATCACGCTTCAGAAGCTTGACAATTTTAAGAGTGCTGCATCCCTCTGCAAGATATCTCACTATTTTTGACTTTTCGGAGCCTGTCAAGTCCTTCTTTTGACCCATTTTGCCAAAGGAAAGGAAGTTGCCTAATAATTATGCACACCTGATATAGGGTGTTGATGTCATTAGACCACACCCCTTCTCATTACAGAGATGCACATCACCTAATATGGTTAATTGGTAGTAGGCTTTCGAGCCTATACAGCTTGGAGTAAGACAACATGCATAAAGAGGACGATGTGGTCAAAATACTCCAAGGTTTCCGCTACATTCATTCATCCGTGGCGGGCCGCCACGCCAAAATTCATCCCGCCACGGCTACATTACAGCTTCTTATTTAAAACCTTAAGTCGTGTTTTTTATAGCGGATTATAATCGCACCAAAACATATTAGAGGTAAACCGCGCAAACTTTTCTGTAACCGTAGTGCTGTGCGCTATTTGTTCAAGGTGACATGCTGACTGACTCTCTGACAGACTGACTGACAGGTGCGTGAGTCTAGCAAACACCGCGTAGCTTTCAGTTAAGATGAACACCGTTTCCATAAGTATACTTTATTGATAAAGGTCAATGGCTTTGCATACAATGACTTTATCTTGCTGGAGTTTAATGCCGTTTCACTTTACTTCAGGACGCGTTAATGTCGGAAAACGCACAAAAACGCACTAAATCGCGCTTCAGCAGCGCTTACTGGAGAGCGCACAAGAAGATCTGCACTTGAACATGTAAATTTGAGTGCGTGCAAGAAGTTCTGTTCTCGAACAGAGGAAATCGGCGCGCAAGCAAAGAGATTCGCATGCTCATATTACATGAATGCTATCTCGACTTGTAATACCGTGTGTAATATTTGTCTTTGAAATAGTTGGCAGATCTGTGTAAAAAAAAGTCCTGCCGCCACTGCTGGAAAAAATCCTAGAGGAAACACTGTACTCATTTGCCTAATAATTCTGCACTGCCTGTATATATATATATATATATATATATATATATATATATATATATATATATATATATATATATATATATATATATATATACAGTTGAAGTCAAAATTATTAGCCCCTCTTTGAATTTTTTTTCTTTTTTAAATATTTCCCAAATGATGTTTAACAGAGCAAGGAAATTTTCACAGTATGTCTGATAATATTTTTCCTTCTGGAGAAAGTCTTATTTGTTTTATTTCGGCTAGAATAAAAGCAGTTTTAAAACTTTTTAAAACCATTTTTTCCAATAGTCTACAGAACAAACCTCTGTCATACAATAACTAGCCTAATTAGTTAAGCCTTTAAATGTCACTTTAAGCTGTATAGAAGTGTCTTGAAAAAAATCTAATCAAATATTATTTACTGTCATCATGGCAAAGATAAAATAAATCAGTTATTAGAGATGAGTTATTAAAACTATTATGTTTAGAAATGTGTTGAAAAAATCTCTGTTAAACAAAAATTGTGAAAAAAATTAACAAGGGGGCTGATAATTCAGGGGGGTTATTAATTCTGACTTCAACTGTATATATAGATGTCTTATTAAAGTGAAAATGATCTCAAATTGAAATGAATAATTATTACATTCCTGTGTTCAAAGTGTATTAATCACATTTCACTTTTACATTGCAGAACCTCGTCAGCTCTGCAAGCAATCTTTTGAACGACCCATCTGGCTGGCAAAACCCTGAAACTAAAGACACAAATATTTCTGTAAAATATTTACAAACTATTGAGAAAATGATGAACAACACAAATCTGACCTCGAATACGGCTTATGTTTCTAGTAACGCTCAAATGGCGCTCTGTAATCACACCAGTGAGGCAGCCCTTTGCAAGACCTTTAATGCTAGTGTCAGCAACTCAGAAAATAGTGTTGTTGTTTTTGGATTCCGGAACCTTTATCAAATTTTACCAAAAGCTGTAGGAAATGACTCAAACACCACCATCTTGTCAGTAACCCCTGTAAATCCAACCAATACAAACAGAACTATAACGCTTCAGTTTGATTTTGCTAAACAAAGGCTTCCAAATCACATGATATACTGTGTTTTCTGGGATGCAAATCTGAACAACTGGTCTTCAGAAGGGTGTGATTGGGCTGGTGCAGATAATCCCACATCATGCACATGTAATCACAACTCTGCGTTCACCATACTGATGTCCAAAAATGCAGAGACCCTTCCTTATATGGATGAACTGACCTACGCTGGCTTAGGAATTTCCATCCTCTCGCTTCTTGTGAGTTTAATCATTAAGATTTTGGTATGGGATGCAGTTGTAAAGTCGCCCATCTCCAATTTCCGCCACGTGGCCTTATTCAACATCTCTTTATGCTTGCTGTTAGCGCACTGTATGTTTTTAACAACGGCCAAACCAGAGAGCATCCCCCCAAACTGGTGCTCCATCCTCACCTTAATTAAGCACTTCTTTTTCCTCGCCGTCTTCTTCTGGATGCTGTGCTTGAGTTTTGTGCTGCTCCACCAAATGATTTATGTCTTCGACCGTCTACGCAAAAAGGTGTTTTTGGGACTGTCTATCACTGTTGGGTACGCATGCCCAATAATAGCTGTGGCAGTAACCTATATAACATATAACAACGGTGCAGAAGGCGACTACTACTCCAAAAGCACGTGCTGGCTCACATATAAGGGGACTCTGAAAGGCTCCATCTTTGCCTTTATTATTCCTATCGGGGCGATTGTGTTTGTGAACCTGTTCACGCTGGCTGTGGTCATCATGAAGATAGCAACTCCTTCTATCTCAGAGGCAAAGGCTCGGGATGAAAAGGACGTTGCCAAGAGTATGATTAAGACAATCGTCTTCCTAAGCCCTGTCCTCGGATTAGGTTGGATCTTGGGATTCTTTGTGCTGGGACTTGACCTTACTGTAAAACCTTGGGCAGCACTAGTGAACTACTCATTTACAATATTCAATTCGCTGCAGGTGAGGGTCAAGCATTAAACAGTAGTGCTAATATTCTTGCATGTAGCGTTACAACATCTAATTGCATTGTATTTCAGGGCTTGTTCATTTTGCTGACAAACTGCGTTGGAGAGAAAAAGGTAAATGCCTACTATTGTTTAGACTGAAGATATGATAATTTCACTTGCATCAGTGACGGGTTACTACTGAAAAAAATTCTTTTAAAGGTGCTGTTTGTAATTTTTGGACTCTACTAAAGCATAAAAATACCATATTATGTTTGCAGATATTTAAGAAACATGCTAAGTGAACATGTTTATCTGAAAAACAATGCTGAAATCAGATATTCTGCTTTGAAAATGTCTGTTAAATGTGACCTCCGGTGGACAGTAGCAGACTCTGAAATGAGACGCACAATCAGAGTTCCACGTGGGGTTATTAATTAGCAAATAATATAAATATTACGAACTTAAACTTTAGGTGAGCAGGTTACATGTAACCCTGTGTCCTAACAACACCCTACGTGACGGGATTTGCAGTGATAAGCAATTTGGCTGTTTGCACCAGACGAAACATATGGGATGATATTAGTATCAATATTACTGCAAATAATATTGCCACGCGCTCTGTACATGTTGTATATGCAGTTGTACATCCAAAAACGAATGGCTTTCAACCTGAGTCTGTGAGTTTAAGATTTGCGCAAACATAAACATGTTTGTGAAAACAAATATTATGTTTTACATTCATACATCTTAATTTACGTGCACGAAAAGGAAGTTTTGCATTTGCGGATCAGGTGATGCGCGTGTGTGAATTGACGTTTTGTTTAAATTTATACAGCCGGCTTCGTGAATTTTGAGACTTTCTTTTCACGGTTTTTAAGCTTTTCAGGAATCAAACGCAAACAACTTTACATGAAAAAGTCACAACGTTCTTATGCAATGTGTACACATCTACCTACCAATTTGAGAATTATACAATCCTGCGTTACCACACTTGTGTCTGAAAAGGTCCGATTTACTGCAAAAGCAGAGTTGTATTTGTGAATACACATGCTCTCTTTTGTGTACGTGAATCATAAATTGCGCATGGGTGGATCAGGTGACACTCATTTGAATTATGAGACTAATTTTACGCAGTTGGGTTGGCAAATCCACGCGCGTGCAACTTTCAATCAACGCGCAAATGTACTAATGCAATTTAACCAGTGACCACTAGATGGCAATCTCAGCATTACAGAGCAGGCCACGTCCATGGTTATTTATCACGTTTATAACCTAACGACCTGTAAAAGCCAGCAAAGTCACAAAAGTGGTTATCAGGACACATCAGCTGGAGGAATGACTGTATATGGGTATTCTGACAGTCTATGCCTGTGTGAGGTCAACGTTTAACCACTGGAAAATCAAATCTCCTTGCAGGCGCACATTTTTACATTCAGTATAGGTTAACATGGTGCTTCTATTTTTTTGGGTCTACGTCGATTGATAGAATATTTTCAAGAAAGGTTATGAATACTTCACCCTAAGGGAACATTTCTGCCCATAGCGATGTAATTTTCTCATTTTAATATAGGCATGCAAACACACTGTGTTGTGTTATTCTGCCAATAACTTGTTTTACTGTCAGGGATGGGCAAAAATACAATGACATGTAATTTGAAAAAAAAAAAAAGCCAAATACCTCAAATGTATCAAAATAAAAATATAGCAGCCACTAATGTATCAAAATAAAATACTGTGTTTCGAAAATACTACAAAATACTTTTACATGAGTATAACGTTTCTTCACTAACCTTCTATCAATAGGCAAATTCGATCAATATTAGTGAAGTAAACAGCAACAGCATTTCTCTGAGCGAGTTTAAGTCAGTTTCTCTGCCACCTCATTCACCTACTCCTGTACAAATGTTTGTTTCTCTTTCAGAATAGCATACATTGTGTACAAATTTCATACAGAAAGTACTGTCTTGAAGATGTTGTGAACAATCATTGAAAATGGAACATTGCACAATGCTCAGACCTGTAATATGTAATGGCTGTACAGTGTACAATTCAGCATCATCATCTTTGCTTAGGAAATGAAACGGAATAAAATCTCAGTCCTGAAGAAGAGGATGCCTTCATCACATAATCATTGTCAGTTTCAGTGCTGCAGGTGGAAATACAGAGGAATTTTAGAAATATAAAAACACCTAAAGACTGACTAAGGGGGTAAAGTGAGACTCTTCCAGTTAAAGAACTGAAAAACTCTTGGGAGAATGAGTAAACTGCACATATAATAGTAGTTTTGGATGGATTGCTGATGTAGCTGCCAAGACAATAAGACAAACAACATACAAATAAGTCCTACTGTGGCGATACTCACAATACTTCGTTGGCTGTTTCAAATGCCAGAAGCTGATCTGCAGGTGCTCTTTATAGGTAATAAAGAGAAAAGATGTCTGTCTAAAGATGTCAGTGGCACAATACAGTATATGAGACATAATTATTTAATAATACTTCAGTCAATACAGACTGAGTGGTCCCATTATATGGCAGCAGGATGAAGAGTTTATTTGCAAAAACAGATATCATGTTTTATGTTGTGCATTGAAGAGTACACACGAGTGCACGAAAAACACGATTTATGGAAATTACTAAAACTGGAGATTTTAGTAGTTTTCAGTAATTATGTTTTTACATTAAAGTAAAGAAGATTTTGAAGACTGATTGAGGTACTGAAGAAATCAACTGCATAAAATTAGATTTATTTAAAAAAATATGTGAACAAAAAATTTAAATAACCTCTTCATATACCACCCTTTTAAAATAAGAGACTGTTAAGAGATGTGGAAATTTAACTGGCCACACAATGGATGGAAACACAATGAAGAGATATAGTATATTCCAACTCATTATCTGCATTACATGGTTTTTACAGTGATTAAAGAAAACATCTTCAAGACAGTACTTTCTGTATGAAATTTGTACACAATGTATACTATTCTGAAAGAGAAACAAACATTTGTACAGGAGTAGGTGAATGAGGTGGCAGAGAAACTGACTTAAACTCGCTCAGAGAAATGCTGTTGCTGTTTACTTCACTAATATTGATCGAATTTGCCTATTGATAGAAGGTTAGTGAAGAAACGTTATACTCATGTAAAAGTATTTTGTAGTATTTTCGAAACACAGTATTTTATTTTGATACATTAGTGGCTGCTATATTTTTATTTAATTTATGTAAATTTGAGGTATTTGGTTTTTTTTTTTTTTCAAATTACATGTCAATGTATTTTTGCCCATCCCTGACAGTAAAACAAGTTATTGGCAGAATAACACAACACAGTGTGTTTACATGCCTATATTAAAATGAGAAAATTACAAAAAAAGAAAAAAGCATATTTCCTACATGTATCGCTATGGGCAGAAATGTTCCCTTAGGGTGAAGTATTCATAACCTTTCTTGAAAATATTCTATCAATCGTAGACCCAAAAAATAGAAGCACCATGTTAACCTATACTGAATGTAAGAATGTGCGCCTGCAAGGAGATTTGATTTTCCAGTGGTTAAACGTTGACCTCACACAGGCATAGACTGTCAGAATACCCACATACAGCCATTCCTCCAGCTGATGTGTCCTGATAACCACTTTTGTGACTTTGCTGGCTTTTACAGGTCGTTAGGTTATAAACGTGATAAATAACCATGGACGTGGCCTGCTCTGTAATGCTAAAATTGCCATCTAGTGGTCACTGTTTAAATTGCATTAGTACATTTGCGCGTGGATTGAAAGTTGCGCGCGCGTGGATTTGCCAACCCAACGGCGTAAAATTAGTCTCATAATCCAAATGAGCGTCACCTGATCCACCCATGCGCAATTTATGATTCATGTACACAAAAGAGAGCATGTGTATTCACAAACACAACTCTGCTTTTGCAGTAAATCGGACCTTTTCAGACACAAGTGTGGTAACGCAGGATTGTATAATTCTCAAATTGGTAGGTAGATGTGTACACATAAGAACGTTGTGACTTTTTCATGTAAAGTTGTTTGCATTTGATTCCTGAAAAGCTTAAAAACCGTGAAAAGAAAGTCTCAAAATTCACGAAGCCGGCTGTATAAATTTAAACAAAACGTCAATTCACACACGCGCGTCACCTGATCCGCAAATGCAAAACTTCCTTTTCGTGCACGTAAATTAAGATGTATGAATGTAAAACATAATATTTGTTTTCACAAACATGTTTATGTTTGCGCAAATCCTAAATTCACAGACTCAGGTTGAAAGCCATTCGTTTTTGGATGTACAACTGCATATACAACATGAACAGAGCGCGTGGATGACAGAGCGTGTATTTGCAAATAATATTGATACTAATATCATCCCATAGAAACACGACAGAAATGTAATTACAGCCATTCAGAAGCACAGAATGTGCACTCACTCACGAAATGGTGAGGTTTATAATCTAATCAATACATATTAAACCTTGTTAACAATATTAAATGTAAATGCTGAATTCAGTATATGTTGGTTTGCATTATTTCACAGTTCTAAAGTTAAATTTCAAATGGTTTATTTTATTTTTAAGATCGGAGGTGAACTATCTGCTGCTGCTTTCAGTAGTATGGCAATAAATGTCATGTAAAATGCCATTCAAACTCACATTGTTAGCATTTAATACCGAATTAAGCACATGTGGTGTACCTGAGGTGATTATTGTCATTCATCCTGTTGTTCACCTGTGAGAAATAGAGGCCGTTTCTAATACATCAATTCAAGGTGTTGGTTAGGACAAAAACTCCTTTTAATATGGAAAATATTCCTTCAATCGTGTGCCCTTGCTTTTATATAGAACACGACTTAAATCAGATCGTTTTTTCTGGTGCACGTTATTGTCCTTTAAGTTAACAATTATTCCATTTAAGTTAATCAATTGAAAAAAAAATGTTTTAGTAATCTTCTATTAAAATTTGACCATTTCCTTCTGCGTTTGGAGTGGGCGGCCCTTGTCTGATGATGTCAGTTTAAAGCTTCAGGCACAATATTCTTAACCATGCTCCTCTTACCATTGCTACACAAAGAGAAAGCCACGCCCTTTTACTCAATATTGCTTTTTATTTGGAAGTACATCAACAAATGAGTGAAATAAAAGTTTTAGCAACTTTCAGTTTATGTTGACTTTAATCTTAAGGATCATACAGAGCACCCATATTTTATCCCTAAAAATTTTTTTCAGTTTTTTAATCTTTAAAGTCCACGTGAAATCTAAATTACAATGTTTATTTTGCTAGCTCACACTGATATTCACTCCGTGCAATTCAATCCACTGCAAAAAAAAAAATGTGTTTGTTTTGTAATCTTCAATCAAAGCGAATTTGCTTCTGAATTTAGAGAGGCAATCCTTCTGATCATGTCAACCCGAGGTCTTCCATAGCAACTGCATATTAATATTCTCTCTTACCATTAGTTTGCTATGAGAGAATGAGGTGCTTAAAAAGCCCCGCCCCTAACTTAATTTTCTGTTTCAGATGAAAGGACATCAACATACTGAAATATAAGTCTCAGCAACATCCAGTTCATGTGGACTTTTATTTTAAGTATCATACAGAGCAGTACTTCATCCATATTTCCCCCAAAAAAGCTTCAATTTTTTAATACCACTTGAAATCTAAATTTACAATGTTTATTTTGCTAGCTCACATTGATATTCTCAGAGTGAATAATTAATCCATGAAAGTTAATCCACTGCAAAAAAAAAACGTAATCAAAGCTAGTCAAAGGGAATTTGCTCCTGAATTTGGAGTGGTGGTCCTTCTGATCATGTAAACCTGAGATTTTCCACAGCAACTGCATATTAATATTCTCTCTTATCGTTAGTTTGTTATATGAGAATGAGGTGCAAAAAAAGCCCCGCCCCCAACTCAATGTTCCGTTTTAGTTGGAAGTAACATACTGAAATATCTGTCTCAGCAACTTCCGGTTCAAGTTGACTTTAATATAATAAGAGAAACTTACAGCTTTACGATTCTCTAACTAATTGTACATCTTTTAATCAAAGGTTCGTGATGCACTTCTGAAACGTTTCAAAATCAAGGTTAGTATGTGCAAGGGAATATATATGCTTTTACAGATGTGAAATACATCCTGAAAATATAAAATAACACAAAGCTCATAAACTCTCACCTTTTTTTTACTTTAGCAATCAGTCCATTCTAAAACTGAAAGCACAACCAAAGCACAGTCTTCAATCATGAGGAAATAAATATGGCACAGATTTAAGGTAAGTAATATTTGTGCTCTTAAGATTCATTTATTTATTGTCTACATATTTTGGTCTAATTTGTTTTGTTTTGTTTTTAATCCCAAAAGTCTTTAATTGAAAGAAGGAACGTGAACATTTTCATGGATTCAATCCTGTCTCATTATATGCAGAATAAAACAGGTAGAAAACATGTCAAATATGTTAAGAGTTTATTGCTTTTTAAAATAATGTACACTAATTTGTGACTTTGCAGTTCAGAAAATATAAATATACATTAACCAAGTCATGAATGTATGCTTTGCCATGTCATGTTTACTGTATTATGAATGTATTCTTAGGGTAAAAGCTATATTTGTCTTTCTGTAAATAGTATATGCTGATTTATGTATATTCGTGTAAGTATATTTATGCTTGAATGTTTTTATATAGCCTTATATAGTCTTAGATAAATATAATCACTGGTATATGATTTTATTGTCCTCCAACAATGCTTTCTTTATAATTTTATATTTAAATGTGCTTTAAAATTCAGATGTTATCCAATAGTTTTGTATTTTGTCCTCATGGCATAATAAAACATACCTTTTAATTAATTACTGGTTTCTTTCTTGCAGTCTGGCTTCTTTTCTCTCTTCTTCCCATTCTTCATCTGTATCATCTAACTGGAGACCATTTAACATTGCCATTTGCCGATAGTTTCTGCTTTCAACCTCTGCCCTGAAAGTATAGAAAACAGCATATTTTTAAAAATATCTAGTATCACAGAGTCAATATTTAAATAAACAGCAAAAATCTAGACAAGTTTGAAAATGGCAGAAAATATTTGAATGACAAAAGCACGTCATTATGCAATCCTGGATTAACATCTATGTTGGTCCTGGAATATCATTTTTGTTGGAAAATGTAATCCACACCTATTCCCTACCCCTAAACCCAACCATAACTGTAAATTATTCCCAAAATCAGAAAAGAATAATAGTTGGATAACACTCATGTGCATAAACCTAACCGTAAGCCTAACTTAACATAAACGGTAAATATATGCCTTAATTCTGATTGGCTGATTGGATTGTTAATCCAGGAACATGTCCTACTTGGTGAAATCAGGTTAGGGATGATGTGACATCCCATTTTGGTATCAAAAAAATCTCTTAAAAAGGCATATTAATTGCAAGTAAACTCTGCTTTAAGGATTTTAATAACATTTTTAAAGATATATTGTCAAAATAAAAATGTATAATAACAAAAATAAATAAAATAAAATACTGTTGCATGTTACTTATATTGCACAATGCAATCCATTACAATAAAAATACATAAAAACTGTAAATAATAATAATAAATTAATGTTGAAAATTTGCTTTGAATTAAAACCAGTTGCATTAAGAGCAAAATATTGCCCAGAATGCATTGTTTTCTACAGTATGTTACTGTTTAAGTGAAAAACAGTAGATTATTATAATAATTTGGCCATTTTTAAACACCTTTTACAGTGATATAACAGAATATACACTTATGCCGAGTTCAGACTGCATGATTTTAGCAGCGATTTTGACTCGCTGACAGGTTTTGAGAAATTGCCGACAAATGCCTGAAATCACAGGCAAATCGGTGCTCGTTCATGCGAATAACAATCACACAATGTGAACTATCAAAGACACGATCTGAAATCGATTCTTCCTATTTTAAAGTCATTCAGCGTGAAACCCTTTGTCGCAGATCCATCTTGCAGTGTAAACAAAGCAGCGACAAAACGCTAGCCCAGATAGTCATGCAGTGTGAAAACACCTGTGACATGACTACTTTGAAAATCATGCGGTCTGAACTCAGCATTATGTACTGCTTATACACTTATGATCTTAAATGATGACATGGGTAGTGTTGCACCAGTTGTTTGTAAGTTCTTTCTTAAACTGGAGCATGAAGTCCCCACTTGGGGCTTAGTAACTACTAGCTAGTTTGTAACTAAATTTGTTCTCACTTCGGTTGCACCACATTTTCTTAAGGCAAACCATAGTAAGTAGGTTGTAAGCTCTGTGTAAAGTAATGCGTAGTCGCAATGAATGACGTAATATCCAATTAAAAGCATTTAAATCATTAAACTGCTTTAAAATTCCGCAACCAATGCATCTATATATAACAGTACTAAGAAAATGAAATTATAAATTACATTTTTAAAGCATATTAAAGTCACTAATAACAGACTAAGCACACATCTGCATCGCGAGCCGTGAATACACACGAAATTGAATGCACACAAAGTTAAAACATTAAACTTGAATTTTTTTTTAATATCCTACTCATGAAAGAGAAAAGAGCAGGATAAAAATCTCAATCATGAAGAAATTCTCATTTAATTGATGGATACAATAAACACAAAACACTCCTTGACAGAAAATTAAACTTAAACCGAAAAAAAGAGATTTGGGAGGAAATTAAGGCTGTGATTAGAGGGACATCATTCTTCATTATGATTGTGAGCTCCTCAATGTTAACTAATCTCACCGTCATCTTTTTTCTACCGGGATACATGGGGGGAGGCTGCCGTTAATATTTAGTTGGAGCGTAGCGTTATGTTTAAACTAAGTTCAGTGGTGCAACACAAAAATATTTAGTAATGTGTAAGTCGTAACTTAGTGTCTATTTAAGTCACAACTAGGCTACGTTTTCACCTACGCACTGCTGGTGCAACCGGCCCCTGATGTACTTCTTAAAAAAAAACTTGAAATGGAAATTAAACTTTTATTCATTCATTCATTCATTTTCCGTCGGCTTAGTCCCTTATTTATCAGGGGTCGCCACAGAGGAATGAATTGCCAACTATTTCGGCATATGTTTTACACAGCGGATGCCCTTCCAGCCGCAACTCAGTATTGGGAAACATCCATACACTCTCGCGTTCACACACTCATACACTACGGCAGGGGCTCAGCTCCTTATAAGGTAAAAAAAATATAAAGCCTAATATTACATTTATAAGTAGTAAATTAATAGTAATACACTTAAAAATGTTTGTTTAATATGGGTTGTATACTAGTATTCAACTGTATTACATAGACAGGCATAGCCATTTGAGTTCTGAATAAGCCAAATAGGCTCAACCCACCTGTTTACTGTAGTAAAAACCACTTTCTATATTCAAGTGGAATTTTTGTTTCCATGTAATTAATAAATAAACTGCCACTTTTCTAATTAAATGACATGCATATAAATATATATTTTTAAACGTTCACATATTTCACGATCTGAATGATAATAATAAATAAAAAAGTATTTTTTTAATACTAGACAACACTTGATGTTTTTAATCTTTGTCAGTGACTCGAGTACATAAAACGAGTACATTCTCTAAGTGGTTCTGTCTGTGTTTAATCCTTTCTGTGCAAGACTGTATGGTATAGTTAATGCCACTTGAACTGTGAAGTGTTTAATATTGGTAGTACAATAATTTAATACAAACCACGGCTGTGGTTTGCTGATCAAATGAAAAACAAAAGATGGGGAGGAGTCGAATTCTGCCGCCGTTTTCTTATCAAATTTAAAGGAGACTGAGGCGATAATTTAGTGTAAAGTTTATAAACTAATCGCAAATGTTTTAGAGGGGCTGAGTAGAAATATAGGGGGGCTACAGCCCCCCTAAAATCGGCCTAGCAACGGCCATGCACTACGTCCAATTCACCTATAGCGCATGTGTTTGGACTGTGGGTGAAACCAGAGCACCAGGAGGAAACCCACGCTAACACAGGGAGAACATGCAAACTCCACACAGAAATGCCAACTGGCCCAGCTGGGACTCGAACCAGTGACCTCCTTGCTGTGAGATGACAGTGCTAACCACTGAGCCACCATGCTGCCCTGAAATTAAACTTGTTTCCATAAACAAAAATCATAATCCTTACAACAAAAATGTATGGTTGAACGGAGTCCTGAATCATCATACTTTTCAAGAAAACGAACGCAATCTTCATGTCCATAGATCTCCGCAATCCGGACAGGTTTATCTCCAGAGGAGTCCTCCTTGTCTACAGGTGCATGCAGGGAATGAAGGAGTCGTAGCACCGCTAGTCTTCCAGATTCAGCTGCAAAGTGTGCAGGCGTCCATCCATTGTCTGTTCTCAAGCAAGCCCTGGCTCCATTTTCAACCAGTATCCGAACCATCTCTGTCTGGCCTAAGACAAGATCACAGATTAGGCTTACCATCACACACATGCAAGAGCAACTGTGTGAATATAATTACAGCTGAGTTAAAGGGATAGTTCACCCCAAAATGAACACGTGCTCACTGTTTAGTCAGCCTGAAAAGATTCCAAACCTTCTGTTGAACACAAACAATGTATTTTAAAGAAAGCTGAAAACCTGTAACCATTGAAAAAGGAATACTATGAAAACAATAAAATATTTGAAAAGAAATACTATACAATTACAGGTTTCCAACATTCTTTAAAATATCTTCTTTTGTGTTCAACAACTCATAAAGTTTTGAAACAAGTAAAAGGTGAGTAAATGATGACAGACTATTAATTTTTGGGTGAACTATCCCTTTAATGTGAATTTGAAGAAAGACTGCTATAGCTTGATGTTTATACTGAAAATACTTTAGGATTGCATTATGGGACGCTTATCTCTGCTCTGACAACTTCAGATTTAGAAATTTAATTATGCAGATTTTATTTGGGTTGGCAATGTAAATAAATGTATTTTTTAAATATAATTTATATGTAAAACATATATTAGAGTGTACGGTTTACCCAAATTCAGCACATTCATCAACACATACTGTATCAAGACTACTACAGTGCATAATACTAGTGTTTAATCTTAAATTGTAGTAGACTATATAGTTATAATACGATCAAAGACATGGGCAAAATTTGAATCAAGTAATTAAATAATTGGTTTTAATTTACTATTTTTTTTTCTGAACAAGCATAAAATACTGTTGTTGTTACCATGATTTACAGAAAATCCGTTAAAATTTTGATCAAGGCTTATTTTAGTGTCACAGTGGATCCCTATATTCTTCATTTGATTTTAAATCGTACCCAATTGTCAGCAAAATAATACAAAGAAAATTATGTTATCAGATTTGGTAACGTTAGCCTAAGTAATTTGGTAGCCAAAGCAGATGGCTGCATCCAGATACTGTTTAACGTTACACAATTATAAGCCTAAATTAATTAATTGTTACGCTGAATAACAAAGAAACATATACGAAACACCAAAATGGAAACTTACAAAAAATAACATATACAATTTGACCGAGTAATGACACGGTATAGAATAAACAGGTTTAGATGGAATAAAAAGTCTAATATTTGGTCTGACTCTGAGGGTTCAGCGTAACCTACCTTTGGATGCTGCCCAGTGCAGAGCGGTTTTCTTGTTCCAGTCCAAGTCTTTTTGATTAGGATTACACGAATTGTTTCTCACAATTTCTTCCACTAAATCATAATCTCCAGCCGCAGCTGCCTGATGCAACTCTGTCATTTTTGTAACATGAAAAACCATGAAAGTTAAAAGTTAAAAGTTCGACTGATAGACTGAAAGACGTTAGCTTTTTTGTTTACACTTTACGTAATTAAACACCTGTTACCACAGTAACGCGACAGCAGGTGGTTTCATTCAGCAGTCAGTCATCATGTTTTTCTTTTCGCTTTTAACCAAGAAAGAACAGTTTAACCACTTAATACTCTTCTAGTAACTGTTACCTGTATTAATAATTTCATTTTTAATGTTTTTTATGTAATATTCAGTAGAACAGCAAATACGTTATCACGTGATACCCGTTGTTTCTCTCAGCGCGGGATATGTGGACAAATCATCGGACGCCTCTGGTTCACCGGTTAATCTGCTTGGACGAATTTTGTGTCAGGTATCATTTCACTTGTTTGATAACTTTAAACGTATGCAATAATGTTTGAAAATGCTTTAGCTCAGACAAATTAATATTATAATTCAAAATACATATGAGCCGCCATGCGCCCCCTTCAGAAAGATCCTTCTAATGCGATACGCATGATACCACTCATAAATTTGATCGATTTAAAGGGATAGTTCACTCAAATTTAAACTTACCCTCAAGTGGTTAAGTTTATATCTTCTGTCGAACACTGAAGATATTTTGAAGAATGTCAAAAACAGTAACAACCACCACCACAGTAGGAAAAACAAATAAGTCAATGAATAGTTACCAGTTTATGGGACATTCTACCAAAAAGGTACATTATCTATCCCTGAAAAAAGCATAAATACAGTGAATAAAATGTATTTCATCCCAAACATTTCTAAAATGGGCTGATAGTTGATTTCTGTGAGCTGTTCTGTAAAGGAATATGTCATTCATTTGGTTCTCAGAATGTTTTCCTTTATTAAAAACACTTTACAAATGCAGAAAATCTGTCATTGTCCTGGTCCCCAGCCCAATTGAACCTACAGCTTTAGTAGTTTTGTTAGTTATTTGGGAAAAAAACTAACTTCAGAAATAGCAAGTTTAAGTTGTTCTCATTCACATCAACTGATTAAAAACATGAAATTATAAATAAATTCTACAAATAAATACTACAGATAATACAAATACATTTACAAGTGTCCCAATGTTTCTGTCAGTTCTGTCACATTTGCATTAAATGTAACATAAAATGTGTGCAATACACGTTTAAGTCTATGAAGAAGCTGACAGAGATCAAGGAAGCGTTCTATCATTGAACTGTATGAATTTATGCTTGTTTGCGTAATTTTTTTGAGGACGACAAGCTCAAGTCAGGCCCTGTCACATTTTTTATAAGTGAAAATGTACATTTCTGGTATAATGTCCCTCAAAACATTCTTCTAAATAACTTGGGTGAACTTTTTTTTTGTAATTTACAATAATGGAAATAACTAATTTTAAAGACACATTTTCAACATCAAAAACTATTGTAATAGCCAAAATAGTCAAGTCCAAATATAATACCTTCGTTCATACACATTTTTACTACTAAAATTCCATGACTTATCCAAGACTTTTCCAGAACTTTCAAGTACATTTTCATGACATAATGTTTCATGTAATGTCTACATATACATGGTAAATAATAAGAAAAACAATGACGTTCCAATTTATTACAGCATTTCATAAAACACGCACCAATCTATTTTGTTTAAATTTGTTTTTATATTGATTATGTGAGAGCAAGCGTTTGGCCGAGGACAGAAAAGAAGACAACTAACCTATATTCGAGTTAGAGCTGCACAATATATCGTTTCAGCATCAATATCGCAATGTGTGCATTCGCAATAGTCACATCGCAGGATATGCAATGTTGGGATTATAGTTTAATATAAAGTTTAATCATAATGGAGTAAAAGTTTATCATCTGCATTCACCCAAAAACTACTTACAAGTTCAAGTTCAAGTTATTAAAAGAGCACATTTAAAAACAGTCACAAGACTGACCAAATGTAGAAAAATGTAAAAATGTAGCAGTAGAAAGGACTATTAAAATAATATTAAAAAGCTGAGCTAAAAGGGTACGTTTTAAGAAGAGATTTAAAAATAGATAATGATGGAGCCATTTTAATATCAAGGGGCAAGGTGTTCCTCAACCGAGGACCCGCCAGAGAGAAAGCTCTGTCCCCTCTACGTTTCAGTCTGGACTGAGGAACTAAAAGATTTTGATCACTTATCATTTTCATTACACCCTTCACTTGTTTCAAACATTTATAAGTTTTCTTTTTTTTAAATGAACACAAAAAGAATATAAATAACTCCTGTAGTATTGAAACAAGTGTGAGTAAATAGTGAGTACATATTAATCTTTGAGTAAACTGTCCCTTTAAGGCCTGTGACTGTGTGAACATTTCAATATTTTACATTTTAAAAAATCCGGCCACAATAAATTTTTTGTAACTTTAACAAAGAATAAATAATATACAATGAAGACTGTGCAGTGTTGATTTTTCAATATCCGTACCTGAAAAGTGAATACCTGAAAACTATAATTTACTTTTGTCTTTGCTATATTTTATTTATCTATGCTTGTAATTTATTTGTAATATATTATTCGAGATTCACACCTCTACAAAATCCCCCCAATCAATCCAAATAAACCCGTTAAATCATCTGGTAAAATTGTATTTACATCGCAATATATATCACAGAAATACAAAATATGGTAATGTCAGATTTTTCCAATGTCACGCAGCCCTAATTCAAGTATACAGATATTTGTTAAACTAACTTGCATGACTTTTCCTTTGTGGGTTTTTCTGTTTTTCCAAAACTTTTCCAGGCCTGGAAAATGCCATGTCATAATTCCATGACTTTTCCAGGTTTTCCATGATGGTATGACCCTGCTGTTTATTGTAACCGTAAAAAACACTGACCATTTAACAAAAATACACTGCACTTTAAATTTAGTAGAAGAAACAGAGGAAGGTATAACAGCATCACAAATCTCACGGTTCGAATCACATGTTTTTTTTTTTAGTCCATATCGGACCATTTTTCGGATGTAATTGCTGCATACAACTTTCATTTTGAGGTCAAGTTAAATGCATTTGATGTTGATTTTAATCTTTACCGTAAACATCAGTGGTTTTATCTAAACTATAAACTGTTCTCCCTGTATCCCTTCTGTGTTATTTGACTGTTTGTAACTTCATAACCAACTCAAAAGACTGAAGACTCAATCTCTTTCTTGATTTTTGCATTTTTCAAACACAGATGTGAATGTTGCAATTCGAAGAATTAATAAACATATGCAAATCAGCTAATTTATAATTTATGTTGCATGGGTGTTGAGATCCCGATCTTTTAATGATTAATAGTGCAGCTTACACTAAATGCAGTAATGCAGGCTAAACAAGTAGTGACAGAAAACACCTTTAATGAAACCAAACACATCCCGAATAACCTACCACAACTTCTTCAGTCATCATTATATTTTACAGGAAAGCCTAAATGCTTTCATACATGTGATTTGAATGATGCGAGAGGCGATCTCTCTGTGATAGTTACAAATTTAGGAGTATTCTACCAGTAAAAAAAAAAATCAAATGTATTAATCCGTGGGTCACGTGTGTTCCAAATCGTGGGTTGTGATCCATACAAATCACAGATCAACTGTGATCAGTTCCACCCCTAGAATTTAAGATCAAGTTTTCAGAATTGACAATTTAGCTTCTTTTTTTTTTTTTATTAACGACCAAAGCAACAAAAGCCCAAATTTATGAAGTTTTATTTGAACAATTCTTTTGAACAAGAAAAAAAAAATTAACAAATACACATTACAACAAGGAAAAATCCAATTACACACATACCTGGTGTAAACTGACTATAGGGGGTGCAGGTTTGTTGTGCAAAATGCTTTCTGTACAATTACTTAAATGTAACTTTTGTGTTTTTTTTTTTTTTTTTTGATTACTCGTGTAATCGTGTGTTATTATTTTTTTTTTATTATTACTCGTGTAATCGTGTTTTTTTTTTTTTTTCAGTACAGAAAAAATATATATAACAAGAAAAAGGTTAAGCCTAACACAATGCAATCAGTCAAGGATCAAGTTTTGTTTTAAAATGACAAGAAACAAATCAACATGCAAACAAAACCTCCAAACTTTTACAGGCCAAGTTGTTGGTTTAATACATTTCTCAGTTGTGCGTTAATTTTCCCTAACGAAACATGGTTTACACTGTTCCACAATAAATAAAAGTTTAAAATTCGACTCATTTGAAGACGCACTTAGAGTCACATAAGTCTTCAGTGCAAACCTACAAGGTAACAAAAAGAAAAAGCACAGCTGTTAATTTAAAAAAGAATTAAATGCATGTTAAAAGAAAAAACTAAAAACAAAATCACAGAGGCTAGAACAAAAAGCAATACCATGGGTAACACTTGTTTTTCTAAGCGAGAAACCCAATCTGAACTTCTGTTTGGCGTCAATGGGAGGTCTGCCAGGGGAAAAAAAAACAAAACAAACATAAATAAGCAAAACAAGTATTTATTTAGAATAAATAAACAAATTAAAGCTAGATAAGACACAATAATTGAAATCAAACAAATAAAAACAAAACATTGATTAATTTATTTTTCTTTGACTAACTGTGAGTTCACACCGAAGACGGTCGCTCTGGCGACAACGCTGTCTGTCTTCAGCTCCGGCGGCGAGAGCATCAGAATTCACTACACTGATCGTATTTAAAAGGAGCAGTTGCCGCATATCAGCAAATCAGTTACATTCTTGCATAAAACATGCTTTCTAGTGTGAAAATGTTGCGCACTTTCTATCAAAATTGTTTAACAATAGAAGGTCAAGTTGCATGTGGTGTGGCTTTGCTCCACTTAATTATCCAGTGTGTTCGTATATCTGAAATATTCTGAAGCAGCAATACTGTTCTGTATTGTCGCATGAGATTCCTGCTTTTTTAAAGAAAAAATATATATAAACATCAATGCACATCAGTAACTCGCCAGTAACATTTTAAAAGTGGGTTCCTGTACGAAAACATTGTAAATAATTGGAAATCCGGCAACCGCAATAATCGAACCCTTGAGAACAACTATGGTCGGAACCAAAGTTCCCAGTGACTGTGTTCTCTGGACTCCTCTGAAGCTATGGACTTCTACATTCCGATTGGTTGTCGCCAAACCACGTCACAACTTATTACCATAAAGTTGACTTGATTTCAACTCTCCTTGACGCCCACACCGGTGAAGACACCCCATGCTGCTCCTCGCCGCTTATCGCTGCCGGCTCCTATTGAAAATGAATGACTTCCGGCTACTTTGACGCTCTCGCAGCTTTCCGTGTGAACATACAGTTAGTCTCCATTTCAGGTCACCAAAGTGCAATGAACCGGCAACTATTCCAGCATATATTTTACGCAGTGGATGTCCTTCCAGCTGCAACCCAGTACTGCAGGAGTGTCCAAACTCGGTCCTGGAGGGCCGGTGTCCTGCATGGTTTAGCTTCAACTTCCTTCAACACACTTCCCTGGAAGTTTCTAGTATACCTAGAAAGAGCTTGATTAGCTGGTTCAGGTGTTTGATTGAGGTTGGAACTAAAATTTGCAGGACACTGGCCCTCCAGGACAGAGTTTGGACACCCCTGCAGTACTGGGAAACACCCACACACACACAATTTAGTTTATTCAGTTCACTTATAGCACATGTGTTTGGACTGTGGGGGAAACCGGAGCACCCGGAGAAAACCCACATCAACGCGGGCAAACTACAAACAGAAATGCTAACTGGCCCAGCTGGGACTCAAACCAGGGACCTTCTTGCTGTGAGGCGACAGTGCTAACCAATGAGCCACCATGTCACCCACTGTAAATCTTATCGACTGTTAAAAAACCCCCCGATTGCATCAAACTACCGATGTTTACACACTCCCGCTTTCACATGGAGCAAAGCTTGTTACATTAAGGGCCTTGCAACATTCGTCTTTTCATGCTCACTTGATTCAATCAAATCCTGGTGCATTTGCAGTCACCCTTTTGTCACTGGTCTCTTTTGCCTGAATACACTGCATGCTTACTCACTCAGGGAAATGTGGTAAACCTTTAAACTGTCATCCAAGCACCCTTTTTCTTCAATCATTATAATAATCAGCTTATAAAAAAAAAAAAAAAAGCAAATCCAAGCTGGAGTTGCTTTGACATTCATGCTAATGGAGCCACAGTTGCAGTTCAGCCGAATTCAGTCCACCTGTTAGGTAGTCTCAGGTTCAATACCCCCAGTACACTCATGGGTCCCTGTGAGTACCAGTGTTTCCATGCAAATCATACCTATCATATATTCATATATTTTAAATAGCGCATTCCCCAGCCTTATAGGCTACACATGCTCAGCATGTCTGTTGTTATGGAGCCCTGACATGCAGACAAATTCAAGGCAGGTGTTTAGAATAGTTCTCTTTAAGCTAGCCTACATATTATGACTTCAATTAAAAATATATTTTTCAGAATCTATTCGATTTGAATTTCATACCTGTATGTGTTCTGTTGTCCATGCAGGCTTAAATGCCTTAAATGCCATTAAAGAAATAACTTACAAAATAATTAAAGGCCTTTAATTAAATTAGGATGTCACTAACATTTAACACCAGGTGGAAAATAACTGTTTATAGAATATTGATTATTCTTATTATCCTTATTAAATACCCATGAGTCACTTTTATAAATACCCATGAGTGACTTTATATCTCATTTTATATATTTTATATACTTTATTTTAATTTTTAAACAAAAAATATTTATTTTTTATTAAAAATAAATGTATTTCCAATCTGATATGTAGTGGGGGAAAAAAGAAGAAAGTGTTCATCAGACGCTGGATTCGAACCGGGTCCATAATCGATCGCCTCAAAACATGTTGTCATGCACCTTACGAGCTACGCCACTCACTGTCTGCTGTAAGATGTGCTCTCCGAACTTTGGTTTTACACTTAGCCAGATAGAACGCCTCAGTTTTGGTGCGAATTTTAAAAACGCATCTTTTCTAAGAACTATTATTAATAACTTTAATTTTCCAAATGGAAAAAAAGTTGGTTTGTTGGTTGTATATGCTATGTGCTTTTTTTAAATAGCGCATTCCCCAGCCTTATAGGCTACACACGCTCCGCATGTCTGCCCTGACATGCAGACAAATTCACGGCAGGTGTTTAGAATAGTTCTCTTTAAGCTAGCCTACATATTATGACTTCAATTAAAAAAATATTTTTTAGAATCTATTCGATTTTAATTTCGTGCCTTTTTGTGTTCTGTTGTCCATGCAGGCTTAAATGCCATTAATTATTTTGTAAGTTATTTCTTTAGGAATGAATTATTACATTTCATAATCAATTATTAAAGTACAACTTTAATTAAAACAAGAATATGCATTAATAAGACGTGGTCGTGAAAGCGAATTTGTAATTCGAATTATGTTCAGAGCTTCTAGTTTAAAATAGGCTAACAGTCAGTTAAACTATATAGTATACGATAACACACACAGCTGCCTAAATAAATAGGCTAAAAAATACACAGCTGTTCACTTAGGCCTATAAAATTCTTATTAAAAAAAAAAAAAACTGTACTGAAAGAAAAAAAAGCACAACCGCTTAGCTCACGTGCTCTGCTTGCTACAGTATATCAGTTCAGTATGCTCACTATGTTACATAACTGCCCCCTGCTGGCTATGTATTTCTTGTGTTAGGCCATGTTCCGTTTTACCGCGCTTTACTGCGGAGATGTATGAGATTTGTTTAAATCACTCGCGCATTCTCAGTAGCCATATCTGTATGTTAAATTAAATTGCAAGCATTAAAAAAACACCCAGTGTGTCACAGAAGTGAGCTAGAATGCCTGATTAATAACAAGCTATGCCTTCTGCTACAATTAAAATGGATTATTTTGGATGCCCTTCTAGCCACAACCCAAATCTGGGAAACACCCACACACTCCTGCATTCACACACATATACTAAGGACAATTTAGCTTATTCAATTCAAATATAGCGCATGTGTTTGGACTATGGGGAAAACCGGAGTATTCGGAGGAAACCCACGCCAACACAGGGAGAACATGCAAACTCTACACAAAAATGCCAATTGACCCAGCTGGGGCTCGAACCAGCGACCTTCTTGCTGTGAGGCGATCATTCTACCCACTGCGCCACCATGACACCAACTAAAGGGATAGTTCCCCCAAAAAAGTAAATTCTGTCATTATTTACTTACACTATTTGTTTCAAACCTTTGAGTTTCTTTATTCTGTTAAACACAAAATATGACATTTGGAAGAAAATCTAAAATCTGTAACAATTGACTACCCTATTACCAGTTTTCCCTACTATGGAAGTCAATAGCTATGTTTCCATACAAAGAAGTGAATTATATTTATGTACAAAACTAGAATATTGCATAAAAGATGTGCGAATAAAGCAGCGTATACATCCAATGAGTCAAGGAAAACAAAATAGTCACTTCCTGATTAACTGGCGCCAAATATCAACAGTAAAAATAGAATCTGCTGTGGTAGGAGAAGCTGCGTCAATCTCTTCTTGATTTAATAAATGACTTGTGCCTCAGAAGACAAAATGCCGACATGCAATGAACGCGTGCTGATGTTGATTCTGGATTTTTATCAATCACATGATCTCTTATAACAAAATCACATGACTTTAATGCGCATACTGGAATTTGTTCAGTAAAAGTGTTTCCATTGTAGTTTATGCGCATCTTTTCTTATCGAATAAAAAGTTTATCCTACTCAGTTATGTGCAATTTCAAAACTTATGCGCATCATGGTATTTCCATCAACCTTTTTTTATGCACATATCTAAAATGCGCATAAAAATAGATGGATGGAAACATAGGTCAAAGGTTTGGAACTACTTGAAGCAGAGTAAACAGTGAGTAGATTTTCATTTTTGGGTTAGTTATTCTTAAAGAAAAAAAAAAAAAACAGGTGTGGACATGATGATAATGAACTTTTCAGAATAAAATAACTTATAATTGAGTGCAGCAATAGATCAGTTAGGCTACATAGGCATAGTGCTGCCATCAGCTGACTATCTGCTCCAACCACCATTCTTCTATTAGACAAGGTGTTATACATGGCATACAGCTCATGCAAGTACGCTCAAACTCCTTACAACCCTCCCTCCCCTTATACAAGTCTAAATACATTTGTACACCTTTTTGCTGTAGTCTCCTTTCATTTCAGACTACCAAGCTCTCAAGTCCTAGCTGTTACAGACCTCATGGCTGAAGAACAGACATTCTCCACAGAAAGCTACAGCAAAGATGTCCAAGGATCAGGACCAAGTCTTTATAATATCACCAAATTTAACTCTTATCTCCTGTATTGACAAATCTATATATATACACTGACATGTCAAAGTCAAAGCAATCTTGCTCTCACTTTAAACAACTTCAAGAGTTCACATTTAGCTGATGATTGATTATATGCTGTCCCGGGAGACAGCCCCGAGCTCATAAGATCCTTGAGCCTGGGGTCCCGTTTACACTAATACGTTTTAGTTTTAAAACGCTTAGGTTTTGCTACGGTTACGCCATCTGTCCACACTACGCCGGAGTTTTCGAGCCCCGAAAAAGGAGCATTTTGGAAATGCTAAAGAGGCCATTTTCATTCTAAAACACCACTGCTCTGTGTCAGTGTGGATGGGGGAAAACGGAGACATCTGAAAACGGAGGCAGGGCTGCAGACATTCGCCTCTCTGATTGGGGCTTTTCCTCAATATTAAGTAGCCTTCACACAGTTCAGTCTTACATCCTCTCCTTGTAAGTTCAGACTTCGCAAGTTTGATATGGAAAAAAATCTCCCGAGTGTGTACTTTATAAAGTCAGTCACATCCCCCTGGCTATGCTGTTTCACTATCTTAATAATAAAATGAAAACATGTGAGGAACTGCCTATTTTTATTTTGATATTAGCAACCTAACAGACATCAAAAATGTTGAGGCGTCGTGTAGCTGCATAATATGACCGTCGTCATCATGCATATTTATAACAAAACAGAGCCTATAACATTACTGCCTCCTTTCATTTTCATTGAAAATATGAAACATACCCTCTCTTTCATTGAATATCAGTTTTAATAATTAATAATGGCCACTATAAAAGTATAACGCACAATAAGTTTATACAATAGAGAAAATAAAGGCAAGTGATCAGTCAGATGTGCAGAATTGGTGTCCGCGGTTACATTAAGAGATTAACCTAACTTATCTTTGTGCTCAGCCAAAACACATTACCTGAGAACAAGTAATAGATTCAAAAGACCAAAGTCGGGAATATGTAGTTAGATATAGACAACAAGATGAATTAAATATCACATTTAACAAATATAGTGAGATTAGATCCAGCGGGAGATTCTTGATGAACAGTCCGACGTGCACAGCTTTCATATGGGTGTGTGCTCAAAGCACGCTGCAGTGCATGCTAGAGAGTGTGTGTGGTCACGTGATGTGCGTTTTCACCGTTTTAATGTAGACGGAGAGTTGTTCAGAAATGCTGGGTGAAAAGCTAGTGTGGACGTGGATAGTTTTCATTCTAAAACGCTGTTTTAAAGCTAAAACTACTAGTGTAAACGGGGCCTGGGGCTCCCTCCCGTTTGCAGGGTGAGAGGGGAGTTTGAGCTCAGGTAGGACTGCTGGTTAAGAGCTCGACTATAGTGCCAATTTGGTTTGGTCAAGTCAGCTATGAAGCATGTCTTTGGACTGTGGGAGGAAACCGAAGAACCTGGGGGTAACCCACTTGAGCACGGGGAGAACATGTACTGTAAACGCCGCACAGAAATGTTGACTGGCCTGTTAAGGACTTGAACCAGTGACGTTTTTGCTGTGAGGTAACAGTGCTAACCACTGGGCCACCATGCCACCCTATTAAGGGAAAGGAGGAGTAGGGGTGGAAGGGGGGATTCTTCAAGGCTAAGATCATTGAAGTAAGAAACTCTGGTTATTTACAGTGAGTTAAGAATCATCTGATTGGTAAATCATGCGTTAGCTAATGCTAATAAATCATAAGCATGTGTAAATAAATAATATCTTACACAAAAACGTACATACCATTTTGGGGTCTGGAATCATCGCCATCTTCTTTACTTTCTTCTGTGTGCAGTTGCACTTGCTCAGCAGATACAACAGAATCTTCATCAGGTTCATGACAGGCTTCTTGAATTTCCAAATCTGAATTTGCAGGATCATTAGCAGCAACATCAGAATTTGTTGTAGCAGCAATCACATCTGCTCCAACAATCTTATCATCCACTTCGTTTTCAGGTACATTATGCAAGATACCATTATCCACCAATGGATTAGCTTTGTGTAGTTCAGGACAGGGAGGTTCACTTGTGCCATTATCCTCAGTAGAGATCGCAAGACACTCACTTGTTTTATCCTCTGAAACAGACTGATCAACAGGTGCTAATCCCACGTCTTTTTCACAGGATTCAATCACCTCAGCAGAGTTCTGATCATGTTGTGTGCTATTACTCCAAAACTTTGTCATGAGCTCATTTACAAGATTTTGTGAAGACTCAACTTTAACATAATATGAAGGACTGTTAGGTTCCACTGAATCATCAATGCACTGCACACTCACTTTCAGAGGTTTATCCACTAAGAGCTCGTAGAAGTTATCAGTAGCCTCACTATCCCACGATCCTCCAGAGGGATTAAATCCTTCCAAACGACACAGGAAAGCTTGAGGTGGACTTTCCAGCATGTCACAAGGCAGTGCCTTAACAGAACCTTCACTGGTTTCAGACTCATTTCCAAAATCAACAAAAAGGACCGATACATTGTTTGTGCACTTCTTTATAACTTGTGCGCGGTACCACATCTGGTCATCACAAAAGCAAGCTAGGCATGGGCTTCCAAGATCCAAATTATCCAGTAGAATTGGCTGAGTCTCACTGGAATTTCCACATTCTTGAGCAACTTGTGTGATGTGGTCAAGTATTTCAGAGTTCGAAAACTGGCACCAAAAATAATCAGGTCCAACAATGCATGACGCAAAAGCTTCTATGGTTTGTCCCAAAGAAACATCTGGTTTCTTGAAGAGAAAATTAAATGTCTCCTTTACTGGTTTGGTGACAACTGATAATGCATTCAAGTCTAAACTATCCCATTTCTCACTCAACGAATTGGATGTGCCTTCACAAGGAGTCATTGTGACTTCCCAAGTAATGTCATGTTTTTTGAAAAAACTGCAAGAGAGCGTGTTCTCACCAGCTTCACCAAGTACTTCTTTGAAGAGAAGTTCCCGCTCCTTCATTCCCTCGAATTGATCATTCAAACTATAGCTGCAGTGAATGCTGAACCTTGGGTATGACAGCAGATGTTCATCAAGTTTGCAAATTTTAAGGGAAGAAACCATTGCCTCATTGCCAAAATCTATGAACTCTACAAAGACCATGTCATTTTCAGGAGCGCCTTTCACTGCAGCACGATACCAGGAATCATCTTCAGGAAACATGGCTTTCACCAAACTTCCCTGCTTAATATTGAATCCATGCATTTCATCTTTCTCTGAGGGCTGAGGGGAATTCAATAGCTCGGTGAGGGAGAAGAGCGTATTCTCATCCTCTTTGAGTTGCACGTAAAAACTTCTCAGGTTGTTGACGTGTGAAATATACACTTCAGACACTGTACCTGGTTCTATCACATGTAGGGCAAGATCTACAGATTGATGTAAAGACTGCATTGATAGTTCAGGATCCATCATGTTTACATCTGTGGTTGATGTTGCTGAATTGTTTACATTCTCTGATGGTATAGTACTAGAGTTAAGGTTGGGTGTTTTATTTTTCTGGACAGCTTCAGAGTTGGGTACACCAAAATTGTCCATACCTGCAGTGGTTTTTGCCATGGTCACCTTACTAGAGACTTGAGGTTTGGTATCAGACAAGTAATCTTTCATACGATCATTAACAATCAGCCCCTTGCATTCAACAACGACACTAAACTGAGGACACACTGGAGTGTCAGGGGTCACTACCATATTCTGAACAGTCACCTTTAAAGGTTCATCCACTAGAAGCTCAAAGAATTTATCAGCTGCACTGTCGCTCCATGTGCCCTCTACAGACCCCAAAACTTGCAACTGACATAGAAAGGCTTGTGGTGGGCTTTCCAGGAGCTTGGTTGGCAGGGCCTTTATGCAGTTAAAATCAATTTCAGACTCATTTCCATAATCTATAAAAAGAACAGAGGCCTTTTCATGCATATTGATAATCTGTGCTCTGTACCAGAGCTGGTCAGAAAAGCGAGCCAAACAAATTCCACCTTGGCATAACTGATCTAGCTGGATTGCTTTCGTTTGACTACTGTTTCCAATTTCTTGTGCAAGCAGGGAGATTTTGTCAAGAATCTCTGAGTTTTTGAACTGACACCAAAAGTAATTTGGTCCAACGATAGATGAAGCATATGCCTCTACAGTTTGTCCTTGAGTTACAGCTGGTTTCTTGAAAGTTAACGGCTTGGTATTTTTATTGCAGTATATTTGGGATTGCCTTTCAGCACCTGAATTGACAGTAAACAAAGGCCTTTCCTGGTGTTCTAAACTTACAAGCCAACAAGTTGCATCTTCTCGAATGAACTTGCATTGAATTTTTTTTCTCACCATTTTCACCTGCTGCTTTTTTAAAAGCCATTATCTCTTCCTGGGTCCAATCTCTTTTTCCTCTTCTCTTTCCATCCTCAAGCATGCATTGAATACTGAGCCTGGGAGTGCCAAGGAAGTGCTTTTCAAGTTGCTTTATTTTAGGGGGCAGGAGTGTCACTTCATTCCCAAAATCAATAAATTGCACTTGAACCATGCCATCTCTTTTGTTTTGTACAACAGCACGGTACCAGGCACCATCAGCTGGATATTCAGCTTTCACCAGATCACCTGACTGCAAGTGATTTAGTTCAACTTGTGCATCACTTATCGGAGAGGAGTTAAGTTTGTCAAGAAGGGAAAATATTTCGTCTTCATCAGTTGTCAATTGTACAAAGAAATTTGATGGACTATTACAATGTGAAACATAAACATCTGAAGCATATCCCACATTGATGGTTCTCAAGGGAAGTTCGGTGAGCTTTGGATAAGCCATTACTTGTTGCTGTAAAACATTAGGCCTAGCTCTATTGTGTCCAGTTGCATTGCTGTATCCAGCAGCGGACTGGAAGTTTTGTTCTGTTCTGGTTTGACCAACTGGTTTTGAGGTCCTCTCATGTGCTTGTGATGTAGAGCTAAAATTATTTCTCACTTCTCTAATCTCCATGCCTTCTATTGACTCATTGAGAGCACGAGTCTTAATGGTTCCCTTGGTGTTGTTTGACTCTTTTCTTTTGGTCTTGCTCCACAGGTCTCTAATTTTTATGTTGAGGTTTGTTTTGTCATCATACATCTCCACTGATAGTTTGCCTGAAGAATTTAGCTTCACGACCACATTGAACATGCAGTCTGTAGCATAGTTTTTGAACCACTCATTAAGTTCACACGGCTCAGGTAATGTTACATTGAAAAGTTCAAACTGAACAGCCTGAATGGGAAGAGATGCAATTGCACTAGCATTTGGAGGAAATGGTAGAATATCAGATTTATCCACAACCACCAGGTCACCATAGTCTACAAATTGGACAAGCATTTTTGGATGAATAGATTCAATTTTTCCTCTGTGCCACTGCCCATCTGAAAATTTAGCAAAACACATCATCTTCGGGGAAATTGAAAACTTTGCTTGTGGACATTTGCGGCAAAGCTGTTGAATATCTTTGGTCATTTTTGTTACGGCATCAGTGTTTTGTGCAAAATGGCCATAAAACTGGTTCACGCTTTCGACACAGGTTATGTGTACCTTCATCTTGGCACCCACTTTAATTTTAGGTGGTGAATCAACATATGCATCAGTCTGAAGAGATGAAGTTGCTGCAGCATTCAGGGTGTAGCTTCCCTTTGTAGACTGTAGGTTTCCTTCAGCTTTGGAAGGTATGACTACATTAACATCTTCAACAGAACTGGAGCACTCAGTTAAATGAGCTGAATGGAGAGATTGTAGGGACTCATTTCTGCCATGCATATTGTCATATGTCACTTTGTTTAGAGTGTCAAGAGTTTGATCCCCACAAATCTTTTCGTTCAATGACAAACAATGCTCTTTGTGACCAAAAGTGTGGTTCACATTCACATTGTCATTTCCATACAGCGTTATAGAATAGACACCCTCATTCGCACTGTAGTGCTCAAACTTTCCAACAAGGATTTGATCCAGTATGACAGATTTCAGATAATCTATCTGATCTGTCCTCCATCCAACACCTTTGTCAATGACACCATGCAAAGAGCATCCATAGGTAACAACAGGCAAGTGGAAGAATCTTGCAGATAAGGGTCTGATGTTGGAGAGTTTAACGAAATCTCCAATTCCATAATCAACATGAAAGACTTTGACAACATCGGAGATGTCATTCTGCTGAAGAACAGATCGGTACCATTTCCCGTCGCTACCTTTCGTTGCACACGGAGACCCATCACACAGTGGTACTGGGATTTGGGCAGAGAATGCAACTTCATAGTGTTCATGGAGCTGATCGCTTAATTTCTTGAGCTCGTGTGAAAAGACACGCAGTTTGCAATAGATCTTCAATGGATGAACAACTTGAGTTACAGTTACAATTTCAATTGTTCCAGGTGACAACTCTGGATACAAGTACTGGCACAACTTATCTGAATTACTGGCACGCTCCTGCTGACCATTTGTAGTCAAAAGGTCTGTTTGTGCAGAAGGATTTCTTGGCAAATGCAGTGAATACATTACAAGGATTTTGAAATTTTTACTAGGCATATTTCTTGCAAATCCGAATTCATACATTTGTTTGGATATGCTCGGAACATCTAGAAGAATGATCCTGGATGGCATTATCACGTCCTGAACACATCCAGAGATGTTTTTCCCACACAAAGATCTGATGAAATTTGACGCAGCCGCAGACCATGCACTCTCAAGACACAGTGGTGATACATTGGTCAATATACAAAGCTCAACTTTGGGAGCAAGACTGCAAAGGTTGCGTGGACATTTTGTCAAAACTTCACTTGTCGTCCAAAGTGATTTGCCATCATCAATTAGGAACACATTGTACTCGTATTCAGTTTTTGAAATAATTCTTGCTCTGTACCAAGTTCTGTCTTCATAAACTAAGCAAATTTCTCCAGGTTTGCCTTCAAAAGCATGTTGCCGCTTCCTAGGGACTTCAATGTCTTTAAGTTGTTGCCATACTTCCCTGTTCTCTTGCATACGATTTAAATTCCCTCCAAATTCCACTAATACAGTGTGTGGGGTTAAATTTACCCTTGTGATAAGAACAGTCGTACTTGATCCAACCTGAGGCAAACCAGGCATTGAACACATCTTTGCTGGGAATCTGGTCTGTCAAATTGGTTAAAGTGCAGATAGGGAGAATCTAAAGAAGGGGAAACAGGAGAAAATAAGATGATTAAGGCACCAATTGCACCAGGGAAAATAAATAAATGAATTTTGATTGATCAGTGTTTGAATCTGTGTTTACAGTGTGAATCTGAAACATATTTAAAAAGAAAAACAATTAGATATTTATCAAAGACCTGTAACAGGTTTCTAAAACAGACATAAATTAAAAATCGCCTAGTAAAGCTGTAACAAATTGTCTCTACAACAGACCCATGTGTGTGAGCGCGTGCACCGTCAAACTCAAGGCTCCGATGTTCGGATTGACCAAATATCAGAAGTAGTTGGGTGTGTGTTCACAGATTCGTTTTGTCATGCATAGATCATAGACCTCTTTGTGGCGCTGCTGTGAAATAGGTTGTTCACAGATCCCATCTTTTACACGCACAAATCCATTATTTCCAATGGAGGTGCGTGGATTGCGTACATGTATTGAGAGCGGCACGAGCGGCACGAGCTCTCAAAAACATCACAAACTTTAAATGTAACTTTTCAGAATGCCGCACCGCGAGTCACGTAACAAGAACTGACCGATCAGCTTCATACTTTGTATGGAATATAGACATTTCGATTACTACAGATTACTACTTCCTCTGAAATGCTTGAAAAAAGACTAACTAAAATGTTAGATTCATTTACACTTAACTGTGAACGGATCAACAATAACACATCTTAAATTTGCAGAATTTATTTGAATTTGAAGATTTGAAGATGTGGGACTGCACTTAAAAGTGAATGCAGATAAAAATATGTTCAACATTAACTACCACTGCACAGACCAATAACACATCACATCAAAGTACAGTAAATTTCATTGGAGAGTTTGGACTCAAATACAAAATTTGATGTCAATTTGATGTATGCAGGGTAGGGTTGGGCAATGTCGACCTATTTGGCATCGTGCGATGTCTAATGTGAAACATCGCGATGGATGATGGCATCGTCGTCGTAGGCGGCGGTGAATTAATTATTTTTGAATAATTTATTAATTCATAACGAATTAATAATTTGTAGCCTACAGTTTCAACTACCTGACCCGCATGGTCTTTGTTTTACCCATAACCAAATCATAAATAAATAAAAGTTACACACAAATTATCACCCGTCAAGGACTCTGGCATGAATAGGCAAAGTTAATGTGCCGATATAATGGCGTCGACAAACTTGGTTGGTAAAAAAGGTGCACAACCAACAGTATCTGAGGTTTTATCTGAAACTACTAAGTACAAGCGTGAAAGCGGAAGATTGAAGCAGTGTACTGACACGTTACCTGATAGATTCAAAAGACCGAAGAGTCGTTAGATGGAGACAAGATGAATTGAATATCACGTTTAACAACTATAGGTAGACGCGATCCAGTGGTACATCCTTGATAAACTGTCCGACGTGCACTGCTCTCTGGGGTTTTGTGCTTAAAGAACCTGCTCCTGCTGATTGCTGGAGCTCAGACACGCGTGTACGCTGCAGCGCATGACAGTGTGTTTGTGTATGTGGTCATGTGATGTGCGTTTTCAGTGGTATAGTGTGGATGGAGATCTTTCCAGAAATGCTAGATGAAACGCCAGTGTGAACGTGGATTGTTTTCGTTCTAAAATGCTATTTTAAAACTAAGACGTATTGGTGTAAACGGGGTCTAAGTGTGCAGTTTTCTCGAACGGGTTGCTGCTGCGACGTGGGGCGGCGCGGAGGATCGCGATGCCGGCTCAGCATCATGATGAACCCTTATGCAGGGCTGCTTAAAGTCACAAAAACCACACCTGATCACTTTCAGGGTATGTTTAACGGACTAAATAAATAACTAGACAGTGGATTATTACTGCTTATATCATCATTATCACAAGGATGATCAAGCTTTGATTAAGCATTACCAGGTCAAATTATGCATAAAACATGCATAGACAAACTGTTCACAATAAGATCTATAGCATGTATCGGAAAATGTATTAAAATGTAATTTCTTGTCCATTCGACCGGTCACTGATACAAGAACCAATAAACAAACTAATTATAATCAACAGACAATACTTTTGTGAGATTTGGTACATCCTATAATGACAATTTTCTGCATAAATTAAACCTAAAAGTGACCACTTAAAAAGAATTCAAAAGGGGTGTTTTATAGTGACTTAGTTTCTTTTATATACATATACTCACCGGCCACTTTATTAGGTATACCTGTCCAACTGTTCGTTAAGGCAAATTTTTAATCAGCCAATCACATGGCAGCAACTCAATCCATTTAGGCATGTAGACATGGTCAGGAGGATCTACTGCAGTTCAAACCGGGCATCAGAATGGGAAAGAAAGGTGATTTAAGTGACTTTGAACGTGGCATGCTTGTTGATGCCAGACAGGCTGGTCTGAGTATTTCAGAAACTGCTGATCTACTGGGATTTTCACGCACCACCATCTCTAGGGTTTACAAAGATTGGTTTAAAAAAAAGAGGAAATATCCAGTGAGCGGCAGTTCTGTGGGCGCAAATGCCTTGTTGATGTTAGAGGCCAGATGAGAAGGCCAGACTGGTTCCAGCTAATAGAAAGGCAACAGTAACTCAAATAAGCACTCGTTACAACCGAGGTCTGCAGAAGAGCATCTCTGAACACACAACACCTTCAACCTTGAGGCGGATGGGCTACAGCAGCAGAAGACCACACCGGGTGCCACTCCTGTCAGCCAAGAACAGGAAACTGAGGCTACAATTCACACAGGCTCACCAAAATTGGACAATAGAAGATTGGAAAAACATTGCCTGGTCTTTTGAGTCTCAATTTCTGCTGTGACATTCAGATGGTGGGGGCAGAATTTGGCGTCAACAACATGAAAGCATGGATCCATCCTGCATTGTATCAACGATTCAGGCTGGTGGTGTAATGGTGGGGGGGATATTTTCTTGGCACACTTTGGGCCCATTATTACCAATTGAGTACCTTGTTGAATCTATCCCAAAAAGGATTAAGGCAGTTCCTAAGGCAAAAGGGGCCCAACCCAGTACTGGTAAGGTGTCCCTAATAAAGTGGCCGGTGAGTGTAAATCACATGCATGTCAGTCATTCAGGTAATGATGACACTTTTATACAATAAGTAGCATTATTATGATATGGAAAAATAATTAAGTACTTGATTACATTGATAAACCATTAATAGCATCACAATGCACATCAGAAAAGTCTCGTCATTGGAAGTTGGTTTTATATTCACATATTCTAACTTTCTCCGAAATAAAATATTTTTTTTCTAATTCCTAATAGTGAAATCATATTAGCAGCCAATGACTATCAAAGTACAAAAGTGTTCACAGTCAATTAAAAAGTGCTAATGTTGTTTTGACTTCATGCTTGCATCAGTGGTGTAGTCGGGGCTATACGCACGTATACTTAGTATGCCTTCTTTTTTCCATGAGCTGTTTGGGTATTACGACTTCTGAGGATCAATAATTGCGTATACCCTTGGTATACTCACTTGTTTTTCTGATTAGACTTCCCTAATTTACGTGTATTCGCGTCCCCTTTAACTGTATACCAAATGTTTTTTTTTTACTTGCATCTTATTTGTTGCAATCAGTGGATTTTTGTTTAATTTGCCGCATTCCCCGCCCCCTGACGACCGCAGCAGCTGTGAGAAAATTTCGGGAGTTTTTCAATAACGACGACAAGTCAACTAAATGATGTCTCGCTGAAACACTGAGGTAAAACTATTTTAAAAAAGCATGGGCATCGCTTTAGCCCCCTATATTTTTATTCAGTCCCTCGAAATGTTTTGCGATTTCCTCATGAACTGTACACTACTAAATGATCACCTTAGTCCCCTTTAAATTTGATATGAAAACGGCGGCAGACTTCCGCTGATCCGCTCCTCCGTTTTCAACTCGTTTTTCGTTTAATCAGCAAACCACAGCTTTGCAGAGTGAGAGCAGAAGGTGTGTTTATCTATAGATTGTTATAATATCTGCATATTCGCAGTTCTTTGCTATAGAAACACTTGTATCACATGTACCAATCGGGTTTCCCTATCTACTGTTTCCTTGGCGCTTCCCTCATCATCACAGCTGTTTCCTCCAGCGAAAATGCAACTCTTAACGAACATTTATTAATTAACTATGATTATAAAACACATTACAGTGCATGTGGCATTATATATATCATACATTCATGCACAGGATTAAACACAGTGACAGAACCACTCAGTGAATGTACTCATTTTAACTGCATATCAGAATGAAACATTATGTGTTGTATCTTGTTAAAAATTATTTCCTATTATGACTTATATGATGATAGTGAAATATGTAAATTAGCCTGTACATTTTTTAATATGTTTATATTTATGCCACTTTAAATTATAAAAGTGGCAGTTCTATTTAAAACATGGAAAAATACTTGAGTATAGACTAGTATTTGAGTTTTTGAAGAAAAAAACTTTTTTATTTTCCTGATAAAAAAAAAATATATTTGATTGTTATATTAATTATAGGCCGGGTCCGGGTCTGCTGGGGGCATTATTAGCTAAGCATAAATCATTGAATAGGATTAGGCTATTAGCATCTCACTTTAAAATGAACAAATTTGTTTAAATATTTTTCCTTTTTTAATGGATAATTCATTCAAAAAAATCCTTTACTCAACCTTTACTTGTTTTTTTTTTATTTTGTTTAACACAAAAGAAGATATTTTGAAGAAAGCTGGAAACCTGTAATCATTAACTTCCATAGTATTTGTTTTTTCTTTCAATAGTTACAGGTAACTTGTGTTAAAAAAAAAAAGTTATATTTATATATATATATATATATATATATATATATATATATATATATATATATATATATATATATATATATATATATATATATATAAATTGTTTCGTCGTTTCTTTGCCTACTTTTAATATTTGGGTTGGGTGGGTAATAGTACACCACTTTTTTTTTTTAGGACTACACCACTGGCTTGCATGTTATTTCAGACCATATTCAAAGTACCATGGTAAACAATATAGGGCGCATGTCACAAGTTGTCACTGAACGAAAGTGCGAATATAAAACAACATTTACCTCAATGACTGGACCTACCAAAACTAAACAGTTTAACAGCTCAATTAATCAACCACATAAACCCCATTTCAATTCCGTCGTTCGACCGCGCGTACAATTAAATAAACGAAAACTTACCAAACGTGAATCTCTCCCCATCAAATACTCGGTTGCCACGAATAGCCGTCTTTACAGCTCTTATAAAGTCTAGTCTATTGAGAACACACGACATTAAAACACGCCACTGGATGTTTTAGCAAATCAGTCACATTTACTACGTCAATTAAGAGCGCGCGTCACGTGAACTGCACGCCTGTTTGTGCGTGACCTTGCATTAAAACTACCTAACTATTGCCATTGTAATATCATTATTGTAGAAGTTATTTTCACTTGCGTTATTAAATATATAGACTACATAGACCTATAAAATAATAATAATAATAAAAATAATATTACAGAAAGACTATTTACAATTCCACATATTATATATTTACATCTGTAAGCATCATAGGAGGACAAAACCTGCAAAAACAATAAATAAATACGCAAATATAAAAATAAATGAGTAAATAAACCCATACATTCCTGCATAAATAAAATAATAAATAAATAAATATGCAAATGTATAAAAAATGAGTAAATAAACCCATAAATTCCTGCATAAATATAATAATAAATAAATAAATATGCAAATAATTAAATTAATGTATATACAAATCCACAAATTTCTGCATAAATAAATATAAAAATGATTCATAGCGCGGGCAGGTAATTATTAAAACAATTACAAGAATGTTGGGCGAATAAGTAAATACTAAACTGAAAGTGTAAACCCCCTCCACCACCCTCCCACCTCTCAAACATTTATTTATACTTGAACATAGTTACTTTTCCTAAGGTCAACATGCTAATGTGTCTGTCAATCATCAGAGGCCATTCAAAAATGGCATAAAGACCGCCTTAACTGACAGACACTCTCTTTAATTTATTTAACTATTTACCTGCCAGCACTATTAATTATGTATATGTTTATGCAGGAATTTGTGGATTTTTATATACGTTCATTTATTTATTTGCATATTTATCTATTTATTGTTTTATTTATGCAGGAATTTATTAAATTATTTACTCATTTATATATTTGCGTATTTATTTATTGTTTTTGCAGGTTTTGTCCTCCATACAGGAGACATATTTATAATAATATAATATATTAACATATTTTACATAAAAGCTTTATTGGTCTTTCTTTAACTGGCAAGACTGGAAAAATACTATTATAACATATAATACTGCAACAAAAACATTACTGTCAGTCTGTTATCAACATCCCATTTTGACAGTTATGTTATTTTAATTTAACGTGTCAGTATTAATTTGTATGCTCGAGCGTAAACTATTAAAGTACAGAGTTTTAAGAAAACAATGGTTATTATATTACACATTAAGTCTGTAAACTATTAAAAGTGCTGATGATCGCCAGTCTTGTGATTGTACTGGCGTCTTTCGGGTTGTATTTCAGCATATATTTAATGTGCTTTTTTGATATGAGAATAAAAACAAAGCAGCTGCTTGCCATCGCGACAGCAATAAGATCCAATGGATCCAAAATGGCGGAATCGCTGCAATGGATTCTATCCCCCCTCCTCCCTCAAACTCGCGTTCCATTGCTATGGCAACTGTAGAACGTGGAACGTTAGAATATGATGCGCGAGCAAAAATATTTTCTTCAGTTCATTTCGAGTTAGCAGTTCAGTACAGTAAGTTATCAATATTAATGCTGGACGATATGGCGAGTAAACAGAGAAATATGATTTTCGTCGACGACGAGTTATATCACTCTTCAGAAACTCCATTCACAGTTCATGTTGAATTGCAAATTGTAGATATGAATATGGATGTTGAAGTTTCCAACGGCACTTGTGAGGATCAGGGTGGCATGAATGCCCCTCCTGAACCCACGGAAGACAACAACCAAACAGGTAACTTTTTTTCAAGTGACAAGGATATCTCAAATGTTTTCACTGACTAAATGATATTGGGGTAAAATTGGTTTTATATTCACACATTCAGACTTTCTCTGTATATAATATATACTAATATAATTTCATTAATATATTCTTTGCAAATTCTAAATATTAAAATCATATTAGCAGCCAATGACTATCAAAATACAAGTGTTCACAGTAAATTAAATAGTGCTAATGTTGTTTTGAAGTCATACTGACATGTTATTTCAGACCGAATATTCAAAGTACCGTGGTAAATAATACAGAGACAATTTATCATTGAACAAATGTGCGACTATAAAAACCAACTTTACCTCAATCTAAATGATCTGTATTGTGGAAATATGAAACTTTTATTACGATTGGCTGCAACACACTGCAGAAATGTGGGACAACAGAAGCATGTTTAACAGTGCTTTCACAACAACTTTCCTTGTAATTACAATGCTGATTGCTTAGGCTTTGGGGATACTATTACTAATACTAACTGTTAAAGTTGTAAACACTTGGCCTATCTAACATGATACTTGGGGATAGTTCACCTAAAAGTTTAAATGTACTTACTATTTACTCACTGTCTGATTTTTGAGTTTGTTTCTTTTGAACACAAAAGAAGATAATTTGAAGAAAGGTAAAATCTGTAATCATAGTATTTGTTTTTCCTACTATGGAGGTCAGTGGTTGTAGCTTTCTTCAACATACTTTGTTTTGTGTTCAGCAGAAGAGGTTGTTAAAAAAGATATTACATGTATAATTCTCTCCTGACTTGGCACAAAGTGTTAAGATATAATCCAGCTTTGATTGCAGTGACTGAGATGCTCATTTTATACCATTCATGATATCACCAGTTTAACTACTTATTGTGATACTGTTTCTAGGCTGTTTAATTTAGCTTTTCTATTACATTTTCTTGTTTATTTAGCTTCTGTTATATTTTGTGGAGTGTGTTGCAGCCATCAGAATTTATTTATCTAATTGAAAACACTGGAAATATTTTCTAAATAACTAAAAGGTCATCACATCTTTAATGTAGAATTTACAGTGAACTGACTCTATTAATGTAGAATAATGTAAAATGCTGAAATGTGATAGGAAACATTTGATTCTTTTACTAAATGTTGTTTAAACATTTTAAAGCACTATCAGAGTTATATAACCAATGTTGACCAGAACATAGGGACATGCATTTTTTATTACTAAAATTACAAATAATATTCATGCAACAGTTTATATAACTTAGTGAACACACAAAACTATGACTTATTTACATATACTGTGTGTGTGTATGTATGTGTATATATATATATATATATATATATATATATATATATATATATATATATATATATATATATATATATATATATATATATATAAAATTCAAATTATTTCATGACATTCAAATCTTAATGCATGTTCGAGGAGGTGGAAACAGTTAAAAATAGTTATTATGGGAGTCTTTAAGCTACAAACATACACACTGTTATTAGGGCTGGGCGATTAATCGAAAAGTAATCGAAATTCAGATGCTATAATCGATCAAATTTTTTCAGGTCAATTTTTTCATTTACTTTCCCTACCGTGTGTGGTGTCATGTGACCCCACTCTGTTAGGACTGAATTATACTCATTATATCATGATTTATACTTATTATATTATTCTGATATTATACTTCTGCCAAGGGCACATGTACAGTCGGGTTCAGCCTTTGCATACCCGCGCACCTTTCAAAAAAATGTATTTACACGTCACAACAACGTGTAGCGCAAGCTTTGTGATTAGTCGGCTTGGTGGCAGTGATGACTGTGGGTGGCACAGAGACAGGTTTTAGGCAATGTGTGTTTTAATTTCAGTTGTTCAGCTTTGATGTTCAATAAATAATCATTGATAGTAGATAGTGTGTTTACTTCAATTATTTTATAATCAAGTAATGCACCCTTCATTCAGAAATCTCTCACTTGTAATATGAGCGTATTTACTGTCCAAAACCTGTCAGTCAACTATGAGTTCAAAAGCATAAAATAAATAAATAAAATAATCATTCATTAACCGTAATCGAGTTAAAATGTTCAATTAATCAAGATTTAAATTTTAAGGCAATTCACCCAGCCCTAACTGTTATGCATACATACATGTACTTGACACTTGACACTACTTGCACTAAATGCACCCACAAATCTAGAATCACTAGAATCGTATGTATAAATTATGTAATATATATTAATTATCCATGTCTTATCAATGTTTGAAGATGTCAACGATTGTTTTTGTTTTCCAGAGGTTGGATATAATCCAACTGATTCAGAGGAATTGTGTCTCACGATTCCAAGCGTTCCTGCATCAGAAACTGAATTGGATATGGTTGATCCAGAAGGTGTCCCAGGTCCAAGCAGTTCTGAACAGGAGCCTGTGTTTACAGCAAGTCTGGAGGTCGACATCAGTGATGCCAGGAACCCAACAGGTAAATGTCAACATTTGAGCATTTGAGATGCAATATTGCAAAAAGATAGAAATATAAATTTCTTACAAGTGAGTCTAATTATGCAGTATGTGGTTGGAGATAACATATCATACTTACAATGTTTTTTTCAGAAGTTCCCGAAGTGACGATGATTGGCAAATTCTTCTCCTTCTTTGGAAAGCTTTTTGGGTTCATGGCACAGCCTGAGACAGATCCCGAATTGCTCAGTGTTTCAGAAGTAAATGATTATGAATCAGCTTCTGAAACGGATGAGGTCAACACAGAGCAAACAAGTGTTTCTGACCCAGAAGCTGAATTGGATCTGGTTGATCCAGAAGGCGTCCCAGGTCCAAGCAGTTCTGAACAGGAACCTGTTTTTAGAAACGCTCTATATGTTGACCTCATCAAACCTCACACTTCCTTCGACTTGAAGAAGTCTGTGCTGCTTTCTAAACTTCTGAAAGAACCAGCAGAGCCTTTAAAAGAAGAAGTGGAGAACAGCAGTGGGATTGACCAGGGTGGCATGAATGCTTCTCCTGAAATCCCCCAGGTGGACAGACCATCAGGTAAATATATCAACGGTCTTTATGAGATTCAATATTGCAATGGTATACAAGTCATTCTAATTAAGATAATATGCAAACTGTGGTTGACTATAACACATAACATCTAATATTTTTACAGAAATACCTGAAATGTGGAAGACATCTGCAGACTTCCCAATGATTTATAGGTTCTCGGCACAGCATCAGACAGATCCAGATGTTGCTGAGATGACAAGTGTTTCAGAAGTGAATGATTATGAATCAGCTTCTGAAACGGATGAGGTCAACACAGAGCAAACAAGTGTTTCTGACCCAGAAGCTGAAATGGATTTGGTTGATCCAGAAGGCGTCCCAGGTCCAAGCAGTTCTGAACAGAAACCTGTTTTTAGAAACACTCTATTTGTTGACGTCATCAAACCTCACACTTCCTTCGACTTGAAGAAGTCTGTGCTGCTTTCTAAACTTCTGAAAGAACCAACAGAGCCTTTAAAAGAAGAAGTGGAGAGCAGCAGTGGGATTGACCAGGGGGGCATGAATGCTTCTCCTGAAATCCCCCAGGTGGACAGACCATCAGGTAAATATATCAACGGTCTTTATGAGATTCAATATTGCAATGGTATACAAGTCATTCTAATTAAGGTAATATGCAAACTGTGGTTGATGATAACACATAACTTCTAATATTTTTACAGAAATATCTGAAATGTGGAAGACATCTGCAGACTTCCCAATGATTTATAGGTTCTCGGCACAGCATCAGACAGATCCAGATGTTGCTGAGATGACAAGTGTTTCAGAAGTAAACGATTATGAATCAGCTTCTGAAACGGATGAGGTCAACACAGAGCAAACAAGTGTTTCTGACCCAGAAGCTGAAATGGATTTGGTTGATCCAGAATGCGTCCCAGGTCCAAGCAGTTCTGAACAGAAACCTGTTTTTAGAAACACTCTATTTGTTGACGTCATCAAACCTCACACTTCCTTCGACTTGAAGAAGTCTGTGCTGCTTTCTGAACTTCTGAAAGAACCAGCAGAGCCTTTAAAAGAAGAAGTGGAGAGCAGCAGTGGGATTGACCAGGGGGGCATGAATGCTTCTCCTGAAATCCCCCAGGTGGACAGACCATCAGGTAAATATATCAACGGTCTTTATGAGATTCAATATTGCAATGGTATACAAGTCATTCTAATTAAGATAATATGCAAACTGTGGTTGATGATAACACATAACTTCTAATATTTTTACAGAAATATCTGAAATGTGGAAGACATCTGCAGACTTCCCAATGATTTATAGGTTCTCGGCACAGCATCAGACAGATCCAGATGTTGCTGAGATGACAAGTGTTTCAGAAGTAAACGATTATGAATCAGCTTCTGAAACGGATGAGGTCAACACAGAGCAAACAAGTGTTTCTGACCCAGAAGCTGAAATGGATTTGGTTGATCCAGAATGCGTCCCAGGTCCAAGCAGTTCTGAACAGAAACCTGTTTTTAGAAACACTCTATTTGTTGACGTCATCAAACCTCACAATTCCTTCGACTTGAAGAAGTCTGTGCTGCTTTCTGAACTTCTGAAAGAACCAGCAGAGCCTTTAAAAGAAGAAGTGGAGAGCAGCAGTGGGATTGACCAGGGGGGCATGAATGCTTCTCCTGAAATCCCCCAGGTGGACAGACCATCAGGTAAATATATCAACGGTCTTTATGAGATTCAATATTGCAATGGTATACAAGTCATTCTAATTAAGATAATATGCAAACTGTGGTTGACTATAACACATAACATCTAATATTTTACAGAAATACCTGAAATGTGGAAGACATCTGCAGACTTCCCAATGATTTATAGGTTCTCGGCACAGCATCAGACAGATCCAGATGTTGCTGAGATGACAAGTGTTTCAGAAGTAAACGATTATGAATCAGCTTCTGAAACGGATGAGGTCAACACAGAGCAAACAAGTGTTTCTGACCCAGAAGCTGAAATGGATTTGGTTGATCCAGAAGGCGTCCCAGGTCCAAGCAGTTCTGAACAGAAACCTGTTTTTAGAAACACTCTATTTGTTGACGTCATCAAACCTCACAATTCCTTCGACTTGAAGAAGTCTGTGCTGCTTTCTGAACTTCTGAAAGAACCAGCAGAGCCTTTAAAAGAAGAAGTGGTGAGCAGCAGTGGGATTGACCAGGGGGGCATGAATGTTTCTCCTGAAATCCCCCAGGTGGACAGACCATCAGGTAAATATATCAACGGTCTTTATGAGATTCAATATTGCAATGGTATACAAGTCATTCTAATTAAGATAATATGCAAACTGTGGTTGATGATAACACATAACTTCTAATATTTTTACAGAAATATCTGAAATGTGGAAGACATCTGCAGACTTCCCAATGATTTATAGGTTCTCGGCACAGCATCAGACAGATCCAGATGTTGCTGAGATGACAAGTGTTTCAGAAGTAAACGATTATGAATCAGCTTCTGAAACAGATGAGGTCAACACAGAGCAAACAAGTGTTTCTGACCCAGAAGCTGAAATGGATTTGGTTGATCCAGAATGCGTCCCAGGTCCAAGCAGTTCTGAACAGAAACCTGTTTTTAGAAACACTCTATTTGTTGACGTCATCAAACCTCACAATTCCTTCGACTTGAAGAAGTCTGTGCTGCTTTCTGAACTTCTGAAAGAACCAGCAGAGCCTTTAAAAGAAGAAGTGGAGAGCAGCAGTGGGATTGACCAGGGGGGCATGAATGCTTCTCCTGAAATCCCCCAGGTGGACAGACCATCAGGTAAATATATCAACGGTCTTTATGAGATTCAATATTGCAATGGTATACAAGTCATTCTAATTAAGATAATATGCAAACTGTGGTTGACTATAACACATAACATCTAATATTTTTACAGAAATACCTGAAATGTGGAAGACATCTGCAGACTTCCCAATGATTTATAGGTTCTCGGCACAGCATCAGACAGATCCAGATGTTGCTGAGATGACAAGTGTTTCAGAAGTAAACGATTATGAATCAGCTTCTGAAACGGATGAGGTCAACACAGAGCAAACAAGTGTTTCTGACCCAGAAGCTGAAATGGATTTGGTTGATCCAGAATGCGTCCCAGTCCAAGCAGTTCTGAACAGAAACCTGTTTTTAGAAACACTCTATTTGTTGACGTCATCAAACCTCACAATTCCTTCGACTTGAAGAAGTCTGTGCTGCTTTCTGAACTTCTGAAAGAACCAGCAGAGCCTTTAAAAGAAGAAGTGGAGAGCAGCAGTGGGATTGACCAGGGGGGCATGAATGCTTCTCCTGAAATCCCCCAGGTGGACAGACCATCAGGTAAATATATCAACGGTCTTTATGAGATTCAATATTGCAATGGTATACAAGTCATTCTAATTAAGATAATATGCAAACTGTGGTTGATGATAACACATAACTTCTAATATTTTTACAGAAATACCTGAAATGTGGAAGACATCTGCAGACTTCCCAATGATTTATAGGTTCTCGGCACAGCATCAGACAGATCCAGATGTTGCTGAGATGACAAGTGTTTCAGAAGTAAACGATTATGAATCAGCTTCTGAAACAGATGAGGTCAACACAGAGCAAACAAGTGTTTCTGACCCAGAAGCTGAAATGGATTTGGTTGATCCAGAATGCGTCCCAGGTCCAAGCAGTTCTGAACAGAAACCTGTTTTTAGAAACACTCTATTTGTTGACGTCATCAAACCTCACAATTCCTTCGACTTGAAGAAGTCTGTGCTGCTTTCTGAACTTCTGAAAGAACCAGCAGAGCCTTTAAAAGAAGAAGTGGAGAGCAGCAGTGGGATTGACCAGGGGGGCATGAATGCTTCTCCTGAAATCCCCCAGGTGGACAGACCATCAGGTAAATATATCAACGGTCTTTATGAGATTCAATATTGCAATGGTATACAAGTCATTCTAATTAAGATAATATGCAAACTGTGGTTGACTATAACACATAACATCTAATATTTTTACAGAAATACCTGAAATGTGGAAGACATCTGCAGACTTCCCAATGATTTATAGGTTCTCGGCACAGCATCAGACAGATCCAGATGTTGCTGAGATGACAAGTGTTTCAGAAGTAAACGATTATGAATCAGCTTCTGAAACGGATGAGGTCAACACAGAGCAAACAAGTGTTTCTGACCCAGAAGCTGAAATGGATTTGGTTGATCCAGAATGCGTCCCAGGTCCAAGCAGTTCTGAACAGAAACCTGTTTTTAGAAACACTCTATTTGTTGACGTCATCAAACCTCACAATTCCTTCGACTTGAAAAAGTCTGTGCTGCTTTCTGAACTTCTGAAAGAACCAGCAGAGCCTTTAAAAGAAGAAGTGGAGAGCAGCAGTGGGATTGACCAGGGGGGCATGAATGCTTCTCCTGAAATCCCCCAGGTGGACAGACCATCAGGTAAATATATCAACGGTCTTTATGAGATTCAATATTGCAATGGTATACAAGTCATTCTAATTAAGATAATATGCAAACTGTGGTTGACTATAACACATAACATCTAATATTTTTACAGAAATACCTGAAATGTGGAAGACATCTGCAGACTTTCCAATGATTTATAGGTTCTCGGCACAGCATCAGACAGATCCAGATGTTGCTGAGATGACAAGTGTTTCAGAAGTAAACGATTATGAATCAGCTTCTGAAACAGATGAGGTCAACACAGAGCAAACAAGTGTTTCTGACCCAGAAGCTGAAATGGATTTGGTTGATCCAGAATGCGTCCCAGGTCCAAGCAGTTCTGAACAGAAACCTGTTTTTAGAAACACTCTATTTGTTGACGTCATCAAACCTCACAATTCCTTCGACTTGAAGAAGTCTGTGCTGCTTTCTGAACTTCTGAAAGAACCAGCAGAGCCTTTAAAGAAGAAGTGGAGAGCAGCAGTGGGATTGACCAGGGGGGCATGAATGCTTCTCCTGAAATCCCCCAGGTGGACAGACCATCAGGTAAATATATCAACGGTCTTTATGAGATTCAATATTGCAATGGTATACAAGTCATTCTAATTAAGATAATATGCAAACTGTGGTTGACTATAACACATAACATCTAATATTTTTACAGAAATACCTGAAATGTGGAAGACATCTGCAGACTTCCCAATGATTTATAGGTTCTCGGCACAGCATCAGACAGATCCAGATGTTGCTGAGATGACAAGTGTTTCAGAAGTAAACGATTATGAATCAGCTTCTGAAACGGATGAGGTCAACACAGAGCAAACAAGTGTTTCTGACCCAGAAGCTGAAATGGATTTGGTTGATCCAGAAGGCGTCCCAGGTCCAAGCAGTTCTAAACAGAAACCTGTTTTTAGAAACACTCTATTTGTTGACGTCATCAAACCTCACAATTCCTTCGACTTGAAGAAGTCTGTGCTGCTTTCTGAACTTCTGAAAGAACCAGCAGAGCCTTTAAAAGAAGAAGTGGAGAGCAGCAGTGGGATTGACCAGGGGGGCATGAATGCTTCTCCTGAAATCCCCCAGGTGGACAGACCATCAGGTAAATATATCAACGGTCTTTATGAGATTCAATATTGCAATGGTATACAAGTCATTCTAATTAAGATAATATGCAAACTGTGGTTGACTATAACACATAACATCTAATATTTTTACAGAAATACCTGAAATGTGGAAGACATCTGCAGACTTCCCAATGATTTATAGGTTCTCGGCACAGCATCAGACAGATCCAGATGTTGCTGAGATGACAAGTGTTTCAGAAGTAAACGATTATGAATCAGCTTCTGAAACGGATGAGGTCAACACAGAGCAAACAAGTGTTTCTGACCCAGAAGCTGAAATGGATTTGGTTGATCCAGAAGGCGTCCCAGGTCCAAGCAGTTCTAAACAGAAACCTGTTTTTAGAAACACTCTATTTGTTGACGTCATCAAACCTCACACTTCCTTCGACTTGAAGAAGTCTGTGCTGCTTTCTAAACATCTGAAAGAACCAGCAGAGCCTTTAAAAGAAGAAGTGGAGAGCAGCAGTGGGATTGACCAGGGGGGCATGAATGCTTCTCCTGAAATCCCCCAGGTGGACAGACCATCAGGTAAATATATCAACGGTCTTTATGAGATTCAATATTGCAATGGTATACAAGTCATTCTAATTAAGATAATATGCAAACTGTGGTTGACTATAACACATAACATCTAATATTTTTACAGAAATACCTGAAATGTGGAAGACATCTGCAGACTTCCCAATGATTTATAGGTTCTCGGCACAGCATCAGACAGATCCAGATGTTGCTGAGATGACAAGTGTTTCAGAAGTAAACGATTATGAATCAGCTTCTGAAACGGATGAGGTCAACACAGAGCAAACAAGTGTTTCTGACCCAAAAGCTGAAATGGATTTGGTTGATCCAGAAGGCGTCCCAGGTCCAAGCAGTTCTGAACAGAAACCTGTTTTTAGAAACACTCTATTTGTTGACGTCATCAAACCTCACACTTCCTTCGACTTGAAGAAGTCTGTGCTGCTTTCTAAACGTCTGAAAGAACCAGCAGAGCCTTTAAAAGAAGAAGTGGAGAGCAGCAGTGGGATTGACCAGGGGGGCATGAATGCTTCTCCTGAAATCCCCCAGGTGGACAGACCATCAGGTAAATATATCAACGGTCTTTATGAGATTCAATATTGTAATGAAGTGCAAATAGAAATTGCATACAAGTGAGTTTAAATAAGCTATTTATGGAATTTGTAATTGAAGATATCATAATAATTTTTTCCCAGGCTTTCCCAAAGCGAAGCTCATCAGGAAAATTGGTGCATTCATCCGAGAGCGTTTTAGGTTCTCAGTACAGCCTAAGACAGACCCTGCTGTTGAAACGGATGAGGTCAACACAGAGCAAACAAGTGTTTCTGACCCAGAAGTTGAATTGGATCTGGTTGATCCAGAAGGCGTCCCAGGTCCAAGCTGCTCTGAACAGGAACCTGTGTTTAGAGAAACTCTACATGTCGACCTCATCAAACCTCATACTTTCTTCAACTTGAAGAGGTCTGTGCTGCTTTCTAAACTTCTGAAAGAACCAGCAGAGCCTTTAAAAGAAGAAGTGGAGAGCAGCAGTTGGATTGGCCAGGATGGCATGAATACGTCTTTTGAAACCACTCAGGTGGACAGACCAACAGGTACATATATCAACAGAGCTTATAAAATGCAATATTGCAATGAGGTGCAAATAGAATGGTGTACAAGTCAGTGCAATTAAGCTATTATGCAATCTGTGGTTGAAGATAACATATTTTTCCCCTAATGTTCCAATAGTGAAAAAGATCAAGAAAACTGGCGCATTCATCCAAAAGCTTTTTAGGTTCTCGACACAGCCTAAGACAGAGCCCGCTGGTGAAATGGATCAGGTTGACACAGAGCAAACAAGTGTTCCTGAGCCAGAAGCTGAATTGGATCTGGTTGATCCAGAAGGTGTCCCAGGTCCAAGAAATTCTGAACAGGAGCATGTGTTTACAGAATATCTGGAGGTCGACATCAATGTTGCCAAGAAACCAACAGGTAAATGTCAACAGAGCATTTAAGATGCAATATTACAATGAGATGCAAATAGAAATTGCTTACAATTCAGTTTGATTATTTAGTATGTGGTCGGAGATAACATATCATACTTCTAATTTTTTCTCCAGAAGTTCCTGAAGTGAGGAAGATTAGAAAAATCGATTCAGACTTCAGAAGATATTTTGGGTTTTCAGCACAGCCTGAGACCGATCCTGCGGTTGCTGAGATGATGAGTGTTTCAGAGGCAATCATTTCTGGACCTGCATCTGAAATGAGTCAGGACGACATGTGGCAATCAAGTATTCCTGAGCCAGAAACGGAATTGGATCTGGTTGATCCAGAAGGTGTCCCAGGTCCAAGCAGTTCTGAACAGGAACCTGTGCCATCAGAAAGTATGGATGTCAACATCACTGATGCCATGAACCCAACAGGTAAATGTCAACAGAGCATTTAAGATGCAATATTAAAGTGAGATGCAAATATGGCTATGAATTCAGACTAATTCACGTCAGTGGAGATGTTTCTAATAACATTATTTATCTTTTTTTCAGAAAGTACCAAAGTGAGGATGATTAGCAAAATCCGTGCATTCTTCAGAAAGCTTTATAACATCTCAGCAATGCTTAAGACCGAACCTAATACACCACAGCGGCTGAGTGTCCCAGATGCAAGCACTCCTGATCTGACTGACCCAGCAGGGCCTTTGAACACCAGTGTGATCGATGAGGATGCTGTGGATCATTTTCCTGAAACCCCTGAAGATCATAGCCCAACGGGTAAAACATTTAGATGCAGCATTACAATGAGAAGTCTTTTAAATCATTCACATAATTGTAAAGATAACGATGAAGATATAGTTTTTTAAAGTCATTCTACAGTTGATTTTTATATTCTAGGAAAATCTAAATCTAATTTCTTTGTTTTCCCTTTCAGGAATCACCAAAAAGTGGATGATGAATAAACTTTCTGAATACTACTACAAGCTTACAAGTCCTAGAAATGATCTTGGACAGCCGGGTCCAAGCAGTTTGCCTTCTCGAAACCTGCTGGATGAAATTTTCGACTTTGAAAAGCTTGCTGAATTATTAAAAATAGAAGCCACCGTGAACAAATGTAAACTGCCCCTGTCACCATTTACGGAGGTCTGGCGCAATGTTTACATTGGAGATGAGTAAGTCTACAGCACAAAAAACAGCACAGACCATGTGATAAAATCAATTGTATGAGTATTAACAGGAATCAAGTAAGGAATAACTGACCGTTATTCGAAAAATACTCCACCACCTCAGGAGTGCATTTATTTTATATTAACCAGACTGAATTATTTCCTGTATACACACTTAAAGGGATAGTTCACCCAAACATGAAAATTGTGCCCTAATTTACTCACCCATGACTTATTTCAAAGATTCTTTCTTCAAAAGAACACAAAAGGAGATATTTTGAAAAATGTTGGAAACTCCATAGTATATGTTTTTCCTACTATGGAAGTCAGTGTTTACAAGTTTTCAGTTCTTTAAGGTTTGGAACCACATGAGGGTGAGTAAAAAGTGAGTAAATCTTCACTTTTGTGTGAACTATCCCTTTTAAAGACATTGTTTAGATGTTGTTTTGGTTTGTTTTGACCTATTTTTTTTTGTCTATTGTTGGTTGTGCAATTTTAATATCTGATATTGCATAGTGATTTGACTCTGTAATGCATTGCAAACCTGCCTGGAACTGTTTTAGCTTTGTGTTTTCTGACCTCAGAATGTTAACAAGCCAATCAGAAACGAGCATTCCTGTTGTATAAATGTAATTCTAGATTACAATTATATTTTGCAATACAACCTTTTTAGTGAAAGACTAACCAAAATTGCGTTCTTGTGCAGAGAGACAGCAAGAAATCGACGCAAACTGATGGAATTGGGAGTCACCCATATCCTAAATGCAGCAGCGCCGAAGATGACCTGGGTGGGAAAACTAAAGGAGAAAGGACTTAAAGGAAAGATCCTTACAGGACCGGAATATTATGAAGGCATGGACATCAAATATTGTGGCTTGCCTACAACATACGACCAATTCCGAATCATCAAATACTTCTGGCCAGCTGGCAAGTTCATCAAGAAGGCCCTGAGAAATCCAGACAGTAAGACCTTTTCATCAAGCCTTTTACACTTACTATTTGTTTGACCTTTGTGTTGACTTAATTTCTGATTTTATTTCCACAGATGTCTTGTTTATTCACTGCAAGCATGGTGTCAGTCACGCGCCAACACTCTTTGTAGCATATCTGATGATGTACTACAAAATACCTCTGGAGGAAGCCATAGGTTATGTCACCAGGGCGAGGCGCATCAGGCCCTTCTCATCCTTTCTGCTCCAGTTGTCGTTACTCGATTCTAAGAAAAAGAAAAAAAAAGAAATCAGACAGCAAAAAGGCATAGTAATATACAACTAAAAAAAATAAACAGAGTTACAAGATGGTTGAGTGGTTGCCGCACACAGAAAGAAGGTCGCTGGAAGTCCCACACAAAAAAACAGAATATTTTTTCTCTGCTCTATGCTGTGATTTATTTTAACTGTGTTTATTTAATTTGTTGTATCTGTGCAGACTTTAAAAATGTATTTTTTTAATTGTTTTGTATTGTACATATCTTTAAATAAAGAAAAATGTTCAAAAATCTTGTTGTAGGTGTTTGATTTGATAATTGTCTTCACGCTGTACCCCAGTGTCTCCTTTAGGAACAAATCAAAAGAACAAAACTTTTTTTGGAGAAAAACAAACACAAAAAAAAAAAAAACAAGGGCTTTGAGTTTTAAAAGAAATGTTTTAATAATATATGTCAGGGTGTCCGCGGGGTCTTAAAAAGTATTAAAAGTTGATAAATCAATGTTGAGAAATTTAAGGCTCTTAAAAAGTATTAAAAAGTCTTAAATGCTATTTTGCAAGGTATTAAATTATATACCATTTTTGATTATGCAATGTATGGTTGGTTGTATGCTAAAGTTTGGCTGGATTAAATCTGCCAATGTCAGGATGCGGTGTAGTTTATGAAATCCTACTAGATTTGACTTCATGCTGCTTTGTTTACTGCAGTAACCAAGGGAACACCATTATTTCTGCAGTTCCATAGGCACCAACCTGCTGAATTAGCTAGATTTAATTGATTTTTATTCAGTATATGAATAATGTTTTAGTTTTGGATTAGTTTCTTACATTAACATTTAGTAAATATACTGTAAGTTAAAATCTCGCCAGTGTTTCTGGTTGAAACCTTAAGTGGTTTAAGGTCTTGAAATGAATGGAAAGAGTCTTAAAAAAGGTCTTAAAAGGTATTGAATTTCACTCTCTTATTCCTGTATATACTCTGTATATATAGTTGAAGTCAAAATGATTCTTTATGTTTTCTTTAACAGAGAAGATTTTTCAACACATTTCTAAACATAATAGTTTTAATAACTCATCTCTAATAACTGATTTATTTTATCTTTGCCATGATGACAGCACATACCATTTGACTAGATATTATTCAAGATACTTCTATACAGCTTAAAGTGACATTTAAAGGCTTAACTAGGTTAATTAGGCAAGTTATGGTAATTAGGCAAGTCATTGTATAATGAAGGTTTGTTCTGTAGACCACTGAAAAATATATAGCTTAAGGGGGCTAATAATTTTGACCTTAAAATGTTTTTTGAAAAATTAAAAACTGCTTTTATTCTTGCCGAAATTAAACAAATAAAACTTTGTCCAGAAGAAAAAATATTATCAGACATAATGTGAAAATTTCCTTGCTCTGTTAAATATCATTTAGGAAAAATTTATAAAGAAAAAAAAAAAAAAAAAAAATATATATATATATATATATATATATATATATATATATATATATATATATATATATATATATATATATATATATATATATATATATATATATTTGTGTATATATATTAGGGCTCAACAATAAGGACTGCCTGATGTCCCGGAGCCAGCGAGATGCTCAGGACAGTAGACAGGATCGTTACTGGCCCGATCAGACCAGTGCTGCCTAAAATTTAATTTGCCTGCGACTATTGGTCAATTGTATGGATTTGTTTACTCATTTATTTATATATTTGCATATTTATTTATTTATTATTTTATTTATGCAGGAATTTATGGATTTATTTACTCATTTATTTATAAATTTGCATATTTATTTATTATTTTATTTATGCAGGATTTTATGGATTTATTCACTCATTTATTTATATATTTGCATTTTTTTATTATTTTATTTATGCAGGAATTTATAGATTTATTTACTCGTTTATTTATAAAAAAAATTATGCATTTATGTATAAATTATGCAAAAACAATAAATAAATACCCAAATATATAAATAAATGAGTAAATAAATCCACAAATTTCTGCATATATAAAACAATAAATAAATAAATTGCATATTTATTAGTTTTTTAATGCAGGAATTTATGGATTTATTTACTCATTTATTTATTTATTTGCGAATTTATTTATTTATTTATGTTTTTTGCCGGTTTCGTCCTCCATATTCACATTTCTGAAGGTAAAAATAAATAAATAAACAAATACTGGGTTTGTCTACTCTGACTGACTGTAGTTTACACTAGATGGGTGGGGTTTGTTGCATTTGCACGCTGCCTTTTTACCAGGAAGTCGTCAAAACATTTTGCGTTTACTTTCCAGATGCAGGGGAATGGAGTAAGTACAATTAGTCATACGTGTACTTAATTTAACGCCATTTACGCACTATTTACTCGTGATCCTCATTCCAGAGCCGTTTTATCTCAATTATTATAGGCAGTTCACCTGCTCCTCCTGTCAGTTGACGGTAACGTTAGTTGTTCGCTAGTCTATCTATTGTTCCTCTTTGTGTTTCTGCATCTGTCGTTGCTTCAGTGGCATTTTAAAGTAATTTCTGACGTCAAATATAAATGTATAAGCTTTAATTTTCGTGTTTCATGAGTTACTGGCCAAGTTAAATAGTGAAAGCTTGTTTGACAGCGTATTAGGATGCGTGATGTTATGCTTTTCTGTGTAATAGCACGCAATACTTTGTCTTTTCCTCAAGTTTGGCCATCATTCTGCCATGAATAAGAGGAAATCTGGTGTCCAAATTGCTGTAAAACCCTCGAAGACCCCTCGGACTGACGGTAAAACGCATGTGTTTGAGGAGGTGGATGTTGATGAGGAGGATGGAGCCCTTCAAGATCATCTACTTTCTGCTTCGGTCAGTTTCATCACTTTCTAAACACAACCTGATAATGATAATGGTGGATTAATGGTCAGTCAGGGTTCCCACAGGTTATGAGATTATTGGAATATCATTATTATGAAAGGTCTATTCTAATATATATATATATATATATATATATATATATATATATATATATATATATATATATATATATATATATATATGTATATATATATATATATATATATATATATATATATATATATATATATATATATATGTATATGTGTGTGTGTGTGTGTGTGTGTGTGTGTGTGTGTATGTATGTATGTGTGAGAGTGTATGGATGCTTCCCAGCAGGGCTTGACATTAACTTTTTTGAGCAGCCACTGTGGCTAGTTGTTTTCCAACATTACTAGCCACTCGCCATTTTCACTAGCCACAATTTTGTTGTTGGAAAAATATATTTTATATGCTTAAATTTGACTTTGGCATGCTAAAATTACTTAATGTTAGACATTGTGTTATGTCCACAACAGTGGTGTAGTCCTAAAAAAAAAAGTGGTGTACTATAACCCACCCAACCCAAATATTAAAAGTAGGCAAAGAAACGACGAAACTATATATATATAATTTTATTAATGGAAGTTAATGATTACAGGTTTCCAGCTTTCTTCAAAATATCTTCTTTTGTGTTAAACTAAATTAAAAAAAGACAAACCGGTTCGGAACAAGTAAAGGTTGAGTAAAGGATGACAGTTTTACTTTTTTTGAATGAACTATCCATTAAAAAAGGAAAAATATTTAAACAAATTTGTTCATTTTAAAGTGAGATGCTAATAGCCTAATCCTATTCAATGATTTATGCTTAGCTAATAGTGCCCCCAGCAGACCCGGAGATTGGCTGAGTATATTAAGCTGTGGTAAAACCTGGGTAAAAGCCAACTGTTTAACTCTAAAGGGACTTGTAAAATGAGCCTATCATTAATATAACAATATATATATATATATATATATTTTTTTTTTTTTTTTTATCAGGAAAATAAAAAGTTTTTTTCTTCAAAAACTCAAATACTAGTCTATACTCAAGTATTTTTCCATGTTTTAAACAGAACTGTCACTTTTATAATTTAAAGTGGCATAAATATAAACATATTAAAAAATGTACAGGCTAATTTACATATTTCACTATCATAATATAAGTCATAATAGGAAATAATTTTTAACAAGATACAACACATAATGTTTCACGCTGATATGCAGTTAAAATGAGTACATTCACTGAGTGGTTCTGTCACTGTGTTTAATCCTGTGCATGAATGTATGATATATATAATGCCACATGCACTGTAATGTGTTTTATAATCATAGTTAATTGATAAATGTTCATTAAGAGTTGCATTTTCGCTGGAGGAAACAGCTGTGATGATGAGGGAAGCGCCAAGGAAACAGTAGATGGGGAAACCCGATTGGTACATGTGATACAAGTGTTTTTTCATAACAAAGAACTGCGAACATGCAGATATTATAATAATCTATAGATAAACACACCTTCTGCTCTCACTCTGCAAAGCTGTGGTTTGCTGATTAAACGAAAAACGAGTTGAAAACGGAGGAGCGGAAGTCTGTCGCCGTTTTCATATCAAATTTAAAGGGGACTAAGGTGATCATTTAGTAGTGTACAGTTCATGAGGAAATCGCAAAACATTTCGATGGACTGAATAGAAATATAGGGGGCTAAAGCGATGCCCATGCTTTTTTAAAACAATTTTACCTCAGTGTTTCAGCGAGACATCATTTAGTTGACTTGTCGTCATTATCGAAAAACTCCTGAAATTTTCTCACAGCTGCTGCGGTCGTCAGGGGGCGGGGAATGCCGCAAATTAAACAAAAATCCACTGATTGCAACAAATAAGATGCAAGTAAAAAAAAAACATTTGGTATACAGTTAAAGGGGACGCGAATACACGTAAATTAGGGAAGTCTAATCAGAAAAACAAGTGAGCATACCGAGGGTATACGCAATTATTGATCCTCAGAAGTCGTAATACCCAAACAGCTCATGGAAAAAAGTAGGCATACTGAGTATACGTGCGTATAGCACCGACTAAGCCTTCTCATTCATTTCACTTTCTTGTGTGTATGAACTTGCTTAATGTGCATGAGCAAATGGGCTGTGGTTTCATAGTGTCGCATTGCAATTAGGTTTTATTTCACGAGACTTTTCAGGGCTCAACACTAATGATTTACCAAATTTATCTCTGACCACAACAAAAATAAATAAATAATTATTTCTTAGCCACAAATGTTAAATAATATGTAAAAACATGCTAAATATAGCTTTATACATGCACTTTTTTTCAACAAAATCTTTCTTAAAAAAAAAACTATTACATTTAAAAAAAATAATTATTGCCATGTATCAAAAACTATGCACAATAGCCTAGTCTGTCCAGGCTAAAGGTCTCTCAGATCACTAGTTAACTACACATACATGTGGAGGTAATCTCCAATTAAAGCAATGCTATTGTAACAATGATAATTAAACCATATTAACAAAAATAACTGTAAGCAAAAGAAAGCAGGTGAAAAACATACTGTGTGTGGTAATGGAAGGATGATCACTGATGACACTAAGCTGAAGGGAATGAATGAATGAATGAACATAACCTTTTTTTGTCATTACTTTTAGCATCATTTTTACAGTGTAGTGGCTAAGCTAAAAATGTTTAACATTAGATTATTATTTTAACATAATATTCTGATATTATTAATATTTTAGCACAACAGTGCCATGCTTTTTCATTCTTTATAGGTCAGCTTTTAAGTCAGTAAAAGTTAGGAATATTTATACTTGCTTAAAGTGGGAACCCTGGCCAGTAGTGATGCGCGGATGGCGGGTAAATCCGCGGGCGCTGCGGATAATCCGCGGGTCGGGCGGATAATCCGCGGGTCGGGCGGGTCGGGTAATAAAAAAATACATTATGATTAATTGCGGGTGGGTCGCGGGTGGATGTAGCGGGTCATGGCAGTTGACCAGCAAAAAAGCAGAGAGTGGACTTCGCAGAATGTGAAGATGAGAGACGCCCAAAATAATGGATGAAGTGCAAGAGTACTGTGCTAACTTCAGTTAGAGGAGTCATCAGAGGGAAATCTGCTATCATTCTGGGAGAAACAAGATCGCTTATTTACACGACTGCAGCGCCTTGCAAGGAGAAGCTTGTGCATTCCTGCAACAAGCGGTTCACGCGAACGCTCATTTAGTGCAGCCAGCCGTGTTTTGGAGGCGAGGCGGAATCGCCCGAATCCAGGCACAGTAGATGCTATTCTGTTTTTGCACAGTGTTAAGAAAAGGGCCAAGTACACACAACATAGCTGCTGTTTAGGCTGAAGGGACGCCGTTTTTGTTCTCTTTTTCCTGTATATGTAAAAGCTGAATCTGCTGTTAATACCGAACGACCCACTGTGACCTATGTTGCAGGAGAGGGGAAATAGTGTGGCCGCTTTACGGGAGTTGTAGTCCATAGCGAGGGGCATTGTGGGTAGTGTAGTTCGACACGCATGCTGTGTGATGTGAGCTCTCGCTGTGTGTGCGGTGAATTAGAGGGAGAAAGTTTTATCCGGTTTTGTTTTATGTTTACTTAAGTAATTCCACCCGGGAGCTGTTTTGCACTGTGAACCTGAAAACACTGAAATAAGTAAAAGAAGGGCATGCATCGAGTACTTTTGTCCGTCTCATTTGCTCGAGCATGAATTAACGAGCTGTTACTCTGCCGCCGGACATTGCGGAAAAAGTTACACCTATCATCATGCTTAAAACAAAGAATTAGAATTATTAAAGTGGCGATCGGGTGCGGGTCGGGTGCGGATATATATCAGATAAAATAATATGTGCGGGCGGGTGGCGGGTGGATGATTAGAATGAAGGAGCGGATTCGGGTGACATTTGAGCTGATCCGCGCATCTCTACTGGCCAGTGAATATTGCTATGGCATGTCTTATCCAAATAACATTTCTCATGTGCTTTTCCAGAATGTCGGAGATATCGGTGTGATAGAAAGTATAACTTTGAGGAACTTCATGAGCCACCATTTGCTTGGACCTTTAAAATTTGGAGCAAATGTCAACTTCATAGTGGGAAACAATGGAAGTAAGAGCCAACAGAATTTCTCAACATCAGGATTGACATTATTACAGTAAATATGTGAATGCATGAAACGGCTGGGTCAGTTGGCATATCTGTGTGGAGTTTGCATGTTCTGCCTGTGTTGGCGTGGGTTTTCTCCGGGTGCTCCGGTTTCCCCCACAGTCCAAACACATGTGCTATAGGTGAATTGATAAAACTAAATTGGCCGTAGTGTATGTGTGTGTGTGTGAATGTGAGAGTGTATGGGTGTTTCCCAATACTGGGTTGTGGCTGGAAGGACATCCGCTGCGTAAAACATATGCTGGAATAGTTGGCGGTTCATTCCGCTGTGGCGACCCCTGAAATAGAGACTAAGCCGGAGGAAAATGAATGAATGAATCTTATAAGCACCTCTGGTACCTCATACTCAAAAGTATGATGTTATGCAATTTTTACCACTAATAATTAACATTAATTCTTATAGATATTTCTGAGAACCACTAATATAAATGTTCAAAACAATATGAACAGCGTTGTTTTATTGTGGGTCTTTTCTGTCATCACTCTTAGCTGGAAAAAGTGCCATTCTGACAGCTCTTATAGTGGGTCTCGGTGGAAAAGCAACCACAACTAATAGAGGAACATCTTTGAAAGGTTTCGTGAAATACGGAGAGACGTAAGTATATTATATTTACAATGATGCAATAATATTTAGTTGAAGTCAGAATTATTAGCCCTCCTGTATATTTTTCCCCCAATTTTTGTTGAATGGAAATAAGATTTTGTTCAACACATTTCTAAACATAACAGTTTTAATAACTCATTTCTAATAACTGAATTATTTTATCTTTGCCATGATGACAGCACATAATATTTACTAGACATTTTTCAAGTTACTAGTATTCAGCTTAAAGTGACATTTAAAGGCTTAACTAGGTTAATTAGGTAAGTTAGGGTAATTAGGCAAATCATTGTATAACAGTGGTTTGTTCTGTAGACAAGGGGTTCCCAAACTTTTCAGCCCGCGACCCCCAAAATTTCAATGCTGGTGACTCGCGACCCCCAATATCCTCTGAAGTGGTTATAAATGTATAGCTGCGCACACATACCAGTAGACCCAAGTCTATTCATCGTTTAATTTTAAAGAACGCCAGTGAGTGTAGGAGTGATCACAAACTGAAGAGTGGGGGGTGGGGTGTGCAAGCGATCACAAATTGAATAGCGGGGGGCGGGAATGTGGTGGATGATGCGGGGCCTCCTGATCACCCGGGCCCGTACGCTACGCCACTGACTATATATATATATATATATATATATATATATATATATATATATATTAGGGGTGTAACGGTTCACAAAAATCACGGTTCGGTTCGATACGACACAGTGGTGTCACGGTTCGGTATGTTTTCGATACAGCAAAAAAAAAAAAAAAAAAGCCAGAGGATTTCTCTGATTGAAATCTTTTTATTGTATGAAAACTAACATAATAAAAGCATGATCTCTCTTTTTTTTTACTTTGAACTAGGGATGTCAGTTTCTACAAAATCCTGTGATCAATGATCATTTAAATTAACGATCAATTAATCTATTAATCGCTCATTCTTATAAAAGATCCGTTTAAGTCTAGGCTACCAGCCTGTGTTGAGGCTACTGAAAAATGAGCCGAATATGCAATGCATTATGAGCCTTGCTTAAAGGTGCAGTATGTAAGTTTGACACCCAGTGGTTGAACTAGGTATTGCACTCCTGGATCATAATAAAAGTACGCTGGGATGCCAGATTGTGTACAGGAGCGAGTGATTTAAACTGTGTTCTAAATAAAAGCAACGACACGCGATAGAGGGAATATTTTCCATATTAAAAGGAGTTTTTGTCCTAACCAACACCTCGAATTGATATATTAGAAATGGCTTCTATTTCTCACAGCTGAACAACAGAAACCTATGACAGCTAGATCAACTCAGGTAAGCCTTGTGTGCTTTATTCTGTGCTAAGTGCTAACAATGCGAGTTTGAATGCATTTTACATGGCATTTGTTGCCATATACTGAAAGCAGAAAGTTTACCTCAGATCTGGAAAATACAATAAAGCGTCTGAAATTGAACTTTAGAACTAAACACATATGAGTGATTCAGCATCTACATTGATGTTAAAGTGGGTTAACATGTATTAAATAGATTCTAAACCTTACCGTTTCGTGAGTGAGTGCATATTCTGTGCTTCTGAAAGGCTGTATTTACATTTCTGCCGTGTTTCGTCTGGTGCAAACAGCCAAATAGCTGATCACTGCCTCTCTCGTCACAGCGTGTTGTTAGGACACGCGGTTACAATGTAACCTGCTCACCTAATGTTTACGTTCGTAATATTTATGTAATTTGCTAATTAATAACCTCATGTGGAACTGCATCTGTCTCCCATACTGTTCTTTTTGGTCACGGACGCATGCTTTCAGAGTCTTTCTGAATGAATGAATGAAATACGCTGTTTTCCAACAAGGCAACCCAGGGTGCTGACATATAATTGGCTAAACTGGCATCGTGCATATGAAATTTATCTAAACAAAGACAGCGTTCCGGCACGGAAAACCCATTTTCAAAGCAGAATATCTGACTTCAGCATTGTTTTTCAGTTAAACAAGTATGTTCACTTGGGATGTTTCTTAAATATCTGCACACATATTATGGTATTTTTGTGCTTTAAAAGAGTCAAAAACTTACATACAGCACCTTTAATCGTCACAACGAAAAAATCCCAAACTAGGCTACAGGCTGAGTAACCTATACATCAGAGGTGAATGCGGCACACGCTTCTGTTACAGCTTCCGTGAAGAACGAAAGCGAAAGCAACTAAACACTGTTATGCCATAAAATTATTTCATTTTTAACAATCAATTAAATTACACAGCGGTTTTATATCAAAAGTCGATAATAATATAAAATATACTACATTTTAATGGTAAAATAATGATTTAAACGACGGCTGTTATTTCTTTCAGCATTCAAACATTAAATAACTAATGCAGCAAGTGAAATAAAAACGAATATGAAACAACACATAGCAGGATTTAAAGCATATAAAGGACTATTATATTTAGCAAAATGCTGCTCTTTTTATCTTTGTATTTTTATCATTTTATTTTTGTTATTTTTAATATTTTTTTGTCTTCATAATTAAAGCTATTGACAAATTCCTGCTTGACATTTTAGAAAATATTTTGCGTAGCTATCCAGTATATATTAAAGATCACTGAGAACAAAAAAACAAACACAAAAACATGTTACATGGCCCCATAAATGTCCAACTTATATTTAACTGAATCGTATAAATGATGAAAATTGCTCGTTCATTTTTTATAAAACATTTGTTATTTTTTTGAGTAAAAACAATATCGACATTTAAGAATAATTTTATTAATTCACTCATTCCTTTGACTTGTTTATTGGCGCATATATAGGCTATAATTTAAATCAAACAACAGTAAATTGGACCTCTACAATGCCACTAAGCTTTCAAACAAAAGTCCAAAAAATTAAAGAAAGATTGGACTTTATCCGGTGACGACACTGAGCTCAGTAAATGTTTTTTGATAAGTTATTAATAATCTGTTCAATAATTCGTAAAAGCCAAAATGAATGGTAAATTAATATAGGCTATTTAAAAAAAATTATAGCCTATATAATAAATATAGGCCTAACATATTTTTAAATAAAATTAAGTAGGCTATTTTCTGAAAAATGCGCCTGTCTGTGTTTATCATTCCATCGAATTAATTTGATCGCAGCACCTGTTATTTAGAACAGAACATTTGAGCTGGTTTCAGTTCTTTTCATTTTCTTTTTTCTGTAGTTTAATTTTTACAAATAATTTTATTTAATTTGTTTGTTAATTAAATTTTGTTATTTAGCCTATTTTTTATGCAACAAAGTTGCAAATTAATGTGCTACGAGATGTGGCTGTGTATGGTAGTCCCAGCGCGCGTGAACTGCTGCTGAGAGAGAGAGAGAGAGAGCGCAATAGAAACAATTAAATTTTCGCATGCTGATTTATGTGAAATTGCGAATACATGACTATAATCGCATTGCAATTTTAAAAATTATTGTATTTTTTCCTTTAGGAGGGAAAGTCTATTTCAATTCATGCTAAAGACACGTGGTGCTGAAGTCCGAAAGTGCCGGTGATGTGAACAGCTGAAGCTGTCAAATTATTTTTAGTTTAGCCTATTTATTATTAATGATGATGATTAAAAATAATAATGCTATTTATTTTATTCAATAATGTAATTAAAACATGTAATATATCTACATTAATGCGAAACAAGCTAAATATCATCTTTAAAGTCGTCATATGTCTCAGCTCTCTGCAATATCTTTGCCTATATCCTCCTCAATACATGATATCCTCTATTAAATCAAATAATTTGACCACAATGTTGCAGAACAGGCTTAACAAAATTCGCAGCACTGAACATGTTCCCAGACTGAAAGTGATTGATGATGAGAAAACTGAGAAACCTGTGAGAACGGAGATGTTCACCGCATATAGCCGTGAGGAGCGATTTTTTTAAATGAAAGCATATTTGTGCCAGTCTGTCAAGATTGCTTAAAACACCTTAATATTTTAGAGTAAATAGTTAAAGTTTGCATCACCAATAATTGATCTTACCCACGCGTGACCCACTTATACTTAAATATCATGCGACCTATTTTTTGATTACCTGACTCGCGGATTAACGGCAGCACATGTGGATATAACCGAGATCTGCTTGATTTGACCGTCAACTGGGCAATGGGCTTATGAAGGAATAATGAAACGAGGCTCTATTACATGTAACATTTTCTTAAAACCCGAAATTTCCACTACCGATTAAGCATTAAGGTCTATAGGGAAACCAAAGTGCTCCCAAACGCCAGAACCGCTGTTGGTTATAGGAGGATTACATTAATGTTACTAGCCCTTTAGCTGTAGTGCAGTCAGTCCGCGGCGCGTTTCCACCCTTTCGTCCGCAACAAACCCTGCATCATCTCAGCGCCCCTCGGTCTTCGCTTTTGTCCGCGACAAACCCCGCATCATCTCAACACCCAGCTCCGCCGGCTTTTTTGGATTGAAAGCGGCATAACTTTCGGTTTGAGCGCCAGTAGCTTACTCCGACACTGAGTGCAGTGTGTGCCTGACTAGAGTAGTGTTTGGAGGTGGGCGGGGAAGGCAGATGTTGCCTGTCACGTCATTTGGGACTTATTCTCTTTTATCTTTTTAGATATTAGTCTGAATCGTTCGGTTCGTATGCGTACCGAACCGAAAGCCTCGTACCGAACGGTTCGATACGAATACGCGTATCGTTACACCCTTAATATATATATATATATATATATATATATATATATATATATATATATATATATATATATTAGTTGTTGCTGTTTTTATTATTATTATTATTAATAATGATAAATTACTAATTTATATTATCAAATTTTTCACCATTTGATTTATATTAGATTATTATATATATTTTTCTATTTTATTAAAACAGTACAAACAGTAATACAAAATGAAGTAATGACATAATCTGAACTTTAAAGTTCAAACAGGCTGCAAAAATCAGCAAAACAAAAACATTTGCAATACTTCCTAAATTAGCGCTTTATAATAAATACTATAAATAAAAAACTTTAGCTGACCATGAATCCCTAATGATAGGATATCTTTAAAATCTATTCTTCTAATATCCAAAATATTGTTGTTATCTGAGTTTCAGAAGGCTAGCATCCATATTTTATTTATTTGTTTTTTTGCATCAGATATATTGTCTGATGAAAGCCAGCGCCAATATTTCATTGCTCCATATTATTTCTGTCGTCTGTCGGGGCAAAATAAACATTCATAAAAAAAGTTTGCTTTCCAATTGTTCAGTTAGACTTACTGTAAAGCATAACTTATTTACTTGAAATACATACTCCGCAACGATGGACATTTTGATAACTGTGTAGGCTATTTGATTTGTTCGCTCACTTTCTCGAATATAGTGTGTGATCTAAGATAATGCGGGCGCGCGCCAGTATTTTGAATCGAGCTGTAACAGCCGCGCGGCCGAGTTCATTCGGTTTGATTCCGCCTATCCCAGCTTCTGTTACTACATGTACAAGTTAATCATTGATAACGACTACGACGGTAGTGCTGAAATAAGGGACTGTTCTGGGAAAATTGCCATATCTGATCACCCTTATGGGTGACTTAAACGGGGCTATTCAATATTCTGATTGGGCTACAGCCACTCTCTGAGCCCCAGTTAAGCACCGGCGTCACTGTTTTTTTAACAGCAGCGAACCAAAAGGAATACTTCACATTATCGACGAAAGAAAGCATAACGCAAAGGGGCGTTTCCCGTGTCATAGCGTAAACTAATTCATCAGCCAATCAAGGGCCCCCTTCTCCCGTGGGCCCTGGGGCTTCAGCCCCCCCTAGCCCTTATGTTAATCCGGCCCTGTCAGTATATATTTGTTTAGTGTACATGAGTGACGCAAAGGTGTCAGAAAGTTAAACCTGGTGCCATAAAATCAATGTGCTGTCTTTTAATATAATGTAATCACCCAGGGGGTCGCAAAAAAATCGCAAGACTGATGGCTTTTTATTTGCATGTTGTTTTTTTAGTGTAACCATTAACTATTTTTTTCTTCTGTAGGTTATGGATAAAGTGTGGAAATTCTGATAGTTTATTAAAATTAGATTTTTGTAAATCACCAAGCGACCCCCCCCCCCCCCCCCTCCCCCTTCCTCCCGTGACACCTCAGGGGTCTCCCACTTTGGGAACCACTGCTGTAGATAATCAAAAAAGCATATTGCTTAAGGGGGCTAATAATATTGACCTAAAATGTTTAGGTCTAAAAATAAAAACTGCTTTTATTCCAGCCGAATTAAAACAAATTTCTCTCCAGAAGAAAAAATATTATAGGAAATACAGTGAAAAATTCCTTGATCTGTTAAACATATTTTGGTAAATATTTAAAGAAGAAATTCACAGGAGGGCAAAAATATTTGACTTCAACAGTATCTTCACAGGGTTATGTTTTTTTTTTTTTTTGTAAACACTGTTGTTTTCCTTTGCAGCTCTACAGACATTAAAGTGAAATTAAAAAATCGAGGAAATGACCCCTATAAAGGGGACGTTTATGGAGACAGCATCTGCATTGAGCATCGGATCACAAGTGATGGATGCAGGACTTGTAAGATCAAGAATAAAGCAGGTAATTTCATCATTTCCTGTGTGGGTGACATCAGAAAGAAGACTTCCTCTCAGTTCACACATTCATTCATCTTGATTTATTTTTAGGGCATGTGGTTTCCACTAAGAAGGAGGAGTTGACTGCAATACTGGACCATTTTGGCATTCAGGTAAAAAACTATGTAAAATCTTTTCTGAAATTCTACCTAAAGCATGCTTGTACAGTATCTTTAGTTTTTGGTGGGCCAGACCAAATCTGTGGACTTTTTTGGGGATTTCTGTGCAGAACTTAAAGGAATAGTTCACCTAAAATTTATATTCTGTCATCATTTACTCTAAACGAGTAAATTTTTTCTTCTTCTGTTGAACACAATAGAAGATTGTTTGAAGAATGTTGGAATCCAGGAACCATTGACATCCATAGTAGAAAAATAAAATACTATGGAAGTCAAGGGTTGCAGTTTTCTTGCATTCTTCAAAACATCTTCTTTTGTGGTCAACAGAACAAAAAACTCAAACTGCTTTGGAACAAGGCAAGCATGAGTAAATTAAGACAGAATAAATTTTTTTTGGGATAACTATGCCTTTAACAAAATAAAAAGAACATCTTAATTTTTATTTAGGTTTAAAAATGCAAAGCTAAAGTAGGTTTTACATATACAGGGAGTGCAGAATTATAAGGCAAATGAGTATTTTGACCACATCATCCTCTTTATGCATGTTGTCTTACTCCAAGCTGTATAGGCTCGAAAGCCTACTACCAATTAAGCATATTAGGTGATGTGCATCTCTGTAATGAGAAGGGGTGTGGTCTAATGACATCAACACCCTATATCAGGTGTGCATAATTATTAGGCAACTTCCTTTCCTTTGGCAAAATGGGTCAAAAAAAGGACTTGACAGGCTCCGAAAAGTCAAAAATAGTGAGATATCTTGCAGAGGGATACAGCAGTCTTAAAATTGCCAAGCTTCTGAAGCGTGATCATCGAACAATCAAGCGTTTCATTCAAAATAGTCAACAGGGTCGCAAGAAGCGTGTGGAAAAACCAAGGCACAAAATAAACTGAGAACTGAACCATGAACTGAGAAAAGTCATGTGTGCAGCTGCCAAGATGCCACTTGCCACCTGTTTTGCCATATTTCAGAGCTGCAACATCACTGGAGTGCCCAAAAGCACAAGGTGTGCAATACTCAGACATGGCCAAGGTAAGAAAGGCTGAAAAACGACCACCACTGAACAAGACACACAAGCTGAAACGTCAAGACTGGGCCAAGAAATATCTCAAGACTGATTTTTCTAAGGTTTTATGGACTGATGAAATAAGAGTGAGTCTTGATGGGCCCGTGGCTGGATCGGTAAAGGGCAGAGAGCTCCAGTCTGACTAAGACACCAGCAAGGTGGAGGTGGAGTACTGGTTTGGGCTAGTATCATCAAAGATGAGCTTGTGGGGCTTTTTCGGGTTGAGGATGAAGTCAAGCTCAACTCCCAGTCCTACTGCCAGTTTCTGGAAGACACCTTCAAGCAGTGGTACAGGAAGAAGTCTGCATCCTTCAAGAAAAACATGATTTTCATGCAGGACAATGCTCCATCACACGCGTCCAAGTACTCCACAGCGTGGCTGGCAAGAAAGGGTCTAAAAGAAGAAAAACTAATGACATGGCCTCCTTGTTCACCTAATCTGAACCCCACAGAGAACCTGTGGTCCATCATCAAATGTGAGATTTACAAGGAGGGAAAACAGTACACCTCTCTGAACAGTGTCTGGGAGGCTGTGGTTGCTGCTGCACGCAATGTTGATGGTGAACAGATCAAAACACTGACAGAATCCATGGATGGCAGGCTTTTGAGTGTCCTTGCAAAGAAAGGTGGCTATATTGGTCACTGATTTGTTTTTGTTTTGTTTTTGAATGTCAGAAATGTATATTTGTGAATGTTGAGATGTTATATTGGTTTCACTGGTGAAAATAAATAATTGAAATGGGTATATATTTGTTTTTTGTTAAGTTGCCTAATAATTCTGCACAGTAATAGTCACCTGCACACACAGATATCCTCCTAAAATAGCTCAAACTAAAAACAAACTAAAAACTACTTCCAAAAATATTCAGCTTTGATATTAATGAGTTTTGTGGGTTCATTGAGAACATGGTTGTTGTTCAATAATAAAATGAATCCTCAAAAATACAACTTGCCTAATAATTCTGCACTCCCTGTACAGTTTATAGAATACATACACTAAAATACATAATATTACTTTATAAATTGCATTGTGCACAAATATTAATGTATGAAAGAAGAAAACTGTTGCCCATTTATTTCTGTTTTTGATTTAATCAAAGGTTGACAATCCCGTGTCTGTTCTTAATCAAGAAATGAGTAAACAATTCCTGCATTCGAAAAGTGAAGCAGACAAATACAGGGTGATTTATTTTCCATATGTCATCAATAGCTGTATAAGTGTGGTACAGTTACTGTAACTGACTAACTTTATTTAAAGTTTTTCATGAAAGCTACTCTTCTGGAGCAAATGAAAAGAGACTACATTCACATCAAGCAGACTAAAGCCGTGACACGAGACCAGGTGGAAAGACAAGAGGAGGTGAGCCTGTTTGTTTTTTATTTTTTCATTTAACAATATACAAAATATATATTTTTTAAAGTCATATAGGGCTGGGCGATATGACAAAAAATCTCATATTACAATTTAAGTCATCTCATGACCTGCCACTGACCAGCCACTTTATTAGGTACACCTTACTAGTACCGAGTTGGACCCCCTTTTGCCTTCAGAACTGCCTTAATCCTTCATGGCGTAGATTCAACAAGGTACTGGAAATATTCCTCAGAGATTTTGGTCCATATTGGCATGATAGCATCACGCAGTTGCTTCAGATTTGTCGGCTGCACATCCATGATGAGAATCTCCCGTTCCACCACATCCCAAAGGTGCTCTATTGGATTGAGATCTCGTGACTG
>LR812535.1:8652385-8689885 GCA_903798195.1 Danio kyathit
AAAAAATCCCCCACCAAGATCGACATCTTTAGATATTATTATTATTAATTATGTGTATATGTCTGTTTAAGCACGCACCCAAAACCCAGACTTTCGCTCGGTTTCAAATCGCTTGTACAGAATCTGATGGAGCGCGTCAGATGGATGGATTGCATATGAAGGGGAGACGGCACCTGTAATAAAAGGAAAGGGAATCCCACCGTTTTAATATTTATTTCAAAGTGTTTTTATGCCTAAACAAAGCGAAAGCACAGAACAGACTCACATTTAAGAGCAAAGGGCGGCCCCTGGTGGTTTGGCGGTATGGGTTGCGTATAGGGAGGCTCTGCTCTTTAATGTTTATTGCCACCCTTCAGAGAAAGACTGAAAATACGGGAGAAATATGGCAAAATACCTTTACGGGATGAATCCTGGGAAAAACAGGAGGGTTGACAGGTATGGCAATATTTCGTTAGTCACGGGGGCATACATGAAATGTTCCTCAATGAAAGTGAAAGTGCCAAACTGCAGTTAAAGGCGACAAATTAAAAGTGAAACACCTGAAATTACATGAAACTTCGGAGGAAACGTGGATACATGGTGACGCAATGACGTTAATCAAATTATGTGCTGTAACATATAAAACGGGATCATAAAAGGAACATTAAAAAAGCAACATATGTAAACACCTTAATCATATTATTGTCTTATTCAGATTAAGGCAAATAATTGGATTACTGATGTCCATGTAAACGAAGTCACTGTTTCACAGATTTGGTCTAATAAACATTTACACAACAATTAAAGGTGCAGTAGGTGATTGTCTTCAGAAACATGTTTTGTTGTGCTAGTTGAAAGTCTCCACATTTCAATAGTACTGATTAAAGTAAATGATCTAAATGTGTTTATATGTATTTTTATATTCTGGGTAAGGCATAAGACTAAAAAATGTTTATCCAATTAAATATTGTCATCCTGACAAATAACTCAATTATGACAGATATCCCAAACTGCCTGTCAACAAATTAAAATTTGAATTTCTGTGCAGTCTCTTTAAGCAAACAGATACGTCACTCGCGCGCACACGTGAAGCATACGGATCTACCGCTGACAGAGAGACATCAGGCAAACTCTGCATCAACCTGAACTTTTTTCTGAAAGACCAATGTGGCCTTGTATCCTTGAAAAGAAAGATTGTTTCTGAAAGGGCTTCTTCCAAAAATGCAGAATCAAAACTTTTCTAAACCCAGAATCAATATCAGAATTACTCTCGCACGCTAGACATCACGATGCTGAGCCGGCATCGCCGATGCTCAGCCCCGCCCCCGTCGCAAACCCGCTCGTGAAAAACACACTCAGGCCCTGTTTACACTAATAAAGCTTAGTTTTAAACTGGCAGAACGAAAATTATCCACATCCACACTGGCGTTTCACCTAGCATTTCTGAACATCCCTCCGTCCACTGAAAACGCACATCACGTGACCACACACACACAGTGTACACTGGACAGTTTATCAAGGATGTATTGCTGGATGGCGTCTCACTATAGTTTTTAAACGTGATATTTAATTAATCTCGTCTCTATCTAATGACTCTTCTGTCTTTTGAATCTATCAGGTTGTGCACCTTTTTTACCAACCAAGTTTGTGTATTGTGTTCATTATACTGACACAGATTACTCTGCCTATTCATGCCAGAGTCCCGCGGAAAGGATGATTGACAGGTGGTAATTTGTGTGTAACTTATCTTTATTTATTTATGATTTGGTTATGGGTAAAACAAAGACCATGCGGGTCAGGTACTGTAGTTACAGTAGGCTACAAATAATTAATTAGTTTTGAATAAATTAATTATTCATATATAATTAATTCATCTCCGCCTATGAAGACGATGCCATCGTCCATTGCGATGTTTCACATTAGACATTGTACGATGCTAAATTGGTCAACATCGCCCAACCCTATTTTAGACAGGTATGTTTTAAAACTATTTTAGCCACGCAAATCTGATGTAGATTGTGTTCTTGTTTATGATTCAATTCAATTCATCTTTATTTGTATAGCGCTTAAACAATGTAGATTGTGTCAAAGCAGCTTCACATGGAAGATTATAGTGAATTGAAACAGTGTCAGTCCAGTTTTCAGAGATTAAGTTCAGTTCAGTTTAGCTCAGTTCAGTGTGGGTTAATAATCACTACTGAGAGTCCAAACACTGAATAGCAATCCATCGATGCGCAGCTCTACAGATCCCGAACCATGCAAGCCAGTGGCGACAACGGCGAGGAAAAAACTTCACCAATTGGCGAAAGCGAATATTTAAAAAACCTCGAGAGAAACAAGACTCAGTTGGGCACGACTATTTCCCCTATGGCCAAACATCTTGTGCAGAGCTGCAGTCTAGGCGCAGGAAGCTGGACCTCAGCGAAGGTTATGAATGGGTTTATATGCACGGAAGCTATTTTTAAGTTCATGGAGTACCTTTTACAGCATCCATAATATAGTTGTTAAATAGACCTGAGCATTCGTTTAGTTGTTCAAGTGTAAAAGGAGATGAAAACAACTGATGTATGAGGATCAGCAAGCACAATTGATAATGAAAAATCACTCATTGTCTTGGTAACGTAAACCTCAGTGTAATGTAAAAAGATGACCGAGTATTTCTGTTTTTAACACTCCTTTTTTTATGATCTAATTTTTATTTAGTTAATAACAAAACCTAAGTAAATGTGCCTTTTAGCCTAACCAGCTTTACTGAGGTGAAGTTTGATTTATATTCACACATTCGGTAATTTTTGAACAGTGACAGCCTGTGGCACAGTTTTAGGGAAATATAATTCCTGCACCCGCTGGCCTGTCAACAACTACGCTTGATAAAGTGTGTGTCTCCATAGAGTTTTCTAACTGGTGAATGAAATTATCTAGTGTTATATCTGATCAGTGCCTATTCGCGCGTTCATGACTTAAAGGAGGCGTGGCTTTGGACGGCAGGGGAGGGTTGTAAAATTTCTAAACTATTTTGTTAATGCTAGCATTCTGGCAGATCACCTACTGCTCCTTTAACAATAAAAGATACAATATATAAACAATACATAGAGAAGCAAAATAATAATAGATAAATACAATAAGTAAATGATAATAAAGCACAAATAAAAAAACAAATAGATAAAAAATAAAAACAAAATACTGACCTTCAGTTTTAATCTAAATTAGTCTAGTCCTCTTCAATCTAATATTTCCTGTAGAATTTATGCCTTTAAGGGCGTGTCCCAGTCCACTTGGTAAAATATGATTTGCGCCGCGGCGCGTGGTCCAACAGGGTTGTGCTTATTCTCTTAATGAGTTATGGGTGTGTTTTGAGCATAACGTGCATTATATCAATCAGAGACTCATCTCTAGGGCCAGACGGAATCTGCGGACGTTTTTTGCTATTTCTGCGGACAATTTTGGTAAAAATCTGCGGAATTATTTTAGGAGTATCATAACTAAAACCTTAAAATGTGAAATAAAAAATAATATCTTTTTAACTTTTATTTAATGTTTAAAATGCAAATCCGATTAGATTAACAGTAGATAGTTAACTGTAAGTAAATAAACAGAATTAATGATGAGCTAAAAATCTGCGAAAAATCTGCATAATTCTGCGCGCGCAGATTCCATGTGGGCCTACTCATCTCCCATTCCCTTTAAGAGTCAGTTGCGTCGCGCCATGGCGCATTTGCTATTTACATGGCGGACTTTTGAAAAGCTGAACGCTTCACTAGCGAGAAAACCGTTAAACAGAGCATCTGCAGCAAGAATAAAGAACGAGCCTCCTCCATTCGGCCTCTTCACTTTCTCTTTACTTTACTTTTACTCTTTACCTTACTCCTTTACTTTCGTGGAGTAAGAAAACGGTGTTGTACGGACTCCACTGAAGACATCCATTAGTCTACATAATTAATTTCATTGTTAAGTGCAAAGATTTGTTTCAAAGCTATTTCTAAATTCAGTTCTAATTTCTAGCAAACGAACAAATGAACAATAATCACGAAGTGTGGTCAAAAATTCTTATTCTTATGCCCCATATGGTGACGCATACGTCTCCAAAACCCGACAGGTGGAAAAATTTAAACTTGTTTTTATTAAAACAAATATAAATATGCATAAAATAAATAATACTCCAAATAATAATAACATTATACAAATGCAAATTGTCATGAATAAACTGAAAAAAGCCTTCCGATATAAAGAAGGCATAGAGGTAGTGTTTGTATCATTTTAATCCTTTATTTTTTTCATATGTAAGGATATTTGTGTATTGCTGTACATCCTGTGTGTATTAAGCAATGTGTAAGCATTTGGACCCGCATAAGTGAATAAGGAACGCGCTATGCGCTGGACTTTAGAGCAGCTTTTAGTTGGTCAATGGTGTGGTCTATTTCAGTTTCTCAAAACAGCAACGTGCAAACAACATGCACCTATATTTTACATTTTACTTTCAGTTTTGTGCAGACACCACAAAAAGACGTCTCAATTTTGACCACATAAGCATTAGTTGTCAACTAATCTTTTTGTTTTTAAGAACAAAGTTGCTGTTGCTGAGAAGAGATTGCAGGACAGCCAGAAACATCTTTGTACGCTTCAAGAGGAGCAGGAACATCTCACAGAGGAGAGCCGGAAAATGAAGGAGGAAATTAAAGTCAAAACAAAAGCACAGAAAAGCCAGGAGATGAGATGTCTTTGCTTTCTATTTCTATTTTTTTTTTGTGATACTCAGAAATTGAGTTCACGTGCAATTTTATATGTTAAGCTATATACAGTTGAAGTCAGAATTATTATCCCCCTTTTTTTTCTTTTTTAAATATTTCTCAAGTGATGTTTAACAGAGCAAAGAAATTTTCACAGTATGTCTGATAATATTTTTTCTTCTGGAGAAAGTCTTGTTGTTAAACAGTTAAACAGATTCAATTAGTTGTTATGTGAACTTGAAGTAAAAAAAAGCCTGCAACGCTTGCCCCGCCTTTGTGCTCTTCTTATTTGCCCACTGAACGCGAATGGATTGGTTAATATCAGCTGTCAATCACTCAGTCAATGCCTTCTGCCTTCAGATGACAGAAGCTACAACCGCGAAAATGTGAAGCGCTGAAAATGAAAGAATGAAAATAACACTGACAGATTTAGTTTTAGAAACCACCTAAAGTTACTAATAATGGCACATCTTATTTGTGATCATGTGCTGAATGTTAATCCACCATTTACACTTTTCCAAGAGTGGATAAAAGACTACCAAGACTTCAAGACTAATTTGCAGCGCGTTTCTTCCTTTGTGTTTTGACTAATTTGCTGCACGTTTCATCCTTTGTTTGTGTTTTGATCAATTTGCTGCGCGTTTCATCCTTTGTTTGTGTTTTGATCAATTTGCAACAGGTGTCTGTCAAATTGATGAAGATCGTTTCTTAATTTGCTGGTGTTTTTTGTTATTGCATGTGCTTTCTTAAATTGCAGCGCATTAAGCTCTCTCGACCACCGTATTAATGCCTTAAATGCCATTAAAGAAATAACTTACAAAATAATTAATGGCATTTAATTATATTAGGATGTCACTAACATTTAACACCAGGTGGAAAATAATTGTTTATAGAATATTTATTATTCATGTTATCCTTATTAAATACCCATGAGTCACTTGTGACTTTATATCTCATTTTATATATTTCATATACTTTATTTTAATAAAAAATAAATAAATAAAAAAAATTCTATTAAAAATAAATGTATTTCCAATCTGATATGTAGTGGGGGAAAAAAGAAGAATGTGTTCATCAGACGCTGGATTCGAACCGGGTCCATAATCGATCGCCTCAAAACATGTTGTCATGCACCTTACGAGCTACGCCACTCACTGTCTGCTGTAAGATGTGCTCTCCGGCCTTTGGTTTTACACTTAGCCAGATAGAACACCTCAGTTTTGGTGCGAATTTTAAAAACGCATCTTTTATAAGAACTGTTATTAATAACTTTCATTTTCCAAATGGAAAAAAAGTTGGTTTGTTGGTTGTATATGCCATGTGCTTTTTTAAATAGCGCATTCGCAGCCTTATAGGCTACACACGCTCTGCATGTCTGCCCTGACATGCAGACAAATTCACGGCAGGTGTTTAGAATAGTTCTCTTTAAGCTAGCCTACATATTATGACTTCAATTAAAAATATATTTTTAGAATCTATTTGATTTGAATTTCGTGCCTGTTTGTGTTCTGTTGTCCATGCAGGCTTAAATGCCATTAATTATTTTGTAAGTTATTTCTTTGGTATTTTGTAAGTTATTTCTTTAGGAATGAATTATTCCATTTCATAATCAATTATTAAAGTACAACTTTAATTAAAACAAGGATATGCATTAATAAGCTATAAACTATATAGTATAAGATAACACACACAGCTGACTAAATAAATAGGCAAAAAAAAAATACACAGTTGATCACTTAGGCCTATAAAATTCTTATTAAAAAAACTGTACTGTAAGAAAAAAGCACAACCGCTTAGCTCACGTGCTCTGGTAGCTACAGTACATCAGTTCAGTATGCTCAATATGTTACATAACTGCCCCCTGCTGGCCATGTATTTCTTGTGTTAGACCATGTTCCGTTTTACCACGCTTTACTGCGGAGATGTACAAGATTTGTTTAAATCACATTCTCAGTAGCCATATCTGTATGTTAAATTAAATTGCAAGCATTGAAAAGCACCCAGTGTGTCACAGAAGTGAGCTAGAATGCCTGATTAATAACAAGGCTTCTGCTATAATTAAAATGGATAATTTTGGATGCCCTTCTAGCTGCAACCCAAATCTGGAAAACACCCACACACTCCTGCATTCACACACATATACTAAGAACAATTTAGCTTATTCAATTCACATATAGCGCATGTGTTTGGACTATGGGGAAAACCGGAGTACTCGGAGGAAACCCACGAAAACACAGGGAGAACATGCAAACTCTACACAGAAATGCCAATTGACCCAGCTGGGGCTCGAACCAACGACCTTATTGCTGTGAGGCGATCATTCTACCCACTGCGCCACAATGACACCAACTAAAGGGATAGTTCCCCCAAAAAAGTAAATTCTGTCATTATTTACTTACACTATTTGTTTCAAACCTTTGAGTTTCTTTATTCTGTTAAACACAAATATGAAATTTGGAAGAAAATCTAAAATCTGCAACAATTGACTACCCTATTACCAGTTTTCCCTACTATGGAAGTCAATAGCTATGTTTCCATCCAAAGATGTGAATTATATTTATGTGCAAAACTACAATATTACATAAAAAATGTGTGTATAAAGCAGTGTTTACATCCAATGAGTCAAGGAAAACAAAATAGTCACTTCCTGATTAACTGGTGCCAAATATCAACAGTAAAAATAGAATCTGCTGTGGTAGGAAAAGCTGCGTCAATCTTTTCTTGATTTAATAAATGACTTGTGCCTCAGAAGACAAAATGTCGACATGCAATGAACGCGTGCTGATGTTGATTCTGGATTTTTATCATCACATGATCTCTTATAACAAAATCACATGACTTTAATGCGCATACTGGAATTTGTTCAGTAAAAGTGTTTCCATTGTAGTTTATGCGCATCTTTTCTTATCGAATAAAAAGTTTATCCTACTCAGTTATGTGCAATTTCAAAACTTATGCGCATCATGGTATTTCCATCAACCTTTTTTTATGCACATATCTAAAATGCGCATGAAAAAAGATGGATGGAAACATAGCTAATGTTTCCACTTTCCAGGTTTTCAGCTTTCTTTAAAATATCTTCTTTTGTGTTCAACAGAATAAAAAACTCGAAGGTTTGGAACTACTTGAAGCAGAGTAAACGTTGAGTAGATTTTCGTTTTTGGGTGAGTTATTCTTAAAGAAAAAACAAACAAAAAAAAAAAACAGGTGTGGACATGATGATAATGAACTTTTCAGAATAAAATAACTTATAATTGAGTGCAGCAATAGATCAGTCAGGCTACATAGGCATAGTGCTGCCATCACCTGACTATCTGCTCCAACCACCATTCTTCTATTAGACAAGGTGTTATACATGGCATACAGCTTATGCAAGTATGCTCAAACTCCTTACAACCCTCCCTCCCCTTATAAAAGTCTAAATACACTTGTACACCTTTTTGCTGTCGACTACCAAGCCGTCAAGTCCTAGCTGTTACAGACCTCATGGCTGAAGAACAGACATTCTCCACAGAAAGCTACAGCAAAGATGTCCAAGGATCAGGACCAAGTCTTTATAATATCACCAAATTTAACTCTTATCTCCTGTATTGACAAATCTATATATATACACTGACATGTCAAAGTCAAAGCAATCTTGCTCTCACTTTAAACAACTTCAAGAGTTCACATTTAGCTGATGATTGATTATATGCTGTCCCGGGAGACAGCCCCGAGCTCATAAGATCCTTGAGCCTGGGGTCCCGTTTACACTAATACGTTTTAGTTTTAAAACGCTTAGGTTTTGCTACGGTTACGCCATCTGTCCACACTACGCCGGAGTTTTCGAGCCCCGAAAAAGGAGCATTTTGGAAATGCTAAAGAGGCCATTTTCATTCTAAAACACCACTGCTCTGTGTCAGTGTGGATGGGGGAAAACGGAAACATCTGAAAATGGAGGCAGGGCTGCAGAAATTCGCCTCTCTGATTGGGGCTTTTCCTCAATATTAAGTAGCCTTCACACAGTTCAGTCTTACATCCTCTCCTTGTAAGTTCAGACTTCGCAAGTTTGATATGGAAAACAATCTCCCGAGTGTGTACTTTATAAAGTCAGTCACATCCCCCTGGCTATGCTGTTTTACTATCTTAATAATAAAATGAAAACATGTGAGGAACTGCCTATTTTTATTTTGATATTAGCAACTTAACAGACATCAAAATGTTGAGGCGTCGTGTAGCTGCATAATATGACCGTCGTCATCATGCATATTTATAACAAAACGGAGCCTATAACACATTACTGCCTCCTTTCATTTTCATTGAAAATATGAAACATACCCTCTCTTACATTGAATATCAGTTTTAATAATTAATAATGGCCACTATAAAAGTATAACGCACAATAAGTTTATACAATAGAGAAAATAATGGCAAGTAATCAGTCAGATGTGCAGAATTGGTGTCCGCGGTTACATTAAGAGATTAACCTAACTTATCTTTGTGCTCAGCCAAACACATTACCTGAGAACAAGTAATAGATTCAAAAGACCAAAGTCGGGGAATATGTAGTTAGATAATAGACAACAAGATGAATTAAATATCACATTTAACAAATATAGTGAGATTAGATCCAGCGGGAGATTCTTGATGAACAGTCCGACGTGCACAGCTCTCATATGGGTGTGTGCTCAAAGCACGCTGCAGTGCATGCTAGACAGTGTGTGTGGTCACATGATGTGCGTTTTCACCGTTTTAATGTAGACGGAGAGTTTTTCAGAAACGCTGGGTGAAACACTAGTGTGGACGCGGATAGTTTTCATTCTAAAACGCTGTTTTAAAGCTAAAACTACTAGTGTAAACGGGGCCTGGGACTCCCTCCCGTTTGCAGGGTGAGAGGGGAGTTTGAGCTCAGGTAGGACTGCTGGTTAAGAGCTCGACTATAGTGCCAATTTGGTTTGGTCAAGTCAGCTATGAAGCATGTCTTTGGACTGTGGGAGGAAACCGAAGAACCTGGGGGTAATCCACTTGAGCACGGGGAGAACATGTACTGTAAACGCCGCACAGAAATGTTGACTGGCCTGTTAAGGACTTGACCCAGTGACGTTCTTGCTGTGAGGCAACAGTGCTAACCACTGGGCCACCATGCCACCCTATTGAGGGAAAGGAGGAGTAGGGGTGGAAGGTGGGATTCTTCAAGGCTAAGATCATTGAAGTAAGAAACTCTGGTTATTTACAGTGAGTTAAGAATCATCTGATTGGTAAATCATGCGTTAGCTAATGCTAATAAATCATAAGCATGTGTAAATAAATAAATAAATAAATAATATCTTACACAAAAACGTACATACCATTTTGGGGTCTGGAATCATCGCCATCTTTACTTTCTTCTGTGTGCAGTTGCACTTCCTCAGCAGATACAACAGAATCTTCATCAGGTTCATGACAGGCTTCTTGAATTTCCAAATCTGAATTTGCAGGATCATTAGCAGCAACATCAGAATTTGTTGTAGCAGCAATCACATCTGCTCCAACAATCTTATCATCCACTTCGTTTTCAGATACATTATGCAAGATACCATTGTCCACCAATGGATTAGCTTTGTGTAGTTCAGGACAGGGAGGTTCACTTGTGCCATTATCCTCAGTAGAGATCGCAAGACACTCACTTGTTTTATCCTCTGAAACAGAATGATCAACAGGTGCTAATCCCACGTCTTTTTCACAGGATTCAATCACCTCAGCAGAGTTCTGATCATGTTGTGTGCTATTACTCCAAAACTTTGTCATGAGCTCATTTACAAGATTTTGTGAAGACTCAACTTTAACATAATATGAAGGACTGTTAGGTTCCACTGAATCGTCAATGCACTGCACACTCACTTTCAGAGGTTTATCCACCAAGAGCTCGTAGAAGTTATCAGTAGCCTCACTATCCCACGATCCTCCAGAGGGATTAAATCCTTCCAAACGACACAGGAAAGCTTGAGGTGGAATTTCCAGCATGTCACAAGGAAGTGCCTTAACAGAACCTTCACTGGTTTCAGACTCATTTCCAAAATCAACAAAAAGGACAGACACATTGTTTGTGCACTTCTTTATAACTTGTGCGCGGTACCACATCTGGTCATCACAAAAGCAAGCTAGGCATGGGCTTCCAAGATCCAAATTATCCAGTAGAATTGGCTGAGTCTCACTGGAATTTCCACATTCTTGAGCAACTTGTGTGATGTGGTCAAGTATTTCAGAGTTCGAAAACTGGCACCAAAAATAATCAGGTCCAACAATGCATGACGCAAAAGCTTCTATGGTTTGTCCCCAAAAATACATCTGGTTTCTTGAAGAGAAAATTTAATGTCTCCTTTACTGGTTTGGTGACAACTGATAATGCATTCAAGTCTAAACTGTCCCATTTCTCACTCAACGAATTGGATGTGCCTTCACAAGGAGTCATTGTGACTTCCCAAGTAATGTCATGTTTTTTGAAAAAACTGCAAGAGAGCGTGTTCTCACCAGCTTCACCAAGTACTTCTTTGAAGAGAAGTTCCCGCTCCTTCATTTCCTCGAATTGATCATTCAAACTATAGCTGCAGTGAATGCTGAACCTTGGGTATGACAGCAGATGTTCATCAAGTCTGCAAATTTTAAGGGAAGAAACCATTGCCTCATTGCCAAAATCTATGAACTCTACAAAGACCATGTCATTTTCAGGAGCGTCTTTCACTACAGCACGATACCAGGAATCATCTTCAGGAAACATGGCTTTCACCAAACTTCCCTGCTTAATATTGAATCCATGCATTTCATCTTTCTCTGAGGGCTGAGTGGAATTCAATAGCTCGGTGAGGGAGAAGAGCGTATTCTCATCCTCTTTGAGTTGCACGTAAAAACTTCTCAGGTTGTTGATGTGTGAAATATACACTTCAGACACTGTACCTGGTTCTATCACATGTAGGGCAAGATCTACAGATTGATGTAAAGACTGCATTGATAGTTCAGGATCCATCATGTTTACATCTGTGGTCGATGTTGCTGAATTGTTTACATTCTTTGATTTACATTCTTTTGATTCAGGTTCAGAGTTGGTTACACCAAAATTGTCCATACCTGCAGTGGTTTTTGCCATGGTCACCTTACTAGAGACTTGAGGTTTGGTATCAGACAAGTAATCTTTCATACGATCATTAACAATCAGCCCCTTGCATTCAACAACGACACTAAACTGAGGACACACTGGAGTGTCAGGGGTCACTACTATATTCTGAACAGTCACTTTTAAAGGTTCATCCACTAGAAGCTCAAAGAATTTATCAGCTGCACTGTCGCTCCATGTGCCCTCTACAGACCCCAAAACTTGCAACTGACATAGAAAGGCTTGTGGTGGGCTTTCCAGGAGCTTGGTTGGCAGGGCCTTTATGCAGTTAAAATCAATTTCAGACTCATTTCCATAATCTATAAAAAGAACAGAGGCCTTTTCATGCATATTGATAATCTGTGCTCTGTACCAGAGCTGGTCAGAAAAGCGAGCCAAACAAATTCCACCTTGGCATAACTGATCTAGCTGGATTGCTTTCGTTTGACTACTGTTTCCAATTTCTTGTGCAAGCAGGGAGATTTTGTCAAGAATCTCTGAGTTTTTGAACTGGCACCAAAAGTAATTTGGTCCAACGATAGATGAAGCATATGCCTCTACAGTTTGTCCTTGAGTTACAGCTGGTTTCTTGAAAGTTAACGGCTTGGTATTTTTATTGCAGTATATTTGGGATTCCCTTTCAGCACCTGAATTGACAGTAAACAAAGGCCCTTCCTGGTGTTCTAAACTTACAAGCCAACAAGTTGCATCTTCTCGAATGAACTTGCATTGAATTTTTTTCTCACCATTTTCACCTGCTGCCTTTTTAAAAGCCATTATCTCTTCCTGGGTCCAATCTCTTTTTCCTCTTCTCTTTCCATCCTCAAGCATGCATTGAATACTGAGCCTGGGAGTGCCAAGGAAGTGCTTGTCAAGTTGCTTTATTTTAGGGGGCAGGAGTGTCACTTCATTCCCAAAATCAATAAATTGCACTTGAACCATGCCATCTCTTTTGTTTTGTACAACAGCACGGTACCAGGCACCATCAGCTGGATATTCAGCTTTCACCAGATCACCTGACTGCAAGTGATTTAGTTCAACTTGTGCATCACTTATCGGAGAGGAGTTAAGTTTTTCAAGAAGGGAAAATATTTCGTCTTCATCAGTTGTCAATTGTACAAAGAAATTTGATGGACTATTACAATGTGAAACATAAACATCTGAAGCATATCCCACATTGATGGTTCTCAAGGGAAGTTCGGTGAGCTTTGGATAAGCCATTACTTGTTGCTGTAAAACATTAGGCCTAGCTCTATTGTGTCCAGTTGCATTGCTGTATTCAGCAGCGGACTGGAAGTTTTGTTCTGTTCTGGCTTGACCAACTGGTTTTGAGGTCCTCTCATGTGCTTGTGATGTAGAGCTAAAATTATTTCTCACTTCTCTAATCTCCATGCCTTCTAATGACTCATTGAGAGCACGAGTCTTAACGGTTCCCTTGGTGTTGTTTGACTCTTTTCTTTTGGTCTTGCTCCACAGGTCTCTAATTTTTATGTTGAGGTTTGTTTTGTCATCATACATCTCCACTGATAGTTTGCCTGAAGAATTAAGCTTCACGACCACATTGAACATGCAGTCTGTAGCATAGTTTTTGAACCACTCATTAAGTTCACACGGCTCAGGTAATGTTACATTGAAAAGTTCAAACTGAACAGCCTGAATGGGAAAAGATGCAAATGCACTAGCATTTGGAGGAAATGGTAGAATATGAGATTTATCCACAACCACCAGGTCACCATAGTCTACAAATTGGACAAGCATTTTTGGATGAATAGATTCAATTTTTCCTCTGTGCCACTGCCCATCTGAAAATTTAGCAAGACACATCATCTTCGGGGAAATTGAAAACTTTGCTTGTGGACATTTGCGGCAAAGCTGTTGAATATCTTTGGTCATTTTTGTTACGGCATCAGTGTTTTGTGCAAAATGGCCATAAAACTGGTTCACGCTTTCGACACAGGTTATGTGTACCTTCATCTTGGCACCCACTTTAATTTTAGGTGGTGAATCAACATATGCATCAGTCTGAAGAGATGAAGTTGCTGCAGCATTCAGGGTGTAGCTTCCCTTTGTAGACTGTAGGTTTCCTTCAGCTTTGGAAGGTATGACTACATTAACATCTTCAACAGAACTGGAGCACTCAGTTAAATGAGCTGAATGGAGAGATTGTAGAGACTCATTTCTGCCATGCATATTGTCATATGTCACTTTGTTTAGAGTGTCAAGAGTTTGATCCCCACAAATCTTTTCGTTCAATGACAAACAATGCTCTTTGTGACCAAAAGTGTGGTTCACATTCACATTGTCATTTCCATACAGCGTTATAGAATAGACACCCTCATTCGCACTGTAGTGCTCAAACTTTCCAACCAGGATTTGATCCAGTATGACAGATTTCAGATAATCTATCTGATCTGTCCTCCATCCAACACCTTTGTCAATGACACCATGCAAAGAGCATCCATAGGTAACAACAGGCAAGTGGAAGAATCTTGCAGATAAGGGTCTGATGTTGGAGAGTTTAACGAAATCTCCAATTCCATAATCAACATGAAAGACTTTGACAACATCGGAGATGTCATTCTGCTGAAGAACAGATCGGTACCATTTCCCGTCGCTACCTTTCGTTGCACACGGAGACCCATCACACAGTGGTACTGGGATTTGGGCAGAGAATGCATCTTCATAGTGTTCATGGAGCTGATCGCTTAATTTCTTGAGCTCGTGTGAAAAGACACGCAGTTTGCAATAGATCTTCAATGGATGAACAACTTGAGTTACAGTTACAATTTCAATTGTTCCAGGTGACAACTCTGGATACAAGTACTGGCACAACTTATCTGAATTACTGGCATGCTCCTGCTGACCATTTGTAATCATAAGGTCTGTTTGTGCAGAAGGATTTCTTGGCAAATGCAGTGAATACATTACAAGGATTTTGAAATTTTTACTAGGCATATTTCTTGCAAATCCGAATTCATACATTTGTTTGGATATGCTCGGAACATCTAGAAGAAGGATCCTGGATGGCATTATCACGTCCTGAACACATCCAGAGATGTTTTTCCCACACAAAGATCTGATGAACTTTGACGCAGCCACAGACCATGCACTCTCAAGACACAGTGGTGATACATTGGTCAATATACAAAGCTCAACTTTGGGAGCAAGACTGCAAAGGTTGCGTGGACATTTTGTCAAAACTTCACTTGTAGTCCAAAGTGATTTGCCATCATCAATTAGGAACACATTGTACTCATATTCAGTTTTTGAAATAATTCTTGCTCTGTACCAAGTTCTGTCTTCATAAACTAAGCAAATTTCTCCAGGTTTGCCTTCAAAAGCATGTTGACGCTTCCTAGGGACTTCAATGTCTTTAAGTTGTTGCCATACTTCCCTGTTCTCTTGCATACGATTTAAATTCCCTCCAAATTCCACTAATACAGTGTGTGGGGTTAAATTTACCCTTGTGATAAGAACAGTCGTACTTGATCCAACCTGAGGCAAACCAGGCATTGAACACATCTTTGCTGGGAATCTGGTCTGTCAAATTGGTTAAAGTGCAGATAGGGAGAATCTAAAAATGGGGAAACAGGAGAAAATAAGATGATTAAGGCACCAATTGCACCAGGGAAAATAAATAAATGAATTTTGATTGATCAGTGTTTGAATCTGTGTTTACAGTGTGAATCTGAAACATATTTCAAAAGAAAAACAATTAGATATTTATCAAAGACCTGTAACAGGTCTCTAAAACAGACATAAAATAAAAATCGCCTAGTAAAGCTGTAACAAATTGTCTCTACAACAGACCCATGTGTGTGAGCGCATGCACCGTCAAACTCAAGGCTCCGATGTTCGGATTGACCAAATATCAGAAGTAGTTGGGTGTGTGTTCACAGATTCGTTTTGTCATGCATAGATCATAGACCTCTTTGTGGCGCTGCTGTGAAATAGATTGTTCACAGATCCCATCTTTTACACGTACAAATCCATTATTTCCAATAGAGGTGCGTGGATTGCGTACATGTATTGAGAGCGGCACGAGCGGCACGAGCTCTCAAAAACATCACAAACTTTAAATGTAACTTTTCAGAATGCCGCACCGCGAGTCACGTAACAAGAACTGACCGATCAGCTTCATACTTTGTATGGAATATACACATTTCGATTACTACAGATTACTACTTCCTCTGAAATGCTTGAAAAAAGACTAACTAAAATGTTAGATTCATTTACACCTAACTGTGAACGGACCAACAATAACACATCTTAAATTTGCAGAATTTATTTGAATTTGAAGATTTGAAGATGTGGGACTGCACTTAAAAGTGAATGCAGATAAAAATATGTTCAACATTAAGTACCACTGCACAGACCAATAACACATCACATCAAAGTACAGTAAATTTCATTTGAGAGTTTGGACTCAAATACAAAATTTGATGTTAATTTGATGTATGCAGGGTAGGGTTGGGCAATGTCGACCTATTTGGCATCGTGCGATGTCTAATGTGAAACATCGCGATGGATGATGGCATTGTCGTCGTAGGCGGCGGTGAATTCATTAATTTTGAATAATTTATTAATTCATAACGAATTAATAATTTGTAGCCTACAGTTTCAACTACCTGACCCGCATGGTCTTTGTTTTACCCATAACCAAATCATAAATAAATAAAAGTTACACACAAATTATCACCTGTCAAGGACTCTGGCATGAATAGGCAAAGTTAATGTGCCGATATAATGGCGTCGACAAACTTGGTTGGTAAAAAAGGTGCACAAGCAACAGTATCGGAGGTTTTATCTGAAACTACTAAGTACAAGCGTGAAAGCGAAAGATTGAAGCAGTGTACTGACACGTTACCTGATAGATTTAAAAGACTGAAGAGTCGTTAGATGGAGACAAGATGAATTGAATATCACGTTTAACAACTATAGGTAGACGCGATCCAGTGGTACATCCTTGATAAACTGTCCGACGTGCACTGCTCTCTGGGGTTTTGTGCTTAAAGAACCTGCTCCTGCTGATTGCTGGAGCTCAGACACGCGTGTACGCTGCAGCGCATGACAGTGTGTTTGTGTATGTGGTCATGTGATGTGCGTTTTCAGTGGTATAGTGTGGATGGAGATCTTTCCAGAAATGCTAGATGAAACGCCAGTGTGAACGTGGATCGTTTTCGTTCTAAAATGCTATTTTAAAACTAAGACGTATTAGTGTAAACGGGGTCTAAGTGTGCAGTTTTCTCGAACGGGTTGCTGCTGCGACGTGGGGCAGCGCGGAGGATCGCGATGCCGGCTCAGCATCGTGATGTCTATCGGCCATCGGTGATGGACGATGGCATCGTCTATCGACCCAACCCTTATGCAGGGCTGCTTAAAGTCACAAAAACCACACCTGATCACTTTCAGGGAGTGTTTAACAGACTAAATAAATAACTAGACAGTAGATTATTACTGCTTATATCATCATTATCACAAGGATCATCAAGCTTTGATTAAGCATTACCAGGTCAAATTATGCATAAAACATGCATAGACAAACTGTTCACAATAAGATCTATAGCATGCGTCGGAAAATGTATTAAAATTTAATTTCATGTCCATTCGACCGGTCACTGATATAAGAACCAATGAACAAACTAATTATAATCGACAGACAATAATTTTGTGAGATTTGGTACATCTTATAATGACACTTTTCTGCATAAATTAAACCTAAAAGTGACCACTTAAAAAGAACTCAAAAGGGGTGTTTTATAGTGACTTAGTTTCTTTTATATACATATACTCACCTGCCACTTTATTAGGTACACCTGTCCAACTGTTCGTTAATGCAAATTTTTAATCAGCCAATCACATGGCAGCAACTCAATCCATTTAGGCATGTAGACATGGTCAAGACGATCTACTGCAGTTCAAACCGAGCATCAGAATGGAAAAAAAAGGTGATTTGTGTGACTTTGAACGTGGCATGCTTGTTGATGGCAGACAGGCTGGTCTGAGTATTTCAGAAACTGCTGATCTACTGGGATTTTCACGCACCACCATCTCTAGGGTTTACAAAGAATGGTTTAAAAAAAAAGAGGAAATATCCAGTGAGCGGCAGTTCTTTGGGCGCAAATGCCTTGTTGATGTTAGAAGCCAGATGAGAAGGCCAGACTGGTTCCAGCTAATAGAAAGGCAACAGTTACTCAAATAAGCACTCGTTACAACCGAGGTCTGCAGAAAGAGCATCTCTGAACACACAACACCTTCAACCTTGAGGCGGATGGGCTACAGCAGCAGAAGACCACACCGGGTGCCACTCCTGTCAGCCAAGAACAGGAAACTGAGGCTACAATTCACACAGGCTCACCAAAATTGGACAATAGAAGATTGGAAAAACATTGCCTGGTCTTTTGAGTCTCAATTTCTGCTGTGACATTCAGATGGTGGGGGCAGAATTTGGCGTCAACAACATGAAAGCATGGATCCATCCTGCATTGTATCAACGATTCAGGCTGGTGGTGTAATGGTGGGGGGGATATTTTCTTGGCACACTTTGGGCCCATTATTACCAATTGAGTACCTTGTTAAATCTATCCCAAAAAGGATTAAGGCAGTTCCTAAGGCAAAAGGGGCCCAACCCAGTACTGGTAAGGTGTCCCTAATAAAGTGGCCGGTGAGTGTAAATCACATGCATGTCAGTCATTCAGGTAATGATGACACTTTTATACAATAAGTAGCATTATTATGATATGGAAAAATAATTAAGTACTTGATTACATTGATAAACCATTAATAGCATCACAATGCACATCAGAAAAGTCTCGTCATTGGAAGTTGGTTTTATATTCACATATTCTAACTTTCTCCGAAATAAAATATTTTTTTTCTAATTCCTAATAGTGAAATCATATTAGCAGCCAATGACTATCAAAGTACAACAGTGTTCACAGTCAATTAAAAAGTGCTAATGTTGTTTTGACTTCATGCTTGCATCAGTGGTGTAGTCGGGGCTATACGCACGTATACATAGTATGCCTACTTTTTTCCATGAGCTGTTTGGGTATTACGACTTCTGAGGATCAATAATTGCGTATTCCCTCGGTATACTCACTTGTTTTTCTGATTAGACTTCCCTAATTTACGTGTATTCGCGTCCCCTTTAACTGTATACCAAATGTTTTTTTTTTACTTGCATCTTATTTGTTGCAATCAGTGGATTTTTGTTTAATTTGCGGCATTCCCCGCCCCCTGACGACCGCAGCAGCTGTGAGAATATTTCGGGAGTTTTTCAATAACGACGACAAGTCAACTAAATGATGTCTCGCTGACACACTGAGGTAAAACTATTTTAAAAAAGCATGGGCATCGCTTTAGCCCCCTATATTTTATTCAGTCCCTCGAAATGTTTTGCGATTTCCTCATGAACTGTACACTACTAAATGATCACCTTAGTCCCCTTTAAATTTGATATGAAAACGGCGGCAGACTTCCGCTGATCCGCTCCTCCGTTTTCAACTCGTTTTTCGTTTAATCAGCAAACCACAGCTTTGCAGAGTGAGAGCAGAAGGTGTGTTTATCTATAGATTGTTATAATATCTGCATATTCGCAGTTCTTTGCTATAGAAACACTTGTATCACATGTACCAATCGGGTTTCCCTATCTACTGTTTCCTTGGCGCTTCCCTCATCATCAGAGCTGTTTCCTCCAGCAAAAATGCAACTCTTAACGAACATTTATTAATTAACTATGATTATAAAACACATTACAGTGCATGTGGCATTATATATATCATACATTCATGCACAGGATTAAACACAGTGACAGAACCACTCAGTGAATGTACTCATTTTAACTGCATATCAGAATGAAACATTATGTGTTATATCTTGTTAAAAATTATTTCCTATTATGTCTTATATGATGATAGTGAAATATGTAAATTAGCCTGTACATTTTTTAATATGTTTATATTTATGCCACTTTAAATTATAAAAGTGGCAGTTCTATTTAAAACATGGAAAAATACTTGAGTATAGACTAGTATTTGAGTTTTTGAAGAAAAAAACTTTTTATTTTCCTGATAAAAAAAATATATATTTGATTGTTATATTAATTATAGGCCGGGTCCGGGTCTGCTGGGGGCACTATTAGCTAAGCATAAATCATTGAATAGGATTAGGCTATTAGCATCTCACTTTAAAATGAACAAATTTGTTTAAATATTTTTCCTTTTTTAATGGATAATTCATTCAAAAAAAGTAAAATTGTCATCCTTTACTCAACCTTTACTTGTTTTTTTTTTATTTTGTTTAACACAAAAGAAGATATTTTGAAGAAAGCTGGAAACCTGTAATCATTAACTTCCATAGTATTTGTTTTTTCTTTCAATAGTTACAGGTAACTTATGTTAAAAAAAAAAGTTATATATATATATATATATATAAATTGTTTCGTCGTTTCTTTGCCTACTTTTAATATTTGGGTTGGGTGGGTAATAGTACAACACTTTTTTTTTAGGACTACACCACTGGCTTGCATGTTATTTCAGACCATATTCAAAGTACCATGGTAAACAATATAGGGCGCATGTCACAAGTTGTCACTGAACGAAAGTGCGAATATAAAACAACATTTACCTCAATGACTGGACCTACCAAAACTAAACAGTTTAACAGCTCAATTAATCAACCACATAAACCCCATTTCAATTGCGTGATTCGACCGCGCGTACAATTAAATAAACGAAAACTTACCAAACGTGAATCTCTCCCCATCAAATACTCGGTTGCCACGAATAGCCGTCTTTACAGCTCTTATAAAGTCTAGTCTACTGAGAACACACGACATTAAAACACGCTACTGGATGTTTTAGCAAATCAGTCACATTTACTACGTCAATTAAGAGCGCGCGTCACGTGAACTGCACGCCTGTTTGTGCGTGACCTTGCATTAAAACTACCTAACTATTGCCATTGTAATATCATTATTGTAGAAGTTATTTTCACTTGCGTTATTAAATATATAGACTACATAGACCTATAAAATAACAATAATAATAAAAATAATATTACAGAAAGACTATTTACAATTCCACATATTATATATTTACATTTGTAAGCATCATAGGAGGACGAAACCTGCAAAAACAATAAATAAATACGCAAATATAAAAATAAATGAGTAAAATAAACCCATACATTCCTGCATAAATAAAATAATAAATAAATAAATATGCAAATGTATAAATAATGAGTAAATAAACCCATAAATTCCTGCATAAATATAATAATAAATAAATAAATATGCAAATAAATAAATTAATGTATATACAAATCCACAAATTTCTGCATAAATAAATATAAAAATTATTCATAGCGCGGGCAGGTAAATAATTAAAACAATTACAAGAATGTTGGGCGAATAAGTAAATACTAAACTGAAAGTGTATACCCCCTCCACCACCCCCCCACCTCTCAAACATTTATTTATACTTGAGCATAGTTACTTTTCCTAAGGTCAACATGCTAATGTGTCTGTCAATCATCAGAGGCCATTCAAAAATGACATAAAGACCGCCTTCTGATAACTGACAGACACTCTCTTTAATTTATTTAACTATTTACCTGCCAGCACTATTAATTATTTATATGTTTATGCAGGAATTTGTGGATTTTTATATACGTTCATTTATTTATTTGCATATTTATTTATTTATTGTTTTATTTATGCAGGAATTTATTAAATTATTTACTCATTTATATATTTGCGTATTTATTTATTGTTTTTGCAGGTTTTGTCCTCCATACAGGAGACATATTTATAATAATATAATATATTAAAATATTTTACATAAAAGCTTTATTGGTCTTTCTTTAACTGGCAAGACTGGAAAAATACTATTATAACATATAATACTGCAACAAAAACTTTACTGTCAGTCTGTTATCAACATCCCATTTTGACAGTTATGTTATTTTAATTTAACGTGTCAGTATTAATTTGTATGCTCGAGCGTAAACTAGAGTTTTAAGAAAACAATGGTTATTATATTACACATTAAGTCTGTAAACTATTAAAAGTGCTGATGATCGCCAGTCTTGTGATTGTACTGGCGTCTTTCGGGTTGTATTTCAGCATATATTTAATGTGCTTTTTTGATATGAGAATAAAAACAAAGCAGCTGCTTGCCATCGCGACAGCAATAAGATCCAATGGATCCAAAATGGCGGAATCGCTGGGCGCTGCTGCTGCAATGGATTCTATCCCCCCTCCTCCCTCAAACTCGCGTTCCATTGCTATGGCAACTGTAGAACGTGGAACGTTAGATTATGATGCGCGAGCAAAAATATTTTCTTCAGTTCATTTCGAGTTAGCAGTTCAGTACAGTAAGTTATCAATATTAATGCTGGACGATATGGCGAGTAAACAGAGAAATATGGTTTTCGTCGACGACGAGTTAAATCACTCTTCAGAAACTCCATTCACAGTTCATGTTGAATTGCAAATTGTTGATATGAATATGGATGTTGAAGTTTCCAACTGCACTTGTGAGGATCAGGGTGGCATGAATGCCCCTCCTGAACCCACGGAAGACAACAACCAAACAGGTAACTTTTTTCAAGTGACAAGGATATCTCAAATGTTTTCACTGACTAAATGATATTGGGGTAAAATTGGTTTTATATTCACACATTCAGACTTTCTCTGTATATAATATATACTAATATAATTTCATTAATATATTCTTTGCAAATTCTAAATATTAAAATCATATTAGCAGCCAATGACTATCAAAATACAAGTGTTCACAGTAAATTAAATAGTGCTAATGTTGTTTTGAAGTCATACTGACATGTTATTTCAGACCGAATATTCAAAGTACCGTGGTAAATAATACAGGGACAATTTATCATTGAACAAATGTGCGAATATAAAAACCAACTTTACCTCAATCTAAATGATCTGTATTCTAGAAATATGAAACTTTTATTACGATTGGCTGCAACACACTGCAGAAATGTGGGACAACAGAAGCATGTTTAACAGTGCTTTCACAACAACTTTCCTTGTAATTACAATGCTGATTGCTTAGGCTTTGGGGATACTATTACTAATACTAACTGTTAAAGTTGTAAACACTTGGCCTATCTAACATGATACTTGGGGATAGTTCACCTAAAAGTTTAAATGTACTTACTATTTACTCACTGTCTGATTTTTGAGTTTGTTTCTTTTGAACACAAAAGAAGATAATTTGAAGAAAGGTAAAATCTGTAATCATAGTATTTGTTTTTCCTACTATGGAGGTCAGTGGTTATAGCTTTCTTCAACATACTTTGTTTTGTGTTCAGCAGAAGAGGTTGTTAAAAAAGATATTACATGTATAATTCTCTCCTGACTTGGCACAAAGTGTTAAGATATAATCCAGCTTTGATTGCAGTGACTGAGATGCTCATTTTATACCATTCATGATATCACCAGTTTAACTACTTATTGTGATACTGTTTCTAGGCTGTTTAATTTGGCTTTTCTATTACATTTTCTTGTTTATTTAGCTTCTGTTATATTTTGTGGAGTGTGTTGCAGGCCATCAGAATTTATTTATCTAATTGAAAACACTGGAAATATTTTCTAAATAACTAAAAGGTCATCACAGCTTTAATGTAGAATTTACAGTGAACTGACTCTATTAATGTAGAATAATGTAAAATGCTGAAATGTGATAGGAAACATTTGATTCTTTTACTAAATGTTGTTTAAACATTTTAAAGCACTATCAGAGTTATATAACCAATGTTGACCAGAACATAGGGACATGCATTTTTTATTACTGAAATTACAAATAATATTCATGCAACAGTTTATATAACTTAGTGAACACACAAAACTATGACTTATTTACATATACTGTGTGTGTGTGTGTATGTATGTGTGTATATATATATATATATATATATATATATATATATATATATATATATATATATATATATATATATATATATATATATATATATATATATATAAATTCAAATTATTTCATGACATTCAAATCTTAATGCATGTTCGAGGAGGTGGAAACAGTTAAAAATAGTTATTATGGGAGTCTTTAAGCTACAAACATACACACTGTTATTAGGGCTGGGCGATTAATCGAAAAGTAATCGAAATTCAGATGCTATAATCGATCAAATTTTTTCAGGTCAATTTTTTCATTTACTTTCCCTACCGTGTGTGGTGTCATGTGACCCCACTCTGTTAGGACTGAATTATACTCATTATATCATGATTTATACTTATTATATTATTCTGATATTATACTTCTGCCAAGGGCACATGTACAGTCGGGTTCAGCCTTTGCATACTGTACCCGCGCACCTTTCAAAAAAATGTATTTACACGTCACAACAACGTGTAGCGCAAGCTTTGTGATTAGTCGGCTTGGTGGCAGTGATGACTGTGGGTGGCACAGAGACAGGTTTTAGGCAATGTGTGTTTTAATTTCAGTTGTTCAGCTTTGATGTTCAATAAATAATCATTGATAGTAGATAGTGTGTTTACTTCAATTATTTTATAATCAAGTAATGCACCCTTCATTCAGAAATCTCTCACTTGTAATATGAGCGTATTTACTGTCCAAAACCTGTCAGTCAACTATGAGTTCAAAAGCATAAAATAAATAAATAAAATAATCATTCATTAACCGTAATCGAGTTAAAATGTTCAATTAATCAAGATTTAAATTTTAAGGCAATTCACCCAGCCCTAACTGTTATGCATACATACATGTACTTGACACTTGACACTACTTGCACTAAATGCATCCGCAAATCTAGAATCACTAGAATCGTATGTATAAATTATGTAATATATATTAATTATCCATGTCTTATCAATGTTTGAAGATGTCAACGATTGTTTTTGTTTTCCAGAGGTTGGATATAATCCAACTGATTCAGAGGAATTGTGTCTCACGATTCCAAGCGTTCCTGCATCAGAAACTGAATTGGATATGGTTGATCCAGAAGGTGTCCCAGGTCCAAGCAGTTCTGAACAGGAGCCTGTGTTTACAGCAAGTCTGGAGGTCGACATCAGTGATGCCAGGAACCCAACAGGTAAATGTCAACATTTGAGCATTTGAGATGCAATATTGCAAAAAGATAGAAATATAAATTTCTTACAAGTGAGTCTAATTATGCAGTATGTGGTTGGAGATAACATATCATACTTACAATGTTTTTTTCAGAAGTTCCCGAAGTGACGATGATTGGCAAATTCTTCTCCTTCTTTGGAAAGCTTTTTGGGTTCATGGCACAGCCTGAGACAGATCCCGAATTGCTCAGTGTTTCAGAAGTAAATGATTATGAATCAGCTTCTGAAACGGATGAGGTCAACATAGAGCAAACAAGTGTTTCTGACCCAGAAGCTGAATTGGATCTGGTTGATCCAGAAGGCGTCCCAGGTCCAAGCAGTTCTGAACAGGAACCTGTTTTTAGAAACGCTCTATATGTTGACCTCATCAAACCTCACACTTCCTTCGACTTGAAGAAGTCTGTGCTGCTTTCTAAACTTCTGAAAGAACCAGCAGAGCCTTTAAAAGAAGAAGTGGAGAACAGCAGTGGGATTGACCAGGGTGGCATGAATGCTTCTCCTGAAATCCCCCAGGTGGACAGACCATCAGGTAAATATATCAACGGTCTTTATGAGATTCAATATTGCAATGGTATACAAGTCATTCTAATTAAGATAATATGCAAACTGTGGTTGACTATAACACATAACTTTTAATATTTTTACAGAAATATCTGAAATGTGGAAGACATCTGCAGACTTCCCAATGATTTATAGGTTCTCGGCACAGCATCAGACAGATCCAGATGTTGCTGAGATGACAAGTGTTTCAGAAGTGAATGATTATGAATCAGCTTCTGAAACGGATGAGGTCAACACAGAGCAAACAAGTGTTTCTGACCCAGAAGCTGAAATGGATTTGGTTGATCCAGAAGGCGTCCCAGGTCCAAGCAGTTCTGAACAGAAACCTGTTTTTAGAAACACTCTATTTGTTGACGTCATCAAACCTCACACTTCCTTCGACTTGAAGAAGTCTGTGCTGCTTTCTGAACTTCTGAAAGAACCAGCAGAGCCTTTAAAAGAAGAAGTGGAGAGCAGCAGTGGGATTGACCAGGGGGGCATGAATGCTTCTCCTGAAATCCCCCAGGTGGACAGACCATCAGGTAAATATATCAACGGTCTTTATGAGATTCAATATTGCAATGGTATACAAGTCATTCTAATTAAGATAATATGCAAACTGTGGTTGACTATAACACATAACATCTAATATTTTTACAGAAATACCTGAAATGTGGAAGACATCTGCAGACTTCCCAATGATTTATAGGTTCTCGGCACAGCATCAGACAGATCCAGATGTTGCTGAGATGACAAGTGTTTCAGAAGTAAACGATTATGAATCAGCTTCTGAAACGGATGAGGTCAACACAGAGCAAACAAGTGTTTCTGACCCAGAAGCTGAAATGGATTTGGTTGATCCAGAAGGCGTCCCAGGTCCAAGCAGTTCTGAACAGAAACCTGTTTTTAGAAACACTCTATTTGTTGACGTCATCAAACCTCACAATTCCTTCGACTTGAAGAAGTCTGTGCTGCTTTCTGAACTTCTGAAAGAACCAGCAGAGCCTTTAAAAGAAGAAGTGGAGAGCAGCAGTGGGATTGACCAGGGGGGCATGAATGCTTCTCCTGAAATCCCCCAGGTGGACAGACCATCAGGTAAATATATCAACGGTCTTTATGAGATTCAATATTGCAATGGTATACAAGTCATTCTAATTAAGATAATATGCAAACTGTGGTTGACTATAACACATAACATCTAATATTTTTACAGAAATACCTGAAATGTGGAAGACATCTGCAGACTTCCCAATGATTTATAGGTTCTCGGCACAGCATCAGACAGATCCAGATGTTGCTGAGATGACAAGTGTTTCAGAAGTAAACGATTATGAATCAGCTTCTGAAACGGATGAGGTCAACACAGAGCAAACAAGTGTTTCTGACCCAGAAGCTGAAATGGATTTGGTTGATCCAGAAGGCGTCCCAGGTCCAAGCAGTTCTGAACAGAAACCTGTTTTTAGAAACACTCTATTTGTTGACGTCATCAAACCTCACAATTCCTTCGACTTGAAGAAGTCTGTGCTGCTTTCTGAACTTCTGAAAGAACCAGCAGAGCCTTTAAAAGAAGAAGTGGAGAGCAGCAGTGGGATTGACCAGGGGGGCATGAATGCTTCTCCTGAAATCCCCCAGGTGGACAGACCATCAGGTAAATATATCAACGGTCTTTATGAGATTCAATATTGCAATGGTATACAAGTCATTCTAATTAAGATAATATGCAAACTGTGGTTGACTATAACACATAACATCTAATATTTTTACAGAAATACCTGAAATGTGGAAGACATCTGCAGACTTCCCAATGATTTATAGGTTCTCGGCACAGCATCAGACAGATCCAGATGTTGCTGAGATGACAAGTGTTTCAGAAGTAAACGATTATGAATCAGCTTCTGAAACGGATGAGGTCAACACAGAGCAAACAAGTGTTTCTGACCCAGAAGCTGAAATGGATTTGGTTGATCCAGAAGGCGTCCCAGGTCCAAGCAGTTCTGAACAGAAACCTGTTTTTAGAAACACTCTATTTGTTGACGTCATCAAACCTCACAATTCCTTCGACTTGAAGAAGTCTGTGCTGCTTTCTGAACTTCTGAAAGAACCAGCAGAGCCTTTAAAAGAAGAAGTGGAGAGCAGCAGTGGGATTGACCAGGGGGGCATGAATGCTTCTCCTGAAATCCCCCAGGTGGACAGACCATCAGGTAAATATATCAACGGTCTTTATGAGATTCAATATTGCAATGGTATACAAGTCATTCTAATTAAGATAATATGCAAACTGTGGTTGACTATAACACATAACATCTAATATTTTTACAGAAATACCTGAAATGTGGAAGACATCTGCAGACTTCCCAATGATTTATAGGTTCTCGGCACAGCATCAGACAGATCCAGATGTTGCTGAGATGACAAGTGTTTCAGAAGTAAACGATTATGAATCAGCTTCTGAAACGGATGAGGTCAACACAGAGCAAACAAGTGTTTCTGACCCAGAAGCTGAAATGGATTTGGTTGATCCAGAAGGCGTCCCAGGTCCAAGCAGTTCTGAACAGAAACCTGTTTTTAGAAACACTCTATTTGTTGACGTCATCAAACCTCACAATTCCTTCGACTTGAAGAAGTCTGTGCTGCTTTCTGAACTTCTGAAAGAACCAGCAGAGCCTTTAAAAGAAGAAGTGGAGAGCAGCAGTGGGATTGACCAGGGGGGCATGAATGCTTCTCCTGAAATCCCCCAGGTGGACAGACCATCAGGTAAATATATCAACGGTCTTTATGAGATTCAATATTGCAATGGTATACAAGTCATTCTAATTAAGATAATATGCAAACTGTGGTTGACTATAACACATAACATCTAATATTTTTACAGAAATACCTGAAATGTGGAAGACATCTGCAGACTTCCCAATGATTTATAGGTTCTCGGCACAGCATCAGACAGATCCAGATGTTGCTGAGATGACAAGTGTTTCAGAAGTAAACGATTATGAATCAGCTTCTGAAACGGATGAGGTCAACACAGAGCAAACAAGTGTTTCTGACCCAGAAGCTGAAATGGATTTGGTTGATCCAGAAGGCGTCCCAGGTCCAAGCAGTTCTGAACAGAAACCTGTTTTTAGAAACACTCTATTTGTTGACGTCATCAAACCTCACAATTCCTTCGACTTGAAGAAGTCTGTGCTGCTTTCTGAACTTCTGAAAGAACCAGCAGAGCCTTTAAAAGAAGAAGTGGAGAGCAGCAGTGGGATTGACCAGGGGGGCATGAATGCTTCTCCTGAAATCCCCCAGGTGGACAGACCATCAGGTAAATATATCAACGGTCTTTATGAGATTCAATATTGCAATGGTATACAAGTCATTCTAATTAAGATAATATGCAAACTGTGGTTGACTATAACACATAACATCTAATATTTTTACAGAAATACCTGAAATGTGGAAGACATCTGCAGACTTCCCAATGATTTATAGGTTCTCGGCACAGCATCAGACAGATCCAGATGTTGCTGAGATGACAAGTGTTTCAGAAGTAAACGATTATGAATCAGCTTCTGAAACGGATGAGGTCAACACAGAGCAAACAAGTGTTTCTGACCCAGAAGCTGAAATGGATTTGGTTGATCCAGAAGGCGTCCCAGGTCCAAGCAGTTCTGAACAGAAACCTGTTTTTAGAAACACTCTATTTGTTGACGTCATCAAACCTCACAATTCCTTCGACTTGAAGAAGTCTGTGCTGCTTTCTGAACTTCTGAAAGAACCAGCAGAGCCTTTAAAAGAAGAAGTGGAGAGCAGCAGTGGGATTGACCAGGGGGGCATGAATGCTTCTCCTGAAATCCCCCAGGTGGACAGACCATCAGGTAAATATATCAACGGTCTTTATGAGATTCAATATTGCAATGGTATACAAGTCATTCTAATTAAGATAATATGCAAACTGTGGTTGACTATAACACATAACATCTAATATTTTTACAGAAATATCCTGAAATGTGGAAGACATCTGCAGACTTCCCAATGATTTATAGGTTCTCAGCACAGCATCAGACAGATCCAGATGTTGCTGAGATGACAAGTGTTTCAGAAGTAAACGATTATGAATCAGCTTCTGAAACGGATGAGGTCAACACAGAGCAAACAAGTGTTTCTGACCCAGAAGCTGAAATGGATTTGGTTGATCCAGAAGGCGTCCCAGGTCCAAGCAGTTCTGAACAGAAACCTGTTTTTAGAAACACTCTATTTGTTGACGTCATCAAACCTCACAATTCCTTCGACTTGAAGAAGTCTGTGCTGCTTTCTGAACTTCTGAAAGAACCAGCAGAGCCTTTAAAAGAAGAAGTGGAGAGCAGCAGTGGGATTGACCAGGGGGGCATGAATGCTTCTCCTGAAATCCCCCAGGTGGACAGACCATCAGGTAAATATATCAACGGTCTTTATGAGATTCAATATTGCAATGGTATACAAGTCATTCTAATTAAGATAATATGCAAACTGTGGTTGACTATAACACATAACATCTAATATTTTTACAGAAATACCTGAAATGTGGAAGACATCTGCAGACTTCCCAATGATTTATAGGTTCTCGGCACAGCATCAGACAGATCCAGATGTTGCTGAGATGACAAGTGTTTCAGAAGTAAACGATTATGAATCAGCTTCTGAAACGGATGAGGTCAACACAGAGCAAACAAGTGTTTCTGACCCAGAAGCTGAAATGGATTTGGTTGATCCAGAAGGCGTCCCAGGTCCAAGCAGTTCTGAACAGAAACCTGTTTTTAGAAACACTCTATTTGTTGACGTCATCAAACCTCACAATTCCTTCGACTTGAAGAAGTCTGTGCTGCTTTCTGAACTTCTGAAAGAACCAGCAGAGCCTTTAAAAGAAGAAGTGGAGAGCAGCAGTGGGATTGACCAGGGGGGCATGAATGCTTCTCCTGAAATCCCCCAGGTGGACAGACCATCAGGTAAATATATCAACGGTCTTTATGAGATTCAATATTGCAATGGTATACAAGTCATTCTAATTAAGATAATATGCAAACTGTGGTTGACTATAACACATAACATCTAATATTTTTACAGAAATACCTGAAATGTGGAAGACATCTGCAGACTTCCCAATGATTTATAGGTTCTCGGCACAGCATCAGACAGATCCAGATGTTGCTGAGATGACAAGTGTTTCAGAAGTAAACGATTATGAATCAGCTTCTGAAACGGATGAGGTCAACACAGAGCAAACAAGTGTTTCTGACCCAGAAGCTGAAATGGATTTGGTTGATCCAGAATGCGTCCCAGGTCCAAGCAGTTCTGAACAGAAACCTGTTTTTAGAAACACTCTATTTGTTGACGTCATCAAACCTCACAATTCCTTCGACTTGAAGAAGTCTGTGCTGCTTTCTGAACTTCTGAAAGAACCAGCAGAGCCTTTAAAAGAAGAAGTGGAGAGCAGCAGTGGGATTGACCAGGGGGGCATGAATGCTTCTCCTGAAATCCCCCAGGTGGACAGACCATCAGGTAAATATATCAACGGTCTTTATGAGATTCAATATTGCAATGGTATACAAGTCATTCTAATTAAGATAATATGCAAACTGTGGTTGACTATAACACATAACATCTAATATTTTTACAGAAATACCTGAAATGTGGAAGACATCTGCAGACTTCCCAATGATTTATAGGTTCTCGGCACAGCATCAGACAGATCCAGATGTTGCTGAGATGACAAGTGTTTCAGAAGTAAACGATTATGAATCAGCTTCTGAAACGGATGAGGTCAACACAGAGCAAACAAGTGTTTCTGACCCAGAAGCTGAAATGGATTTGGTTGATCCAGAAGGCGTCCCAGGTCCAAGCAGTTCTGAACAGAAACCTGTTTTTAGAAACACTCTATTTGTTGACGTCATCAAACCTCACAATTCCTTCGACTTGAAGAAGTCTGTGCTGCTTTCTGAACTTCTGAAAGAACCAGCAGAGCCTTTAAAAGAAGAAGTGGAGAGCAGCAGTGGGATTGACCAGGGGGGCATGAATGCTTCTCCTGAAATCCCCCAGGTGGACAGACCATCAGGTAAATATATCAACGGTCTTTATGAGATTCAATATTGCAATGGTATACAAGTCATTCTAATTAAGATAATATGCAAACTGTGGTTGACTATAACACATAACATCTAATATTTTTACAGAAATACCTGAAATGTGGAAGACATCTGCAGACTTCCCAATGATTTATAGGTTCTCGGCACAGCATCAGACAGATCCAGATGTTGCTGAGATGACAAGTGTTTCAGAAGTAAACGATTATGAATCAGCTTCTGAAACGGATGAGGTCAACACAGAGCAAACAAGTGTTTCTGACCCAGAAGCTGAAATGGATTTGGTTGATCCAGAATGCGTCCCAGGTCCAAGCAGTTCTGAACAGAAACCTGTTTTTAGAAACACTCTATTTGTTGACGTCATCAAACCTCACAATTCCTTCGACTTGAAGAAGTCTGTGCTGCTTTCTGAACTTCTGAAAGAACCAGCAGAGCCTTTAAAAGAAGAAGTGGAGAGCAGCAGTGGGATTGACCAGGGGGGCATGAATGCTTCTCCTGAAATCCCCCAGGTGGACAGACCATCAGGTAAATATATCAACGGTCTTTATGAGATTCAATATTGCAATGGTATACAAGTCATTCTAATTAAGATAATATGCAAACTGTGGTTGACTATAACACATAACATCTAATATTTTTACAGAAATACCTGAAATGTGGAAGACATCTGCAGACTTCCCAATGATTTATAGGTTCTCGGCACAGCATCAGACAGATCCAGATGTTGCTGAGATGACAAGTGTTTCAGAAGTAAACGATTATGAATCAGCTTCTGAAACGGATGAGGTCAACACAGAGCAAACAAGTGTTTCTGACCCAGAAGCTGAAATGGATTTGGTTGATCCAGAAGGCGTCCCAGGTCCAAGCAGTTCTGAACAGAAACCTGTTTTTAGAAACACTCTATTTGTTGACGTCATCAAACCTCACACTTCCTTCGACTTGAAGAAGTCTGTGCTGCTTTCTAAACTTCTGAAAGAACCAACAGAGCCTTTAAAAGAAGAAGTGGAGAGCAGCAGTGGGATTGACCAGGGGGGCATGAATGCTTCTCCTGAAATCCCCCAGGTGGACAGACCATCAGGTAAATATATCAACGGTCTTTATGAGATTCAATATTGCAATGGTATACAAGTCATTCTAATTAAGATAATATGCAAACTGTGGTTGACTATAACACATAACATCTAATATTTTTACAGAAATACCTGAAATGTGGAAGACATCTGCAGACTTCCCAATGATTTATAGGTTCTCGGCACAGCATCAGACAGATCCAGATGTTGCTGAGATGACAAGTGTTTCAGAAGTAAACGATTATGAATCAGCTTCTGAAACGGATGAGGTCAACACAGAGCAAACAAGTGTTTCTGACCCAGAAGCTGAAATGGATTTGGTTGATCCAGAAGGCGTCCCAGGTCCAAGCAGTTCTGAACAGAAACCTGTTTTTAGAAACACTCTATTTGTTGACGTCATCAAACCTCACACTTCCTTCGACTTGAAGAAGTCTGTGCTGCTTTCTAAACATCTGAAAGAACCAGCAGAGCCTTTAAAAGAAGAAGTGGAGAGCAGCAGTGGGATTGACCAGGGGGGCATGAATGCTTCTCCTGAAATCCCCCAGGTGGACAGACCATCAGGTAAATATATCAACGGTCTTTATGAGATTCAATATTGTAATGAAGTGCAAATAGAAATTGCATACAAGTGAGTTTAAATAAGCTATTTATGGAATTTGTAATTGAAGATATCATAATAATTTTTTCCCAGGCTTTCCCAAAGCGAAGCTCATCAGGAAAATTGGTGCATTCATCCGAAAGCGTTTTAGGTTCTCAGTACAGCCTAAGACAGACCCTGCTGTTGAAACGGATGAGGTCAACACAGAGCAAACAAGTGTTTCTGACCCAGAAGTTGAATTGGATCTGGTTGATCCAGAAGGCGTCCCAGGTCCAAGCAGCTCTGAACAGGAACCTGTGTTTAGAGAAACTCTACATGTCGACCTCATCAAACCTCATACTTTCTTCAACTTGAAGAGGTCTGTGCTGCTTTCTAAACTTCTGAAAGAACCAGCAGAGCCTTTAAAAGAAGAAGTGGAGAGCAGCAGTTGGATTGGCCAGGATGGCATGAATACGTCTTTTGAAACCACTCAGGTGGACAGACCAACAGGTACATATATCAACAGAGCTTATAAAATGCAATATTGCAATGAGGTGCAAATAGAATGGTGTACAAGTCTAAGCTATTATGCAATCTGTGGTTGAAGATAACATATTTTTCCCCTAATGTTCCAATAGTGAAAAAGATCAAGAAAACTGGCGCATTCATCCAAAAGCTTTTTAGGTTCTCGACACAGCCTAAGACAGAGCCCGCTGGTGAAATGGATCAGGTTGACACAGAGCAAACAAGTGTTCCTGAGCCAGAAGCTGAATTGGATCTGGTTGATCCAGAAGGTGTCCCAGGTCCAAGAAATTCTGAACAGGAGCATGTGTTTACAGAATATCTGGAGGTCGACATCAATGTTGCCAAGAAACCAACAGGTAAATGTCAACAGAGCATTTAAGATGCAATATTACAATGAGATGCAAATAGAAATTGCTTACAATTCAGTTTGATTATTTAGTATGTGGTCGGAAATAACATATCATACTTCTAATTTTTTCTCCAGAAGTTCCTGAAGTGAGGAAGATTAGAAAAATCGATTCAGACTTCAGAAGATATTTTGGGTTTTCAGCACAGCCTGAGACCGATCCTGCGGTTGCTGAGATGATGAGTGTTTCAGAGGCAATCATTTCTGGACCTGCATCTGAAATGAGTCAGGACGACATGTGGCAATCAAGTATTCCTGAGCCAGAAACGGAATTGGATCTGGTTGATCCAGAAGGTGTCCCAGGTCCAAGCAGTTCTGAACGGGAACCTGTGCCAACAGAAAGTATGGATGTCAACATCACTGATGCCATGAACGCAACAGGTAAATGTCAACAGAGCATTTAAGATGCAATATTAAAGTGAGATGCAAATATGGCTATGAATTCAGACTAATTCACGTCAGTGGAGATGTTTCTAATAACATTATTTATCTTTTTTTCAGAAAGTACCAAAGTGAGGATGATTAGCAAAATCCGTGCATTCTTCAGAAAGCTTTATAACATCTCAGCAATGCTTAAGACCGAACCTAATACACCACAGCGGCTGAGTGTCCCAGATGCAAGCACTCCTGATCTGACTGACCCAGCAGGGCCTTTGAACACCAGTGTGATCGATGAGGATGCTGTGGATCATTTTCCTGAAACCCCTGAAGATCATAGCCCAACGGGTAAAACATTTAGATGCAGCATTACAATGAGAAGTCTTTTAAATCATTCACATAATTGTAAAGATAACGATAAAGATATAGTTTTTAAAGTCATTCTACAGTTGATTTTTATATTCTAGGAAAATCTAAATCTAATTTCTTTGTTTTCCCTTTCAGGAATCACCAAAAAGTGGATGATGAATAAACTTTCTGAATACTACTACAAGCTTACAAGTCCTAGAAATGATCTTGGACAGCCGGGTCCAAGCAGTTTGCCTTCTCGAAACCTGCTGGATGAAATTTTCGACTTTGAAAAGCTTGCTGAATTATTAAAAATAGAAGCCACCGTGAACAAATGTAAACTGCCCCTGTCACCATTTACGGAGGTCTGGCGCAATGTTTACATTGGAGATGAGTAAGTCTACAGCACAAAAAACAGCACAGACCATGTGATAAAATCAATTGTATGAGTATTAACAGGAATCAAGTAAGGAATAACTGACGGTTATTCGAAAAATACTCCACCACCTCAGGAGTGCATTTATTTTATATTAACCAGACTGAATTATTTCCTGTATACACACTTAAAGGGATAGTTCACCCAAACATGAAAATTGTGCCCTAATTTACTCACCCATGACTTATTTCAAAGATTCTTTCTTCAAAAGAACACAAAAGGAGATATTTTGAAAAATGTTGGAAACTCCATAGTATATGTTTTTCCTACTATGGAAGTCAGTGTTTACAAGTTTTCAGTTCTTTAAGGTTTGGAACCACATGAGGGTGAGTAAAAAGTGAGTAAATCTTCACTTTTGTGTGAACTATCCCTTTAAAGACATTGTTTAGATGTTGTTTTGGTTTGTTTTGACCTTTTTTTTTGTCTATTGTTTGTTGTGCAATTTTAATATCTGATATTGCATAGTGATTTGGAACTGTAATGCATTGCAAACCTGCCTGGAACTGTTTTAGCTTTGTGTTTTCTGACCTCAGAATTTTAACAAGCCAATCAGAAACGAGCATTCCTGTTGTATAAATGTAATTCTAGATTACAATTATATTTTGCAATACAACCTTTTTAGTGAAAGACTAACCAAAATTGCGTTCTTGTGCAGAGAGACAGCAAGAAATCGACGCAAACTGATGGAATTGGGAGTCACCCATATCCTAAATGCAGCAGCGCCGAAGATGACCTGGGTGGGAAAACTAAAGGAGAAAGGACTTAAAGGAAAGATCCTTACAGGACCGGAATATTATGAAGGCATGGACATCAAATATTGTGGCTTGCCTACAACATACGACCAATTCCGAATCATCAAATACTTCTGGCCAGCTGGCAAGTTCATCAAGAAGGCCCTGAGAAATCCAGACAGTAAGACCTTTTCATCAAGCCTTTTACACTTACTATTTGTTTGACCTTTGTGTTGACTTAATTTCTGATTTTATTTCCACAGATGTCTTGTTTATTCACTGCAAGCATGGTGTCAGTCACGCGCCAACACTCTTTGTAGCATATCTGATGATGTACTACAAAATACCTCTGGAGGAAGCCATAGGTTATGTCACCAGGGCGAGGCGCATCAGGCCCTTCTCATCCTTTCTGCTCCAGTTGTCGTTACTCGATTCTAAGAAAAAGAAAAAGAAAGAAATCAGACAGCAAAAAGGCATAGTAATATACAACTAAAAAAAATAAATAAATAAACAGAGTTACAAGATGGTTGAGTGGTTGCCGCACACAGAAAGAAGGTCGCTGGAAGTCCCACACAAAAAAACTGAATATTTTTTCTCTGCTCTATGCTGTGATTTATTTTAACTGTGTTTATTTAATTTGTTGTATCTGTGCAGACTTTAAAAATGTATTTTTTTAATTGTTTTGTATTGTACATATCTTTAAATAAAGAAAAATGTTCAAAAATCTTGTTGTAGGTGTTTGATTTGATAATTGTCTTCACGCTGTACCCCAGTGTCTCCTTTAGGAACAAATCAAAAGAACAAAACTTTTTTTGGAGAAAAACAAACACACACAAAAAAAAAAAAAAACAAGGGCTTTGAGTTTTAAAAGAAATGTTTTAATAATATATATCAGGGTGTCCGCGGGGTCTTAAAAAGTATTAAAAGTTGATAAATCAATGTTGAGAAATTTAAGGCTCTTAAAAAGTATTAAAACGTCTTAAATGCTATTTTGCAAGGTATTAAATTATATACCATTTTTGATTATGCAATGTATGGTTGTATGCTAAAGTTTGGCTGGATTAAATCTGCCAATGTCAGGATGCTGTGTAGTTTATGAAATCCTACTAGATTTGACTTCATGCTGCTTTGTTTACTGCAGTAACCAAGGGAACACCATTATTTCTGCAGTTCCATAGGCGCCAACCTGCTGAATTAGCTAGATTTAATTGATTTTTATTCAGTATATGAATAATGTTTTAGTTTTGGATTAGTTTCTTACATTAACATTTAGTAAATATACTGTAAATTAAAATCTCGCCAGTGTTTCTGGTTGAAACCTTAAGTGGTTTAAGGTCTTGAAATGAATGGAAAGAGTCTTAAAAAAGGTCTTAAAAGGTATTGAATTTCACTCTCTTATTCCTGTATATACTCTGTATATATAGTTGAAG
>LR812535.1:8694885-8927385 GCA_903798195.1 Danio kyathit
ATATGTGAATGCATGAAACGGCTGGGTCAGTTGGCATATCTGTGTGGAGTTTGCATGTTCTGCCTGTGTTGGCGTGGGTTTTCTCCGGGTGCTCCGGTTTCCCCCATGGTCCAAACCCATGCGCTATAGATGAATTGATAAAACTAAATTGGCCGTAGTGTATGTGTGTGTGTGTGAATGTGAGAGTGTATGGGTGTTTCCCAGTACCGGGTTGTGGCTGGAAGGGCATCCGCTGCGTAAAACATATGCTGGAATAGTTGGCGGTTCATTCTGCTGTGGCGACCCCTGAAATAGAGACTAAGCCGGAGGAAAATGAATGAATGAATCTTATAAGCACCTCTGGTACCTCATACTCAAAAGTATGATGTTATGCAATTTTTACCACTAATAATTAACATTAATTCTTATAGATATTTCTGAGAACCACTAATATAAATGTTCAAAACAATATGAACAGCGTTGTTTTATTGTGGGTCTTTTCTGTCATCACTCTTAGCTGGAAAAAGTGCCATTCTGACAGCTCTTATAGTGGGTCTCGGTGGAAAAGCAACCACAACTAATAGAGGAACATCTTTGAAAGGTTTCGTGAAATACGGAGAGACGTAAGTATATTATATTTACAATGATGCAATAATATTTAGTTGAAGTCAGAATTATTAGCCCTCCTGTATATTTTTCCCCCAATTTTTGTTGAATGGAAATAAGATTTTGTTCAACACATTTCTAAACATAATAGTTTTAATAACTCATTTCTAATAACTGATTTATTTTATCTTTGACATGATGATAGTACATAATATTTACTAGATATTTTTCAAGTTACTAGTATTCAGCTTAAAGTGACATTTAAAGGCTTAACTAGGTTAATTAGGTAAGTTAGGGTAATTAGGCAAATCATTGTATATCAGTGGTTTGTTCTGTAGACAAGGGGTTCCCAAACTTTTCAGCCCGCGACCCCCAAAATTTCAATGCTGGTGACTCGCGACCCCCAATATCCTCTGAAGTGGTTATAAATGTATAGCTGCGCACACATACCAGTAGACCCAAGTCTATTCATCGTTTAATTTTAAAGAACGCCAGTGAGTGTAGGAGTGATCACAAACTGAAGAGTGGGGGGTGGGGTGTGCAAGCGTTCACAAATTGAATAGCGGGGGGCGGGAATGGGGTGGATGATGCGGGGCCCCCTGATCACCCGGGCCCGTACGCTACGCCACTGACTATATATATATATATATATATATATATATATATATATATATATATATATATATATATATATTAGTTGTTGCTGTTATTATTATTATTTATTATTATTATTACTATTATTACTAATTACTAATTTATATTATCTAATTTTTCACCATTTGATTTATATTACAGTAGATTATTATATATATTTTTCTATTTAATTAAAACAGTACAAACAGTAATACAAAATGAAGTAATGACATAATCTGAACTTTAAAGTTCAAACAGGCTGCAAAAATCAGCAAAACAAAAAACATTTGCAATACTTCCTAAATTAGCGCTTTATAATAAATACTATAAATAAAAAACTTTAGCTGACCATGAATCCCTAATGATAGGATATCTTTAAAATCTATTCTTCTAATATCCAAAATATTGTTGTTATCTGAGTTTCAGAAGGCTAGCATCCATATTTTATTTATTTGTTTTTTGCATCAGATATATTGTCTGATGAAAGCCAGCGCCAATATTTCATTGCTCCATATTATTTCAGTCGTCTGTCGGGGCAAAATAAACATTCATAAAAAAAGTTTGCTTTCCAATTGTTCAGTTAGACTTACTGTAAAGCATAACTTATTTACTTGAAATACATACTCCGCAACGATGGACATTTTGATAACTGTGTAGGCTATTTGATTTGTTCGCTCACTTTTTCGAATATAGTGTGTGATCTAAGATAATGCGGGCGCGCGCCAGTATTTTGAATCGAGCTGTAACAGCCGCGCGGCCGAGTTCATTCAGTTTGATTCCGCCTATCCCAGCTTCTGTTACTACATGTACAAGTTAATCGTTGATAACGACTACGACGGTAGTGCTGAAATAAGGGACTGTTCTGGGAAAATTGCCACATCTGATCACCCTTATGGGTGACTTAAACGGGGCTATTCAATATTCTGATTGGGCTACAGCCACTCTCTGAGCCCCAGTTAAGCACCGGCCTCACTGTTTTTTTAACAGCAGCGAACCAAAAGGAATACTTCACATTATCGACGAAAGAAAGCATAACGCAAAGGGGCGTTTCCCGTGTCATAGCGTAAACTAATTCATCAGCCAATCAAGGGCCCCCTTCTCCCGTGGGCCCTGGGGCTTCAGCCCCACCTAGCCCTTATGTTAATCCGGCCCTGTCAGTATATATTTGTTTAGTGTACATGAGTGCCGCAAAGGTGTCAGAAAGTTAAACCTGGTTCCATAAAATCAATGTGCTGTCTTTTAATATAATGTAATCACCCAGGGGGTCGCAAAAAAATCGAAAGACTGATGGCTTTTTATTTGCATGTTGTTTTTTTAGTGTAACCATTAACTATTTTTTTCTTCTGTAGGTTATGGATAAAGTGTGGAAATTCTGATAGTTTATTAAAATGAGATTTTTGTAAATCACCAAGCGACCCCCCCCCCTCCTCCTCCCGTGACACCCCAGGGGTCTCCCACTTTGGGAACCACTGCTGTCGATAATCAAAAAAGCATATTGCTTAAGGGGGCTAATAATATTGACCTAAAATGTTTAGGTCTAAAAATAAAAACTGCTTTTATTCCAGCCGAATTAAAACAAATTTCTCTCCAGAAGAAAAAATATTATAGGAAATACAGTGAAAAATTCCTTGATCTGTTAAACATATTTTGGGAAATATTTAAAGAAGAAATTCACAGGAGGGCAAACATTTTTGACTTCAACAGTATCTTCACAGGGTTATGTTTTTTTTTTTTGTAAACACTCTGTTGTTTTCCTTTGCAGCTCTACAGACATTAAAGTGAAATTAAAAAATCGAGGAAATGACCCCTATAAAGGGGACGTTTATGGAGACAGCATCTGCATTGAGCATCGGATCACAAGTGATGGATGCAGGACTTGTAAGATCAAGAATAAAGCAGGTAATTTCATCATTTCCTGTGTGGGTGACATCAGAAAGAAGACTTCCTCTCAGTTCACACATTCATTCATCTTGATTTATTTTTAGGGCATGTGGTTTCCACTAAGAAGGAGGAGTTGACTGCAATACTGGACCATTTTGGCATTCAGGTAAAAACTATGTAAAATCTTTTCTGAAATTCTACCTAAAGCATGCTTGTACAGTATCTTTAGTTTTTGGTGGGCCAGACCGAATCTGTGGACTTTTTTTGGGGATTTCTGTGCAGAACTTAAAGGAATAGTTCACCTAAAATTTATATTCTGTCATTATTTACTCTAAACAAGTAAATTGTTTCTTCTTCTGTTGAACACAATAGAAGATTGTTTGAAGAATGTTGGAATCCAGGAACCATTGACATCCATAGTAGAAAAATAAAATACTATGGAAGTCAAGGGTTGCAGTTTTCTTGCATTCTTCAAAACATCTTCTTTTGTGGTCAACAGAACAAAAAACTCAAACTGCTTTGGAACAAGGCAAGCATGAGTAAATTAAGACAGAATAAAAAATTTTTGGGATAACTATGCCTTTAACAAAATAAAAAGAACATCTTAATTTTTATTTAGGTTTAAAAATGCAAAGCTAAAGTAGGTTTTACATATATAGGGAGTGCAGAATTATTAGGCAAATGAGTATTTTGACCACATCATCCTCTTTATGCATGTTGCCTTACTCCAAGCTGTATAGGCTCGAAAGCCTACTACCAATTAAGCATATTAGGTGATGTGCATCTCTGTAATGAGAAGGGGTGTGGTCTAATGACATCAACACCCTATATCAGGTGTGCATAATTATTAGGAAACTTCTTTGGCAAAATGGGTCAAAAGAAGGACTTGACAGACTCCGAAAAGTCAAAAATAGTGAGATATCTTGCAGAGGGATGCAGCACTCTTAAAATTGCCAAGCTTTTGAAGCGTGATCATCGAACAATCAAGCATTTCATTCAAAATAGTCAACAGGGTCGCAAGAAGCGTGTGGAAAAACCAAGGCGCAAAATAAACTGCCCATGAACTGAGAAAAGTCAAGCGTGCAGCTGCCAAGACGCCACTTGCCACCAGTTTTGCCATATTTCAGAGCTGCAACATCACTGGAGTGCCCAAAAGCACAAGGTGTGCAATACTCAGAGACATGGCCAAGGTAAGAAAGGCTGAAAAACGACCACCACTGAACAAGACACACAAGCTGAAACGTCAAGACTGGGCCAAGAAATATCTCAACGCTGATTTTTCTAAGGTTTTATGGACTGATGACATGAGAGTGAGTCTTGATGGGCCAGATGGATGGGCCCGTGGCTGGATCGGTAAAGGGCAGAGAGCTCCAGTCCGACTCAGACGCCAGCAAGGTGGAGGTGGAGTACTGGTTTGGGCTAGTATCATCAAAGATGAGCTTGTGGGGCTTTTCGGGTTGAGGATGGAGTCAAGCTCAACTCCCAGTCCTACTGCCAGTTTCTGGAAGACACCTTCAAGCAGTGGTACAGGAAGAAGTCTGCATCCTTCAAGAAAAACATGATTTTCATGCAGGACAATGCTCCATCACACACGTCCAAGTACTCCACAGCGTGGCTGGCAAGAAAGGGTGTAAAAGAAGAAAAACTAATGACATGGCCTCCTTGTTTACCTAATCTGAACCCCACAGAGAACCTGTGGTCCATCATCAAATGTGAGATTTACAAGGAGGGAAAACAGTACACCTCTCTGAACAGTGTCTGGGAGGCTGTGGTTGCTGCTGCACGCAATGTTGATGGTGAACAGATCAAAACACTGACAGAATCCATGGATGGCAGGCTTTTGAGTGTCCTTGCAAAGAAAGGTCGCTATATTGGTCACTGATTTGTTTTTGTTTTGTTTTTGAATGTCAGAAATGTATATTTGTGAATGTTGAGATGTTATATTGGTTTCACTGGTGAAAATAAATAATTGAAATGGGTATATATTTGTTTTTTGTTAAGTTGCCTAATAATTATGCACAGTAATAGTCACCTGCACACACAGATATCCTCCTAAAATAGCTAAAACTAAAAACTACTTCCAAAAATATTCAGCTTTGATATTAATGAGTTTTTTGGGTTCATTGAGAACATGGTTGTTGTTCAATAATAAAATGAATCCTCAAAAATACAACTTGCCTAATAATTCTGCACTACCTGTACAGTTTATAGAATACATACACTAAAATACATAATATTACTTTATAAATTGCATTGTGCACAAATATTAATGTATGAAAGACGAAAACTGTTGCCCATTTATTTCTGTTTTTGATTTAATCAAAGGTTGACAATCCCGTGTCTGTTCTTAATCAAGAAATGAGTAAACAATTCCTGCATTCGAAAAGTGAAGCGGACAAATACAGGGTGATTTATTTTCCATATGTCATCAATAGCTGTATAAGTGTGGTACAGTTACTGTAACTGACTAACTTTATTTAAAGTTTTTCATGAAAGCTACTCTTCTGGAGCAAATGAAAAGAGACTACATTCACATCAAGCAGACTAAAGCCGTGACACGAGACCAGGTGGAAAGACAAGAGGAGGTGAGCCTGTTTGTTTTTTATTTTTTCATTTAACAATATACAAAATATATATTTTTAAAGTCATATAGGGCTGGGCGATATGACAAAAAATCTCATATTACAATTTAAGTCATCTCATGACCTGCCACTGACCAGCCACTTTATTAGGTACACCTTACTAGTACCGAGTTGGACCCCCTTTTGCCTTCAGAACTGCCTTAATCCTTCATGGCGTAGATTCAACAAGGTACTGGAAATATTCCTCAGAGATTTTGGTCCATATTGGCATGATAGCATCACACAGTTGCTTCAGATTTGTCGGCTGCACATCCATGATGTGAATCTCCCGTTCCACCACATCCCAAAGGTGCTCTATTGGATTGAGATCTCGTGACTGTGGAGGCCATTTGAGTACAATGAACTCATTGTCATTTTCAAGAAACCAGTCTGAGATGATTCACGCTTGATGACATGGTGCGTCATCCTGCTGAAAGTAGCCATCAGAAGATGGGTACACTGTGGTCATCAAGGCATGGACATGGTCAGCAACAATACTCAGGTAGGCTGTGGCATTAATGCTCAATTGGTACTAATGAGCCAAAAGTGTGCCAAGAAAAAATCCCCCACACCATTACACCACCACCAGCAGCCTGAACCGTTGATACAAGGCAGGATGGATTCATGCTTTAATGTTGTTGATGCTAAATTCTGACCCTACCATCCGAATGTCGCAGCAGAAATCGAGACTCATCAGACCAGGCAACGCTTTTACAATCTTCTATTGTCCAATTTTGGTGAGTCTGTGTGAATTGTAGCCTCAGTTTCCTGTTCTTAGCTGACAGGAGTGGCACCCGGTGTGGTCTTCTGCTGCTGTAGCCCATCCGCCTTAAGGTTGGATGTGTTGTGCGTTCAGAGATGCTCTTTTGCAGACCTCGGTTGTACTGAGTGCTTATTTGAGTTACTGTTGTCTTTCAGCTGGAACCAGTCTGGCCATTCTCCTCTGACCTCTAGCATCAACAAGGCAATTGCACCCACAGAACTGCCGCTCACTGGATATTTTCTCTTTTTCGGACCATTCTCTGTAAACCCTAGAGATGGTGGTGCGTGAAAATCCCAGTAGATCAGCAGTTTCTGAAATTCTCAGACCAGCCTGTCTGGCACCAACAACCATGCTAAGTTCAAAGTCACTTAAATCACCTTTCTTCCCCATTCTGATGCTCAGTTTGAACTGCAGCAGATCGTCTTGATCTACTTGCCTAAATGCATTTTAGTTGCTGCCATATGATTGGCTGATTAGAAATTTGCATTAACAAGCAGTTGGACAGGTGTACCCAATAAAGTGGCCAGTGAGTGTATATCACATTATAGTACCTGTAGGAGCATTAATTTGTTTTTATTGCTCATTGACTATTCACTGTCAAAGGTTCACAGGTGATCACTTCTGTTTTCTATATTGTACATGTTTGTTCGAAGCAATGGGTGAGTAGCGGGCCAACTTTCTGTTGACTGTATTGCAATAGTAAAGGAAGTATTTATCATTCGTTCTATGTGAAATATTTATTCTTTTTCAAATATTTTGCAAGTGATATTTAATAGAATAAGGAATTTTTCACAGTATTTGCTATAATATTTTTTCTTCTGAAGAAAGTCTTATTTGTTTTATTTCGGCTAGAATAAAAGCAGTTTTTAATTTTTAAAACCATTTTAAGGTCAATATTATTAAGCATCTTTTTTTTTTTATTTTCTACAGAACAAACCATCATTATACAATGACTTGCCTAATTACTGTAACTTGCCTAATTAATCTAGTTAAGCCTTTAAATGTCACTTTAAGCTGAATACTAGTATCTTGAAAAATATCCAGTCAAATATTATGTACTATCATCATGGCAAAGATAAAATAAATCAGTTATTAGAAATGAGTTATTAAAGCTATTATGTTTAGAAATGTGTTGAACAGAACCTTCTCTTTGGTAAACAGAAATTGGGGAATAAAATAATTGAGGAGGGCTAATAATTCTGACTTCAACTGTATATATATATATATATATATATATCGTCATATTGCACAGCCCTAAAGTCAAACATCACTTTTAGCGTTTCTCATGCTTACTCACCCACAAAGCACATTTTGTGGACCGTGCTAAAAATCACACATTGGTTATATCTTTATTTTTAGTGTCTCAGAGATCTCAGGCAGTTATTCTTGCAGAGGAAAGAAAGATACGAGCGCATGTCGTCTCTGGATGATATGAGACAGACTCTGGAGGACCTGAAAAAGAAGATGGCGTGGTCTTTGGTAAGCTATTTTAATAGATGTGTGAAAAGCTGCCTGCAGACGGCCTTGCGTTAAACCGTGTTTCTGTTTAGGTGAGAGAGAAAGAGAGTCAAGTTGAGCAGCTGAAGGAACAAATCGAAAAAGAAGATGCTGATTGTAAAAATGAAGAAAAGCTGCAGCTCTGTCAGGTCTGAATGATCAGTTGTTTATGTTGATGTTTTTTTTTTATAACTTTCTTTATTGTTTTTTAAACATTCAAACACAGTGAGAACGTTTATATGGACACCAATAATCTGATTTTAATACGATTAAGGGTGCTTTCACATCTGCCTTATTTAGTTCGGTTGAATCGCACTAGAGTTCGTTTTCCCTCTTGGTGCGGTTCGTTTGGGCAGGTGAGAACGTAGCAATCGCACTCGGGTGCGCACCAAAAGCGCACCAAAAAAGCGTACCGAGACCTGCTTGAAGAGGTGGTCTCGGTACGCTTTCAAACAAACCCTGGAGTGGTTCGTTTGTGGTGAGAACGTGATCCAAACTAAAACCGACCCAACCGCAAAGAGTACTGCGCCTTTTTGGACTAATCCAGCTGCCATAGTGCGATGCGCTGTCTATCTTATGGGGTTTGGAGGAAAAATATTTGTTGACAGCGCTTTACCAACAGTTTTAAACAGAGAGAGAGAGAGCGAGAGAGAGGGAGGGAGAAACATTACCTGATGGATCATTGGTGATATTTCCGAAAGACGACCATGTCGCAGTTTAGCTAAATTATTTCATGCCTTCTCCTAATGCTTTCGCCGATTGCAATGCATTAAAACATTGTTTTCCAGCCCCAGCCGCCCTTCATTCTCGAAATGTACAGTTTGTCTAAAGTGATGCATACAAACTACACGACCAGGGATACTGCGTCTGCCAGCGCAGCGACATTGTGTGTCTGCCGGTTTGTTTATTTGCGGTAGTTCCACGTGAATTCTGACCAATTGAAAAGCAGTTTAAGAAATGCGTTCAATAACATCTGGCCAGTGAGTGATGTAGATTTTGTCATAATGGAAGTAAACAGAAATGCGATTAAGACATGTGGAGTATGCCAATTTTAGTTGCATTATTGAAGTGCAGTACAAACATGTAAACACCGCAATCAAACTATTACCATCGTGTAGGATTTTCGCCGCGTTTTACAACAGGATAGTCCATACACACACAGCTGTTTGACACTATTCTCTGCACCTACCGAGTCAGTAAAGGACCACAGACACACACACACACTGAGGAGGTTTTTTCCTAATACGGCGTGCGCTATCAAACTCCATTAAAACTACACTCTTCCAGCAATTCATACTTGCACCCAGTATCCATACCTGTCAACATTGGGATGTGAAAATAAGGGATATGCCCACCATAATAAGGGATCCCCCCCCACCCCTTTAAAAATGACCAAATTACTAAATATGTTGAATTGGAGCTGTTTCATTGTAAATAAACAGTTAAATGGTCAGTAATATGTTTTAGTATTATTATTTACAAAAGGAAAAAATGAATAGTATACATTGGCAGCAAATACATTAGCAAACAGTTATTAAAGCAAACAGCTTATTCAAATTAATAGCTATTATAATGAAGTAAAATCAAGCTATCAAATCTCATTAGCCGTTTCTTCACTGTATAACTTGCACATTCTGATTAAAGAGCAGCTAATGAATCTCTAATTTATTTAAAAAAAAATTCTTCATTTGATTACATTAAATAACAGGTGTCACTTTAAAAATGCAACCATCTAACATTATAGTGAAAGCATTCGATTGCTTTCCTAACTTTTTATGCTCATTTAGAACAAAATTAGTTGTGTTTGAAAAAAATCCCCCACCAAGATCGACATCTTTAGATATTATTATTATTAATTATGTGTATATGTCTGTTTAAGCACGCACCCAAAACCCAGACTTTGGCTCCGTTTCAAATCGCTTGTACAGAATATGATGGAGCACGTCAGATGGATGGATTGCATATGAAGGGGAGACGGCACCTGTAATAAAAGGAAAGGGAATCCCACCGTTTTAATATTTATTTCAAAGTGTTTTTATGCCTAACAAAGCGAAAGCACAGAACAGACTCACATTTAAGAGCAAAGGGCGGCCCCTGGTGGTTTGGCGGTATGGGTTGCGTATAGGGAGGCTCTGCTCTTTAATGTTTATTGCCACCCTTCAGAGAAAGACTGAAAATACGGGAGAAATATGGGAAAATACCTTTACGGGATGAATCCCGGGAAAAACAGGAGGGTTGACAGGTATGCCAATATCTCGTTAGTCACGGGGGCATACATGAAATGTTTCTCAATGAAAGTGAAAGTGCCAAACTGCAGTTAAAGTCGACAAATTAAAAGTGAAACACCTGAAATTACATGAAACTCCAGAGGAAACGTGGCTACATGGTGAAGCAATGACGTTAATCAAATTATGTGCTGTAACATATAAAACGGGATCATAAAAGGAACATTAAAAAAGCAACACATGTAAACACCTTAATCATATTATTGTCTTATTCAGATTAAGGCAAATAATTGGATTACTGATGTCCATGTAAACGAAGTCACTGTTTTACAGATTTGGTCTAATAAACATTTACACAACAATTAAAGGTGCAGTAGGTGATTGTCTTCAGAAACATGTTTTGTTGTGCTAGTTGAAAGTCTCCACATTTCAATAGTACTGATTAAAGTAAATGATCTAAATGTATTTATATTTATTTTTATATTCTGGGTAAGGCATAAGACTAAAAAATGTTTATCCAATTAAATATTGTCATCCTGACAAATAACTTAATTGTGACAGATATCCCAAACTGCCTGTCAACAAATTCAAATTTGAATTTCTGCGCAGTCTCTTTAAGCAAACAGATACGTCACTCGCGCGCACACGTGAAGCATACGGATCTACCGCTGACAGAGAGACATCAGGCAAACTCTGCATCAACCTGAACTTTTTTCTGAAAGACCAATGTGGCCTTGTATCCTTGAAAAGAAAGATTGTTTCTGAAAGGGCTTCTTCCAAAAATGCAGAATCAAAACTTTTCTAAACCCTGAATCAATATCAGAATTACTCTCGCACGCTGGAGGGCAAGGACGTTATGAAGGGTGACACCACGGCTGAAGTATTTCTTTTAGACTAGGGTTGGGCCGATAGACGATGCCATCACCCATTGCCGATGGCTGATAGACATCACGATGCTGAGCCGGCATCGCCGATCCTCAGCCCCGCCCCCGTCGCAAACCCGCTCGTGAAAAACACACTCAGGCCCTGTTTACACTAATAAAGCTTAGTTTTAAACTGGCAGAACGAAAATGATCCACATCCACACTGGCGTTTCACCTAGCATTTCTGAACATCCCTCCGTCCACTGAAAACGCACATCACGTGACCACACACACACAGTGTACACCGGACAGTTTATCAAGGATGTATTGCTGGATGGCGTCTCACTATAGTTGTTAAACGTGATATTTAATTAATCTCGTCTCTATCTAATGACTCTTCTGTCCTTTTCTATCAGGTTACGTGTCACAGCGTCAGTACACTGCTTCAATCTTTCGCTTTCACGCTTGTACTTAGTAGTTTTACGAAACACTTAGATACTGTTGGTTGGTTACTGTTGGTTGTGCACCTTTTTTACCAACCAAGTTTGTGGACGTCATTATACTGACACAGATCACTCTGCCTATTCATGCCAGAGTCCTGCGGAAAGGATGATTGACAGGTGGTAATTTGTGTGTAACTTATCTTTATTTATTTATGATTTGGTTATGGGTAAAACAAAGACCATGCGGGTCAGGTACTGTAGTTACAGTAGGCTACAAATAATTAATTAGTTTTGAATAAATTAATTATTCATATATAATTAATTCATCTCCGCCTATGAAGACGATGCCATCGTCCATTGCGATGTTTCACATTAGACATTGTACGATGCTAAATAGGTCAACATCGCCCAACCCTATTTTAGACAGGTATGTTTTAAATCTATTTTAGCCACGCAAATCTGATGTAGATTGTGTTCTTGTTTATGATTCAATTCAATTCATCTTTATTTGTATAGCGCTTATACAATGTAGATTGTGTCAAAGCAGCTTCACATGGAGGATTATAGTGAATTGAAACAGTGTCAGTCCAGTTTTCAGAGATTAAGTTCAGTTCAGTTTAGCTCAGTTCAGTGTGGGTTAATAATCACTACTGAGAGTCCAAACACTGAATAGCAATCCATCGATGCGCAGCTCTACAGATCCCGAACCATGCAAGCCAGTGGCGACAACGGCGAGGAAAAAACTTCACCAACTGGCGAAAGCGAATATTTAAAAAACCTCGAGAGAAACAAGGCTCAGTTGGGCGTGACTATTTCCCCTATGGCCAAACATCTTGTGCAGAGCTGCAGTCTAGGCGCAGGAAGCTGGAGCTCAGCGAAGGTTATGAATGGGTTTATATGCACGGAAGCTATTTTTAAGTTCATGGAGTACCTTTTACAGCATCCATAATATAGTTGTTAAATAGACCTGAGCATTCGTTTAGTTGTTCAAGTGTAAAAGGAGATGAAAACAATTGATGTATGAGAATCAGCAAGCACAATTGATAATGAAAAATCACTCATTGTCTTGGTAACGTAAACCTCAGTGTAATGTAAAAAGATGAAGGAGTATTTCTTTTTTTAACACTCCTTTTTTTATGATCTAATTTTTATTTAGTTAATAACAAAACCTAAGTAAATGTGCCTTTTAGCCTAACCAGCTTTACTGAGGTGAAGTTTGATTTATATTCACACATTCGGTAATTTTTGAACAGTGACAGCCTGTGGCACAGTTTTAGGGAAATATAATTCCTGCACCCTTGACCTTGGATTCATCTGATTTAAATAACTATCGACCAATTTCAAAGTTGTCTTTTCAGTCCAAAATCTTAGAGAGAGTTGTCTTTCAACAGCTTTCTACTCATTTAATTGCAAATGACATTCTTGATAAATTTCAATCTGGGTTTAGGTCACTGCATAGCACTGAGACAGCTCTCCTTAAAGTGTCAAATGATATTTTTCTAACTGTTGACTCTGGAAAATGTGCACTTCTAGTCCTCCTAGACCTGACTGCTGCATTTGACACAATATATCACAATATTTTGATTGAGCGTTTAAGATTGTGGGCTGGGATTCAAGGCAACGTTCTGAATTGGTTTAGTTCCTATCTCTTAGGGAGAACCTTTTCTATTGAATTAGGAAATTTTTCTTCCTCTTCAGCACGTTTGGAGTGTGGTGTCCCCCAAGGATCAATTTTGGGCCCAGCTCTCTTTTCCATCTATATGCTTCCCTTGGCCGCTATCTGTAAAAAGCATAATGTAAACTACCATCTTTATGCTGATGATACTCAGCTTTACATTCCCATAAAAATGGGAGAAAACTCTGTTTTACAGTCCTTTTTTACTTGTTTTAACGAGATTAAGGAATGGTTGGCTGGTAACTTTCTACACCTGAATGAATCAAAAACTGAAGTGCTAGTGTTTGGCCCTCCGAGTGTCTGTGAATCCACAATTAATAAATTAGGTTCTTTTAAGCCTAAGGTTCACAGTCACGCCAAAAGTCTTGGAGTTATTTTTGACACTGAGTTAAAGTTTGACAAGCAAATTAATTCACTTGTCAAAAGTGGTTTCTATCAATTAAGGAACATTGCCAAACTAAAGCCTTTTCTGTCTTTTAAGGAGCTGGAATCCATCATCAATGTTTTTATTATGTCCAGATTGGACTACTGCAACTCGTTGTATCTAGGAGTTTCGCAGGCTTCAATTGTACGCCTGCAGCTGGTACAAAATGCAGCTGCTAGGCTTTTAACTGGGACAAAAAAATATTCTAGTATTTCTCCAGTTTTATCATCCCTTCACTGGCTCCCAGTTCAATTTAGGATTCAGTACAAAATATTGTTATTTGTTTTTAAAGGTTTGAATGGTCTGGCACCTACTTACATCTGTGAACTTCTTCACTGGCACACTTCATCGAGGCCAATCAGGTCAGAACAACAGTGTCAGCTTGTTGTTCCTAAATCACGACTAAAATCAAGAGGTGACAGGGCTTTTTCCGTCAGAGCCCCTCGTCTGTGGAATGGTCTGCCTTTGCATATTAGGTCATGCTCTTCGCTTGGTGCTTTTAAGTCTCATTTAAAAAATCACCTTTTGTCTATTGCGTGTTGATTGCTATTAATTTATTTTAATTTGTCTTATATATATTCTATTTGTTTATACAAATGTATATTTTTGTATGCTGGTCTTTTTGTAAAGCACTTTGGTCAACATCTGTTGTTTTTAAATGTGCTCTATAAATAAAGCAAACAAACAAACAAACAAACCCGCTGGCCTGTCAACAACTACGCTTGATAAAGTGTGTGTCTCCATAGAGTTTTCTAACTGGTGAATGAAATTATCTAGTGTTATATCTGATCAGTGCGTGTTCGCGCGTTCATGACTTAAAGGAGGCGTGGCTTTGGACGGCAGGGGAGGGTCGTGAAATTTCTAAACTATTTTGTTAATGCTAGCATTCTGGCAGATCACCTACTGCTCCTTTAACAATAAAAGATACAATATATAAACAATACATAGAGAAGCAAAATAATAATAGATAAATACAATAAGTAAATGATAATAAAGCACAAATAAAAAAACAAATAGATAAAAAATAAAAACAAAATACTGACCTTCAGTTTTAATCTAAATTAGTCTAATCCTCTTCAATCTAATATTTCCTGTAGAATTTATGCCTTTAAGGGCGTGTCCCAGTCCACTTGGAAAAATATGATTTGCGCCGCGGCGCATGGTCCAACAGGGTTGTGCTTATTCTCTTAATGAGTTATGGGTGTGTTTTAAGCATAACGTGCATTACATCAATCAGAGACTCATCTCTAGGGCCAGACGGAATCTGTGGACGTTTTTTGCTATTTCTGCGGAGAATTTTGGTAAAAATCTGCAGAATTATTTTAGGAGTATCATAACTAAAACCTTAAAATGTGAAATAAAAAATAATATCTTTTTAACTTTTATTTAATGTTTAAAATGCAAATCCGATTAGATTAACAGTAGATAGTTAACTGTAAGTAAATAAACAGAATTAATGATGAGCTAAAAATCTGCGAAAAATCTGCATAATTCTGCGCGCGCAGATTCCATGTGGGCCTACTCATCTCCCATTCCCTTTAAGAGTCAGTTGCGTCGCGCCATGGCGCATTTGCTATTTACATGGCGGACTTTTGAAAAACTGAACGCTTCACTAGTGAGAAAACCGTTAAACAGAGCATCTGCAGCAAGAATAAAGAACGAGCCTCCTCCATTCGGCCTCTTCACTTTCTCTTTACTTTACTTTTACTCTTTACTTTACTCCTTTACTTTCGTGGGGTAAGGAAACGGTGTTGTACGGACTCCACTGAAGACATCCATTAGTCTACATAATTAACTTCATTGTTAAGCGCAAAGATTTGTTTCAAAGCTATTTCTAAATTCAGTTCTAATTTCTAGCAAACGAACAAATGAACAATAATCACGAAGTGTGGTCAAAAATTCTTATTCTTATGCCCCATATGGTGGCGCATACGTCTCCAAAACCCGACAGGTGGACAAATCTAAACTTGTTTTTATTAAAACAAATATAAATATGCATATAATAAATAATACTGCTAATAATAATAACATTATACAAATGCAAATTGTCATGAATAAACTGAAAAAAGCCTTCCGACATGAAGAAGGCATAGAGGCAGTGTTTGTATCATTTTAATCCTTTATTTTTTTCATATATAAATATATTTGTGTATTGCTGTACATCCTGTGTGTATTAAGCAATGTGTAAGTGTTTGGACCTGCATAGGTGCATAACTAACGCGCTATGCGCTGGACTTTAGAGCAGGTTTTAGTTGGTCAATGGTATTTTCGATTTCAGTTTCTCAAAACAGCAACGCGCCAACAATGTGCCTTAACACACCTCCTTTTTAGACCGGAACACCCATGAGTCCACAAAGTGGCACAAATGGATTTGCTATTTAAACAACCTGGAGCAAAACATGTAAATTACTGTTGCGCTGGTCAGAAAATAGCAATAAATCACGCCAAACACAACTTGGGTCCTTTTTTCGCCGGGTGTATGATATCTTTGCAGAAGATTTAAATAAAATAAAGTTAATATTTTGCCATGTGAATTAAACGTTAAATAGTTCTGAATGAAGTGTAAGAAATGACCAGTTTTAACTCATGTAAATGTCACGTCAGTCAAATCAATGAGTATGATTTTTTCAGTCCTCTTCCCACCACTGTTAAAATGTAAGAAAAAAGTGTATTTTCACTTATTTTAAAGTGTACAGGTCAAAATAAGCAGCAATTCTTATAGAAATATATAACTGTTACATATAACTGTTACGCTGAATAAGGGAATATTCTTTCACCCATATTTTAACATTTTACTTTCAGTTTTGTGCAGACACCACAAAAAGACGTCTAAATTTTGACCACATAAGCATTAGTTGTCAACTAATCTTTTTGTTTTTAAGAACAAAGTTGCTGTTGCTGAGAAGAGATTGCAGGACAGCCAGAAACATCTTTGTACGCTTCGAGAGGAACAGGAACATCTCACAGAGGAGAGCCGGAAAATGAAGGAGGAAATTAAAGTCAAAACAAAAGCACAGAAAAGCCAGGAGGTGAGATGTCTTTGCTTTCTATTTTTTTGTGATACTCAGAAATTGAGTTCACATGCAATTTTACATGTTAAGCTATATACAGTTGAAGTCAGAATTATTAGCCCCCCCTTTGAATTTTTTTTTCTTTTTTTAATATTTCCCAAATGATGTTTAACAGAGCAAGAACATTTTCACAGTATGTCTGATTATACTTTTTCTTCTGGAGAAAGTCTTATTTGTTTTATTTCGGCTAAAATAAAAGCAGTTTTTAATTTTTTAACAACCATTTTAAGGTCAAAATTATTAGCCCCTTTAAGCTATATTTTTTTTGATAGTCTACAGAACAAACCATCATTATATAATAACTTACCTAATTACCCTAACCTGCCTAGTTAACCTAATTAACCTATTTAAGTCTTTAAATGTCACTTTAAGCTGTATAGAAGTGTCTTGAAAAATATCTAGTCAAATATTATTTACTGTCATTATGGCAAAGATAACATAAATCAGTTATTAGAAATGTGTTATTATTAAAACTATTGTGTTTAGAAATGTGTTGAAAAAATCTGCTCTCTGTTAAACAAAAATTGGGGAAAAAATAAACAAGGGGGGTAATAATTCAGGAGGGCTAATAATTCTGACTTCAACTGTATAAATATTCAGTGCTCAGCATAAATGAGTACACCCCTTTGTGAAAATGAATAGTTATATCCATTTGTCAGTGACAAAGCAATTTTGGTGCATTTAAACAAAACATTTTATTAAGCAGTATTTTAAGAAATAGAAATATAATACATTTAAATTCGGAGTTATTGCGAAATTGTTACAGTAACTGCAAATGGTTACTCTTGATTTCTTCTGTTTATTAAATTTGTATTAAATATTTTTCCCCAACATATTAATTCTGGGCTGTGATATTATGTTGTATATTATTACATATATTAATTTTTGTTAGATAAGTTCCAGTTTGGGCTTTGTTATTGCCTAATCTAATGTATATATACAAATATTTTAATGTAAAGCATCCTAAAAAGTTCTGTGAGGGGTGAACTCATTTATTCCAAGCATTGTACATTTACAGTATATATAAATATATATATGATGACATCAAAAGTTAGGCTAAGTATTTATTAAACAATAACAGCTGAGCAACAATAATTGCTTGTTTGTTATTGTTATTCTTAAAGGAATATTTCACCCAAAAACAAATATTTCACTCCCTTTTGTTTTTCTTTAAAAAGAAAAAAGAGATATTCTGAAGAGCACTTGTGCCTTTTCAGTAAATAATAGTCCTAAAAAACAATAATATAATATATAAGATAATAATAATATAGTAGGGTTGCACAATACTTGGATACGTTTGTTATATGCAATATTGTTGTTGAGGATTGCGATACCAACTTTTTTTGCAATGTAACATTTCTCTGGAGAAATGCTATTTTCATTATTTACTTTTAAAAACAATTTATTTATGTAATATTATTACAATTAAAATATAATTGATATTTTGATGATCTTATTAAATTAATTCAGGCTAAAACATTCATTCATTCATTCATTTTCCTTCAGCTTAGTCCCTTATTTATCAGGGGTCTAGGGCCACAGCAGAATAAACCTCCAACTATTCTGGCATATGTTTTACGCAACGGATGTCCTTCCAGGCGCAACCCAGCACTGGAAAACACCCATACACTCTCGCATTCATCCACACACATTTATCCACTACGGCCAATTTTATTTATTCAGTTCACCTATATCGCATGTGTTTGGACTGTGGGGGAAACCGGAGCACCCAGAGGAAACCCACGCTAACATGGGGAGAACATACAAACTCCACACAGAAATGCCAACTGCCCCAGCCGGGACTTGAACCAGCAATCTTCTTGCTGTGAGGTGACAAGTGCTAACCACTGAGCCACCATGCCCCCAGGCTAAAACATTTGACTGACTGAAGACTTAAGTAGATATTGTTATTCTTATATTCAGATTAAGGTTGCAAAAGTCCGGGAATTTTCAAGGCTGGAAACTAGGAAAACAGGAATTGTGACTTTGAGAAATTGAAGGTTAGTGTTTGACAGGGTAGTTAATTGTAATTGAAAAAATATCTTACTGCATAATTTTGGTTTAAACAACCAGATTCAATTCAATAAATAACCCCCTACCCCTCACTCCATTTTCTGAATATCACAAGAATAAGCCATAATTTTGCATTTGAACCTACTGTTAGAAAACACTGTCGGTTGCAACAATATAAAGCTGCAGGCCCGGAGACCCAACTGCACGCTCAGACCTCCACGCTCTGACCAGCACTTCCAGACCTATCGTTAGGGATAGGGTCACTCGTCCGATATTACTACTTACTTGAAAGTGCCAAGATATCCTCGCTGCAGTCTGTAATCACAGTGACGTACTGGACCAGGTCCAATACATAGTGGACATTGCTACTGTGACAGTTGAGCCAACAGCAGGTGGCACTGTCTGAGAAAATTTTAGGTCTGAAAGTGCTGGTGTGAGCGTGCAGTTGGGTCTCCTAGCCTGCAGCTTCACCCTACTTGTCAGTTGGGTTTAAGGAAGTGAGTGGGCGCTGGTCACAGTGAGTGCTTTTGAAAACACTATCGGTTGGGTTTAGGGAAGGAAGAGGGTGGGTCAGACGATCGGTCATTCAGTCAGTCGACAGCGGCCTCTGATGGATTTAGACAAGAAGAGCAGACTTGAATAGCACTCTCGAGTGAAATTTGAGATCTCAAAAAGCAAACACAGCGGCCTCTGGCGGATTCGCGAAAACAAAAACTGCAAAAACGTAGCTCCTGGGATGTATTTGGTGCTCTCCAGAAATATATATGGGGTACGTAATAAGAATGAGCATGGGTTGGCTCTAGCCAATAGCAGAACAGCATGTACTGATGCGACACACAAATGCTTGGCAAGCTGGCACATAACAAACGTTTCATTTATTGCAGATGTCTGCAATATGCATATTGCATATACTTTTTTCTATAAATTGTGCAGCCCTAACAATATAGCTAATTTCATGCAAATTGTTTGTTTACAATTCTTGTCATTCAAGATAGTCATACTAATGCACAGTAGAATAAATAATTGATTACATGGCTTTAATTTATGGGTGAGCTGCTCCTTTAAGTTTTGAACAGGGTTTTTGTTGATCTGTCAAGAGTTTGTATAGGTTTTTAGAGTGCCCAGTTTTTCAGGTGGTTTACTTCCGCGCTGAGAATAAATTGAAACAGTTAAAAAAGGAGCAATGCCTTCTTCAGGAGAGAATTCACAAAATAAGTCATGGGTGAGTCCATTTATTGAGGGAACAACTTTAATTTTAGGCTGTTCTTGCCTATGTACTATTTAACATGTTACAGTATGCTCAAATTAATGTTCTTTAGAGATTTTGTTTGCAACTGTGCAGTTTTATTTGCATATGCAATTACAGGATTCAGTTAGATGAGGTAATTGACTAATGTCACTATTTTAGCAGCAGCAGAAATCGTCAGGAGGCCGAGCACATGCAGCATCTAAAAAAGATATCTGCCTTGAAAAACCAGCTGGAAAAGCTTGAGACAGAGTCCAGAGCTCTGAATCAAGAGATTAAGGACAAACAACAAGCTCTGCATAAAGGAAGAGAGGAATATGATAAACTCAGGTGAAGACTTACAGCTTTATTTTGTATAGAAATTGTCTGATTCAAAGGTACAGTGGGGGAAATAAGTATTGAACACGTCATGTTTTTTCCTGGGAATAATATTCCTAAAGTAGCTGTTGACATGGAATTGAACTAGATTTTGGTAAAAACCCAAACAATACAAACATAAAAATAAAACAAAACAAAAAAATCTAAGAAATGAATTCTGTGTAATAACAATAGAATGACACAATGAGAAAGTGCTGAACTACTAACACTAATGGTCTCTCATATGGAGAATGAAGTCACATGCATTGCTCAGGTGTGAGTTTTTCACAGACTTCTACAGAGTGTACAGTAAGTATCTTGATGGTTCTGTGGGTCTCGTCTATCAAATCTGATCTTAAATTTGTATTTTCTATTGGATTCAAGTCAGGTGATTGGCTGGGCCATTCTACAGCTTGATTTTCTTTCTCTGAAACCATTTGAGAGTTTCTTGGCTGTGTTTTGGATTATTGTCTTGCTGGTTTCATCTTCATCCTCCTGCTAATGTAGATGTTGGACTGAAGCAGCTGGTATTCATTTACACTGAGGAAGGGCAGAGGGTTGCTGAAGAACCTCTGAGAGATTTCAGCGGCTGTCTGGGTTTTCACTGCCTTTCTACACCTTCCTTTCTTTGTGTGTTCAATACTTTTTTCCTGTGCCATTTCATTTTATTACATATAACTTAATATGTAAAAACCAGTTCGTTTTGTTTTCTTTACATACAGTTGAAGTCAGAGTTATTCAGAAGTCAGGGGGGGCTGTATTAATTTTTTTCCCCAATTTGTGTTTAACGGAGAGAAGATTTTTTCAACACATTTCTAAACATAATAGTTTTAATAACTCATTTCTAATAACTGATTTATTTTATGTTTGCCATGATGACAGTAAATAATATTTGACTAGATATTTTTCAAGACACTTCTATACAGCTTAAAGTGGCATTTAAAGGCTTAACTAGGTTAATTAGGTTAACTAGGCAGGTTAGGGTACTTGGGCAAGTTATTGTATAACGATGGGTTGTTCTGTAGACAGTCGGAAAAAAAATAGCTTGAAGAGGCTAATAATTTTGACCTTAAAATGGTTCATAAAAAATTAAAAACTGATTTTATTCCAGTTGAAATAAAACAAATAAGACTTTCTCCAGAAGAAAAAATATTATCGGACATACTGTGAAAATTTCCTTGCTCTGGTAAACATAATTTAGGAAATATTTAAAAAAGAACAAAAAATCAAAGGGGGGCTAATAATTCTGACTTCAACTGTATATGGATTTCTTTGCTTGTAACCAACATCTGTTGAAAATTGAAGTCAACAGCACCATTAGAAATAAACCAAAATAAAACGGGAGGGTGGCGGGAGATGGGTCTGAAATACGGGAGACTCCCGGGAAAAACAGGAGTGTTGGCAGGTATGCATTGAAGTACATATGTTTACTTTAGCTGGGCTATAATGAAACACTTTAACCCTAATAGGGAAATATAATGATGTCGTCAGGGGATAGTTCACCTAAATTATTATTATTTTTTACCATTTACTTACATTCAAGTGGTTCTAAATGTTTATGAATTTCACAAAACAAGATATTCTAAAGGATGTTGGAAAAAAGCAGATATTTTTCCCGACATTCTTCAGTATATCTTTTTTTTATAATAATAATAATAATAATAATAATAACAATAATAATAATTAATTTTTATATAGCACCTTTAAAACTTAATTCTCAAAGCGCTTTACACAAAAAAGATACAGATATAAAACAGTTGATAATAACAGTAAAATTGAACCATTTAAAGTAAAACATTTAAAATGGATAAAACATTCAACTATCTAGAAAACACACCAAGAATGCACACCTCATGAATAGGTGAGTGTAAAGTAGTGTGAAAGATTCAGTCTAATGTCATAGGGGAGAGAACAGAATAAAAAGAAACTCAAACAAGTGAAGGGTGAATAAATGATAACAGAATTGACTTTTTTTTGGGGGGGAATAATTTTACAATATCATTTTGTTTTAAACCAAGCTTGCAAAAAGAAAAAAAGAGTAAATTGTGGAGAAGTCTGTTAATTCTAAATTATGATTGGGGCAAAAAATATATATTACACTTAAGTGTAAGGACTGAACCATTTGTAGGTGATATTAATTTTTGCTGTATTCATAAATTCTACATTTTGAAATTAAATTTTCTTCATTTTTTAGCATGGAAGAAAAGAACATCAAAGCCTCTCTGGAGTCCAAATCGAAGAGAAAAAAGCAGCTGATGGCCAGCAAATCTAACAGACTGAGACGGTTTGGTGATCACATGCCAGAATTGTTGGAGTCCATCAACAAAGCCTTCGCTCAGGGAAGATTCAAGAAGAAACCCGTAGGACCAATAGGTGAGGGTTTTACCATTTTTTTTTAATCCCTTCAGCTGATCTCCGGGTCTGGCCCGGAGCACTTTTAGCTTAGCATAGCTTAGCTTAGCATAAATCAGATTAGACCATTAGCATTAGCGACCTAGATAATAGCAACTTTTAATTTTCCGTCTGTCTTAGTACACAATGTAACTATAGAAGAGTCAAGCTTAAAACAGGAAAATAATCAAAACTGTTTTTTTTTTAATATTTCTAAGTCAGATGCTAATGGTCTACTCCAATTCATTGTCTGTTATTCTGTCACTAGACCCACAGATTGGCTGAATGCATTAAAAGATGGTAAAACGCAACCCTTTAACTCTTTGGGAGCTGTAAAATGAGCCTACATTTAAAAAAGTGGAGTTGGGTCTGGTGGGAGCACATCTAGCTTAGCTTAGCATAAATCATTGAATCGGATTAGACCATTAGCATCTTGCCATAGCGACCTAGAAAAAACAACTTTTCATTTTCTATTGATCTTATTACACAGTGTAACTACTGAAGAGTCAAGGTTAAACAGGAGAAATATCGAAACTCTTTTTTGACATTTTTAACCTAGATGCTAATGGTCTAATCCAATTCAATGATCTATGCTAAGCTAAAAATATTCTCGCTAGACCTGGTGGTTGACTAAATGGATTCAAAAATAGTAAAACTAACTCTTTAACTTTAGGGGAGCAGTAAAATGAGCCCACTTTTAAATAAAATGGAGCTGGGTCTGGCGGGAGCACATCTAGCTTAGCTTAGCATAAATCATTGAATCGGATTAGACCATTAGCATCTTGTCATAGCGACCTAGAAAAAGTAACTTTTCATTTTCCATTGATCTTATTACACAATGTAACTACTGAAGACTCAAGCTTTAAACAGGAAATTTATCGAAAGTCTGTTTGTGAAAATTTTGACTGAAATGCTAATGGTCTAATCTGATTCAATGGTCTATGCTAAGCTAAAAATGCTATCACCAGACCCAGAGATCAACTGAATGGATTCAAAAATGGTAAAACTCAACTCTTTGACTCGAGGAGAGCTGTAAAATGAGCTTACTTTCAAAAAGAGTGGAGTGGGGTCTAGCGGAAGCACATTTAGCTTAGCTTAGCATAAATCATTGAGTTGGATTAGACCATTAGCATCTTATCATAGCAACATCGAAAATAGCAACTTTTCATTTTCCATTGGTCTTATTACTCAATGTACCTACAGAACAGTCCAGCTTTAAACAGGAAAATTATCAAAACTTTTTTTTTTTTTTTTTTTAAAGGAGATGCTAATGGTCTAATCAGATTCAATGATCTATGCTAAGCTAAAAATGCTATCACCAGACCCGGAGATCGACTGAATGAATTCAAAAATGGTAAAACTCAACTCTTTGACTCTAGGAGAGCTGTAAAATGAGCTTACATTGAAAAAGAGAGTAGTGTGGTCTCAAGCGGAAGCACATTTAGCTTAGCTTAGCATAAATCATTGAATTGGATTAGACCATTAGCATCTTATCATAGCAACCTCGAAAATAGCAACTTTTCATTTTCCATTGGTCTTATTACACAATGTACCTACAGAAGAGTCGAGCTTTAAACAGGAAATGTATTGAAACTCTTTTTGTGAACATTTTGAGTGAAATGCTAATGGTCTAATCTGATTCAATGGCCTATGCTAAGCTAAAAATACTCTTGCCAGACCCGGAGATCGACTGAATGGATTTAAAGATGGTACAACTCAAGTCATTAACTCTAGGAGAGCTAGACAACAATAAGCTACTTTTTTTTAAAAAGTGGAGTTGGGTCTGGTGGGAGCACATTTATCTTCGCTTAGCATAAATCATTGAATCAGATTAGACCATTAGCATCTTGTCATAGCGACTTGATAAGTAGCAACTTTTAATTTTCCATTTTTCTTATTACTCAATGTAACTACTGAACAGTCCAGCTTTAAACAGGAAAATTATCAAAACTCTTTTTTTGAAATTTTTAAAGGAGATGCTAATGGTCTAATCCGATTCAATGATCTATGCTAAGCTAAAAATACCCACCAGACCCGGAGATCGGCTGAATGGATTAAAAAATGGTAAAACTCAACTCTAAAATGAGTCTAAAATGAGTTAAAAAAGTAGAGTATTCCTTTAATTCACATGGCACAGACAAATGCCAACACACATCAACAATGTTCTTGTTCACAATGCCTTAAATAATGAATTAAATGATCCTTCTCAGGGTTAATAAGACATTTACGTGAAGCTTGTTAGGTCCCTGAGCAGATTAAGTCTTTTCACACACGCAGATTGAACCTGTTCAGTCAGGTGAAAACAAACTCTGACCAACGTCATCACACACAAACAGGGGAAACACACTGATCCAACAAACTAAGACACACTTTATTGCCTTAGATCTGTGCCATGTGAATTGGCCTTAACAAACCAGAAACAAATCATAATTTGCCTTTGTTGTTGATTTTTTTTCCTTCTTCTTTATTAGGTGCATGCATCAGTCTAAAGGATCCCACTTTAACCCTGGCTGTGGAGTGTTGCTTAGGATTTTTTTTGAAAAGCTTTTGCTGTGACAATTACAGGGATGAAAAAGTCCTTCAGGGATTGATGTCGCAATATTTCTACAAAGGCAACAGGCCTCAGATAATGGTGTGTCCATTCACAGACCATGTTTATAATCTTCAAGGCCGGTAAGACATTTCAGAATTGCTTAGAAATGGAGTCTTGTGTAGGAACGTTAAATATTATTTTTTATGTGTTTTGTTGTCAGTGGAGTCCATCATTCTGAGTTTCCATCAGTGCTGGACTGCCTCAATATCGAGAACCCGGTCATAGCAAACTGTCTGATTGACATGAGGAGCATTGAGAGCATTCTGGTCATCAGAGTAAGTCATCTACACTAATTATGATACTAAAAATGCATTTTTCATTGTATATTTATCATAATATGCAGTTAAAGGCAAAAGTATTGGCCCTCTTGTGAAGTGCTGTTTAACAGACAAGATCGCAACGCATTTTTAAATATAATAGTTCATTTATTCATATCTTTCGGCTTAGTCCCTTTATTCATCAGGGGTCGCCATAGCGGAATGACTCGCCAACTATTCCAGCATATGTTTTACACAGTGCATGCCCTTCCAGCTGCAACCCAGTACTGGGAAACACCTGTACACTCTTACATTCACACACATACACTACGAACAATTTAGTTCATTCAGTTCACCTATAGCGCATGTGTTTGGACTGTGGGGGAAACCAGAGCACCCGGAGGAAACCCACGCCAACACTGGGAGAACATGCAAACTGGGGACCAACCGGGACTCGAACCAGCGACCTTCTTGCTGTGAGGAGACAGTGCTAACCACTGAACCACCGTGCCACCCCAAATATAATAGTTTTAATGGTTAATTTCTAATAACTGATTTCTTTGATCTTTGCCATGATGACAGTACATAATATTTTACTAGTTATTTTGCAAGATACTAGTATTCAGCTTAAAGTGCAATTTAAAGGCTTAACATTAATATTACATAATAAATACATATGTTTTTTTACATTTTTAAACTGCTTGGGAAGTGTTTTGAAAAATAATTGCAAATTCACAGAAGGTTTAATCATTTTGCCTTCAACTGAATTTGATATTGGATACGTACAGTATATGGGTCAAAAGGAGTTTTCATTTTAAGTTCTATTAAGTCTATTATACATTTTTACCATGACTTGCAGTAGAAGCCACTACAATTCATTTATTGGAACAATCGTGTATATTCACAAGAATATTGTCAGGCATATTTAGAAAATAAATCATCTAAAATGTTTGTTTTATCTTTCAAACTACTAGGATTTACCCATTTCTCAGCAAGAAGTTATTAAAAATGAAACAAGTGTAATAAAACCTAGTATGATCACTAAAATTATATATTTCACTAAATAGGTCAGAATTTAATTACAGTTATTTATACAGTTATTTGTACAGTTATTTTATTTTAATATGTTATACATTTTATATGTTGCAGACACAAAAATGGGACTCCTTTTTAAGCTTATTCATTATGAAGTCAATGCAGGATTTATAATAATTAATAAACAATAAAACATTATAAATATTTTTTTATGTTAGTATATAAAAGCATATATAATAAATATATAAATGCAATTTTATTTAAATAATACATATTTTATAATTATTTTTTAGATTTTTTTTAGATACTTTTCATAAAATGATTTGATTTAAAACAGGAAAAAGCTCGTGCCAGGAAGGTCATGCAGGGCTCGAGACCGCCAAAGAATTGCCGCGAGGCCTTCACTGCAGATGGTGATCAGGTTTTCACCAATCGCTATTACACGCCTGAACATGAAGTTCTGGTCAAATATCTTGGTGGAGACCCAGAGGCAGAAATAAGGCAAGTGTAAACTTCACCTACATAAAGCAGCATCTGCCACTAGTACAGTTTTCCTGGAGCATGTTAATGTCGAGTATTTTGCACACAGATAAGCACCAGATATGTATGAGGCAAAATCTGCTTGAATATACAGGACAGTTATTAAGAAAAATCAGACACCTTTAAAAGGGACCTATTGTTTTATAAGTGGTTTAAACACAGTTGTGTGGGAACAGTCTTTGAATATAACCAGCTTCTAATGGTAAAAATATATTCGTTTTATACTCGTTTTATACGAATAACTCATATAAATCAATAACTGATTCATTTTATCTTTGCCGTGATAATAGTAAATAATATTTTACTAGATATTTTTAATACACTTATATTCAGCTTAAAGGGACATTTAAAGGCTTTACTATGTTAATTAGGTTAACTAGGCAGGTTAGGGTAATTAGGCAAGTTATTGTATAACGATGGTTTGTTCTGTAGACTATCAGAAAAAAATATAGCTTAAAGGGGTTAATAATATTGTTCTTAAAATTAAACACTGCTTTTATTCTAGTCGAAATAAAACAAATAAGACTTTCTCCAGAAGAAAAAATATTATCAGACATACTGTGAAAATTTTCTTGCTCTGTTAAACATCATTTGGGAAATATTTAAAAAAGAAAAAAAAATCAAAGGGGGGCTAATAAATCTGACTTCAACTTTATATATTATATCATATTATGTATATATATATGTATATATATGTATATATATGTGTATATATATATATATATATATATATATATATATATATATATATATATATATATATATATATATATATATATATATATATATACTGTATATATATATATATATATATATATATATATATATATATATATATATATATATATATATATATATACACGCACAAAGGAATAATCATCATTAATCGTGATTAACATTTTGAGCAAAATAATGTGATTATCATTTTTTCTGTTATCGTGCAGCCCTAACATAGGCATTCGTAGCTCCGCCCTCTTTTGAAAAGAGCACAGTCTCATTTGAATTTAAAGCGACAGTGATAATAATAAACTTTTTCTCCATTTTGACATACTGCTATTCTCTGGTGCTGCACAAACATGATTGGCTAGCATCCGCACATGTCATTTGCATAAAGCAGATCTCCTCTTGACGGGTATTATTTGGTACAGTAGTTTGGTCTTTTAATGCACTACTTTGGCAACCGTATACTTTGATTGGGAAATGGTTTGGATTTCCATTTAGTAAAATCATTTACTAAACTCATAAGTGCATAGTGTATAAAGTGACCCAACTTATGGTTGAATATAATATATAACAGTTTATTCTTCTATCCTCATTTACACAAATAGACTATAGCAGGGGTCACCAACCCTGCTCCTGGAGAGCTACCTTCCTGCAGAATTCAGCTCCAACCCTGATCAAACACACCTGAACCAATTAATTAGCACCTGAATAAGCACTTGATAATTAAAGACAGCTGGTGTTTGGTCAGGGTTTGGTCAACTGAAATCTGCAGGAAGGTAGATCTCCAGTAACAGGGTTGGTGACCCCTGGACTTTAGTGTCCTGCACTACTGAGGAATATCATAAACGATATCTAGTGTCTGAATACTTTTTGGCTTGACTGTACGTGCTCCTCTGTCCTGATTTACAGTCTAGTGAACGGAGAGCTGGAGAACATTCAGGCTCAGCTTTTACGCTTCCAGCTTCACTCCTGCTCTGTGAAGGAGGACATTCAGCTCATGGAGGAGAAGTTGCGTAGTGTTATCATGGCCTGCAAGAAGAATCAGGTATTGAAATGCAGGCTACACATTTGGCTATTTTCACCTATCGTACACATTTAAAAATAGTTTTTTTGTGATCAAATTTTTATTGAACAGTTGAAAATAATCTTTCATACATAGTTATAGACAAGGATACCAACCAACTGCATTTTCTATTATTACCCCACCCCAACCACCCCTGGCAAAAATAATAAATAATTAGCAAACAAGGAAACAAAACAAAAAGAGAGAGAGAATAATAATAATGGTTAAAAAAAACGCAAATAAATAAATTAACCTCTGCATTTAACTTCTTACAAGGACACTTTTAAAAAAGGTACATACATTGGACTTTTACACATAGGTTAAATCCAATGCAAAAAAAAAAATGTAAAAAATCACGATAGCATATCTTTTACAGGGCTCGAAATTGCGACCATTTTGGTCGCATATGCGCCCGAAATTTAATCTATGCGACCTCATAATATATTTGGGAGCATTTGTGCAACTGCATATAATGGTTGTAGTGCGACTTGTTTCGATTTTTTTCTAAAAACGTGCTGAATCGGACTTCCCTGCCGCTATATTGGTTCATATTAGCTATCAATCACTCAAGGCTTTCCACTGTCAGAGAACAGGGAGCTTATAAGGGCGCCAGCCGAGATCAATTTGAGTGCTTTCGGAGAAGGTGCCCGAATCTCGATGCGTTGCATTAACTGCGTGTTCAGCGCAAATGTCCGCTAAATGTAAAATCTAACACTGTACACATCATCGCCAAAGAAGCTCGCCTTTACTGAGTTTAAACTGAATCTGCTGCTCATAACAAAGAACGGTATTGTGCCGGTGGTCATTACGAGAATCCTGTTCTGCCTGCTCTTATATTGGGTCCGCTGACTCGCCTGCTTTTTCACAAACGCAGTAAAATGTAAATCGGCGCATAACGAGACCGAGCATTTAAAATGACACAAACCGAAACCAAAACTTTTAAAGAGCGGCAGAAGTGAGACTTTTCTTACTTTCTTTGGTCCATTCTTTCTTGAGATGTATATTATTTTTCTATTTACTGATGACTGCTTTGCGGCTTTTGAATGATTTATTAAAATCTTACGTTTGTTTTGTAGCAGAAATATTATTTATTAAATTGACTTGCGTATAAAAACAAGTGCAAAATAAATATTTCTTACTGCAATGCTTCATTTTTGTTTGATGCAAACTATAAATTTATTTTTCATAAAGTAACAGCAGGACCTTTTACAGCACATAACTCGCATTAAAGCACGTTCAAGGCAGCATGATAATGAGAAATGTTATTCATTGTAAGTATTATTGACATAATCGTCATCATTAATAATATTTTAAAATTATTAGACATTCATTTTGGAATTATTGCACAGATATCTATAAGTCATCACAGCATTAGTTAGATAGTTGTTTCTGATTTGTTAGTCCTGATTGATGTTGTTTTGAAATACAATAAATCCCTTAATATACAATTTGCAGTGGTGCTCATCCATTTTTGGTGAGTGCTCCTAAATTTTTTCTGGTGCTCCTAAATTTTTGAAGTTGGGAGCACCGGTGCTACCAAGTAAAAAAGTTAATTTCGAGCCCTGTTTTATCTTAGTTATTGCACATATCCATGAAGTAATAGTTTTTGTTGAGGCGCCATGCATCCTTGCCACAGACAGTTCCATATTTGCAAGTCCAAAAACATATACATCCAGTGTTTCTGGAGTGTGGAGGCTGCCAACGTAAAGCTAGCATTTTTTTTAGCTGCTGTTAGAGCAGAAAATAATATTTTTTTCTGAAATAAAGAAAAGTCAAAGGAGGAATCATCATTTAAAAGGAAAAGCTTTGGACAGCATGGTATGTCTGATTCCAGTATGTCCTTCAAGGTCAGTGACACATTATCCCAAAAGTTATTTACCTCAGGAAATTCCCAAAACATATATTTGTATGTACCTATGACATCCTCTGAGCAGAAATTACAATTGGGAGATGATGTTAGTTTCATTAAATGACGTTTCATAGGAGTGAGGTAAATTCTATGAATCATTTTGTAATGAATTAGCTGATGATCAGGGTTCTTTGAGGTAAGTTTAAAGTTAGTCCATATAGCATTCCAACATAAATCGTCAACATCTGTAGAAGATTTATAAATTGTTTAGCAACAGTTTGTCAATGGTAAAAATGGATTATTTTTACTTTTTATAATCACACTTGATAAAAACAGTCTGCAGAAACACTTTGACATTCTCTCTTTGTACGTGTCATCTGAGAGAGTAAGCCCCGCCCATTAGTGATGATCTCTCCTTCATTAGCATAGGACGTTAGTCTTGTTTTTGAATCTACCATTATGCTGACACATAGACATTTGTAGCTTCACCCTCTTTTGAAAAGAGCACAATCTCATTAGAATTTAAAGTGACAGTCACCAAAACACCACAATTAGGATCAAAGCCTAAAAGGGTCAGTTTCAATGAGTTACAAAACATTATCTGTGGGGTATTTTGAGCTGAAACTTCACACACACACACACTCTCAAACAACATCACAGATTATTTTACATTTAGTAAAAAGCTGCATAACAGGTCCCCTTTAAAGTTGATGGTGTAGCGCTGCTTTGTTTACAGCTATTATATTAGTGCTGTTCATAATCGCCACCTGCTGACAGAGAATAAATATGTTTTTGCTTTCCCATTCGCATACTGGACGCCTAAATAATATTATATTAATAATAATAATAATTCCTTACATTTATATAGCGCTTTTATGGACGCTCAAAGTGCTTTACAGATTTTTGAGCAGCATCCACCTGGATGACACGACGACAGCCATATTGCGGCAGACAAATTTGGTCAGGATGAACCCCTTATCTTTTTTGAAGAACATCCTGGGATTTTTAACGTCTCTGGGGCATTAGGACCCACACAGACCGCAGGTTGAGCACCCCCTGTTGGTCTCACTAACACCACTTCTGGCAGCAACCTAGCTTTCCCATGTGGTCTCCCATCTAGGTACTGACCAGTCACAGCCCTGCTTAGCTTCAGTGGGCGACTATGTAAGAGTTGCAGAGAGCAAGCTGCCGGCAAATAGTATTCGAAAATAGGATTGGTATGTCCCAAATGATAGTATCCCTACCTCTGAATGATCTATTGCATGTTATGCCCAAAACACACCCATTACTTATTAAGAGAATTGGGACTACGCTTTGAGACCATGCGCCGGACACACCAACTGTTTTTCCCTTTATTAAAGTACACATGAAATTAAAACTGGCCATATTGATTTTGTTAGCTCACATTGCTAGTTTTGTGGTGAACAATTCATCTGTGCATGTCATTAAGAAAAAAAAAGTTTGCCCTTGTAATCTAGAATTGTAAAAATGCACTTCCTGTTTGTTTTCAGTTCAATTCTCTGATTACGTCTGTCTAAGGCAGAGGTGGGCAAACCACGGGCCATATGCGGCCCGCTGAACACTTTCATCCGGCCCGCAAGGGAGTTTTTAAAATGCTGCTTCTGAGTAATGGTTTGGTTTCAGAATTAGTAAATTAATGATGCAATACAAGTGAACGCCATTTGATGGCAGTATTGCATGCGGCAGAGTTAGCGCAACCAATAGAATTAGTACACACACTCGGATATTAAAATGCACTCGACCGTTAATGACTGAAAATGAGTCAGGCAAAAAAGGAAAAATTGACTCTGAATGTCGTGTGTTTAAGGAAGAATGGACAACAAAATACTTCTTCACCAATATCGGACAGAAAGCAGTATGTCTAATATGCCAAGAAAGTATTGCTGTTTTTAAAGACTACAACCTAAGTCTGCATTTTTCAAGCAAACGTTCGAATCATGCTGTCAACGAGTCACCTGAAGAAAAGGCAAGCAACGCTACAAAACTTGCCACAAACTTAAAAGCCCAGCAAAAGACATTTATGACACAGTGCTCTTTTCAAGAGTCTGTAACGACAGCTAGTTATGTGGTGGCACATAAAATTGCAAAGGCCTGCAGTTTCATATGGATTTATTAATCATTCTTACTGTTTAATGAACGCAAACTGTCGTAGATTATTAAAGATGCAAACCCCTCACTGCACGTCAGCTGCACCTTCAGAAAACCTCCTAATTCCTGCAGCGCTGCACGAGGACTATATGATTGTTTATGAGCGTCAAAAGTGGCTGATATGTTCTGCGAAATATTTAACTGTGTGTCACTGCATCCCAAACGAAATAAAGAAATCTCCACTGTGCTGAGTGAGAGCGCTTCTTAAACTGAATAGCGCATCATCAATGACGTAAGTGTGCTCAGGCCCGAATGCAATGTGTGAGTGCGGGCCGTCGGGGGAGACGGGAGGGGTGACAAGCGTGCTTCGGCCCGGTTCAAGGCAACTGTACATAGTGTGAGTACGCCCTCAGATTCTTCTTCCGTTTTATCTCAAAGTTGTATGATTGATATGAGCATATTAATACACGCTCAAATGAGATTGTTGTGTATTTGACTCAAATTATGTAATAATTGCTAGGTAAATGTGTTAATTTTTGTCATAGAATATATTTTGCTTGCATTCATCCACTTTAAAAAGTTATTTTATCAAAGATTTTTGGTTTCATCAAGTTTTATGATGATTGATCTCTATATTCTAAAAGCAGTGCAAATTAGATTATTGTAAATTTGACTGAATAGTAAACTTTAAGAACTATTTTTAATGTGTTAATATGAGATCAGACAATATCTTTTCTATTCTCCACTGTAAAAATTATTACATTATTAATATTATTATTATTATATTTTATAAGGGATTATTTTATTGTTTTATGATGATTTATATGTAAATATAAATAGCAGTGCAAATTCATTTGACTTGTAAATTTGACTCAATAATAACTATTTAAAAAATCTGTTTTGTGTTAATGTGACATGTTTCTGTCCGATAATACATGTTCCATGCATATAAATAAAATGCACTAAAAAAATGCACTATAAATAAAAGTTATATTTTCAAGGATTTGAGATGTGGCCCTTCACTTGGTTTGCAAAACTTGATGTGGCCCTCGAGTCTAAAAAGTTTGCTCATCGTATTGTGCGGGGCTAACACACTTAACCACGCCCCTCCAGCTGTCTGTTTTGACAACAAACAGAAATGGTGAGGAGGAGGAGTCTGTTAGGTTGTAATAGCTCTCCCCAAACCCTTTTCCTAACTTTTCTGAATGAAATGCCTACTCTACTACATCCAATCGGCTCGCAGTAGAAAAAACAAGCAACACCCACTGTTTTCTCGTTTAATATTCTGTTTCTTTAGGAACTGCGTCACAACATGGGGGAAAAAAAACAATCAGCGTTTAGATTCATGCAGACTTTAAACTAACAAAAGTGTAAACAAAAGAGTGTGCTATAAACCATACACTATGATCTGTAAAACAGGACTCTACGAATCTGAACATATCTGCATGATAAATATTTTTTCTCTTTTTTAGGAGAGTATAAATAAGGTTAAAGCTTCGATCACAGAACTTGAGAACATTGAGGAGGCGCAGGATGAGGACATCAGCTCTCTGGTGAGATTTATGAATTTAATTAAACTACAACATTCATTTTGATCATTTTATTGATTGAAATGTGTGATTTGTTAAATGTACAGGAGGAAGAGGCACAAGAGAACGAGCAGAAGATCGAATTTGAGAGGAGAATCGTGAAAGAGGCTGAAGACGAACTCCGAAAACATGAGAAAGGGCTTATGGTTGTTAATCAGAAATTCAAAGATGTGAAAATTAAAATGGAGAAACTGTCAGATGAGATGGAGCAGCTGAAGGTGAGAGATCACCACACCACATTTATTTTAGTATTATTGAAACAGATTATATTTGAATAATATTTTATGTTGTAGTTATTATTAGCTTCAGAGTTTGGTAAGTTATTTCAAAAAGGAATTCATTACTATTTACATGATTAAAATTATACTTAAATTACTTTCATAATTACTTTGTCTGAACAGTTACCTAATTACTCAAATTAATTTAATTACTCAACTTAATGCTGCTTAAATCCATATAAATCAAAGGCATAGACAATAGAAATGTAAGCCTTTGCATTATTTAAATTTGAGTTGATTTAGTTAGATTTAGTTGTTTAGTTTGATTATTAACTTTTAATTAAAATAAAAAAAATTCAACTTTTAGATTATTCATTCATTCATTTATTCATTTTCTTTTTGGCTTAGTCCCTTTATTAATCAGGGGTCGCCACAGCAGAATGAACCGCCAATTTATCCAGCATATGTTTTACGCAGCGGATGCCCTTCCAGCTGCAACCCATCACTGGGAAACATCTATACACACTCATTCACACACTTTTAGATGAATGACACCATATTTCATACAGATATTGACAATTATCTTAATTGTTTCTGAAGCAAGGGCAATTGTTGGACAAATCTAACATTCTTTAGTTGAAAAATTGGGCTGTTATGAAAAAGACGATGTTTACCATAACAACCCAATATTGGTTGGGTAATAATAAATAATACAAGATATTGTCATAAACGAGTTACTCAAGTTATTTAGTGAAGTTTACATATAAACTAATTTCAAAAGGATCACGTGCATATGATTGACCACGGCAGGCCCCACATTAGCAATCACATGATTCACCAGAATTCGAATATACTGTATATAAATAGCCAGATTTTCTTACTTTAGAATCCCCCCAGTCCACCACTACTCCTTCCCCTTTTTTTTAACTAAATACCGGGGAGCTCACGAGACCTACCTGAGCTCAGACTCCCCACTCTTCCAAGGATTTTCCGAGCTCAGGGCTCTCTCCCGGGACAGCATACCAAACTCGCTCTTACTTATCAATCATCAGCAAAGTGTGAACTCTTGAATGTGCAATTGTGTTGATAAATGTAGCCTTTTTTAGTTGAAAAATAGAATTATTCTGCCTAAAACATTTTGTATTACAAAAAAAATTGATCCGCTTCTTTGAATTGGCTTATATAGAACTGTTAATTTTATGTGCAGAATTTAAGGCAAATACATTATAAGTAACTGCAATTAACCTAATAATGAAAAGTAATCACTTTACCTTTTTATTTTAGCAGAAAAGTCATTTAATTACAGTAACTTGTCACTTGGTAACTAATAACACCCAACACAGACTAACTTTAATTAATCATATACCGAGGTATCACTATATATGTATGTATATGTATATGTATATATATATATATATATATATATATATATATATATATATATATATATATATATATATATATATATATATTGAAAGTTAATTATTCATTTAATTATATTATATTATTATAAAAAAATATAATATTGAACACTTGAAAATCAATGTTTTTCTGCATTTACTAGGTATTTAAGGTATTTAAAATGTACATTTTTGATAATATTTTTATATATTTGGTTCCAAATTTCAAATTAATTCATTTTAAAAATGTATTTTATTTAAAATTTTTTTATAAATTAACAACTGGCCAAAGTAACACATGTTTTCATTAAGGTTGCAAGTTAGGATTTTTCAACTAAATATTGCTTTCTTAAATCTTCTGAAGTGTAAACATTTGCAAAATAAGTAAACAAAATATATAAAAATTCGTTTATTATTAAATTAGTAATAATATAAATAATTTAATATATAAATTTTGTAATAATAAAAATATACTGTATAAATGTCTGAACACATGCTCTCTTTTTTATTATTTTGACCAACTTGTTAGACAACTTTTCATTATACTGTAATGTAGAAGAAATGTCATCAGTAGTTTGCAGAATATATAAAGATTTTACTTAACAGGAGGAGCAAGTGAAGGCAGAAACTGTTTGCAACAAACTTGATCAAACCATGAAGACCTTGGAGAAGAAACTCAAGGATCATCAGAACAACATTCAGAGCATGAAAGAAGATTTGTCCCTCCAAGAGGAAGACTTGCGGGTATTCACTCCATTGCTTTTCTATCATTTAATTTTACATTTAAAATCACCTGTCATAACAGAATGTTTGCATTTGCATTCAATCTACTCTTTGCTTGTTGAGTGTTGTGTAAATGCTTTGTGTGTGCAGGATTGTGAAGCCAAAGCCCAAGAGCTGTGTCCTGAGCGCCAGCAGGTTGATCAGAGTCCCAGAAGCATTGATGTGGAGATCACACGCCTGCGACAGAAAATCAAAACGCAAGAGAACAGTCACGGTGACAAGGAACAAATTATCCGGTATTTCAGCAGCTATTAGGCGATCATTCATTAGCCTCTTTCACACAGTAATATCTGTAAAGTTACCAGAATGACTTTATGGTAAATTCAAAAATACACTGTTCACTAACAGCAGAATTCCCAAGATGTCCTCGCTGCAGTCTATTGATCTTATTCTTCAATGTGGAAGTGCGCTCGTTTTTGCGATTGTTTTAGAACTTCCGATTCAGTTGCCTATGGGAGAAATGACTAGGGATAATAAACGACAGAAAACAGTCAAACTACTTGCTCTATAAACAAGTGTTTGCATGACTATACTAACAAAATAGAATGTTATAATAAGAAAATATTAGTTTGCAACATGAAGCAGCAAAACCAGCTGTTTTTAACGTCTAATAATGAATGGAAGTGAATGAGACCGGAAGTCTCGAGCCAAAAAGTTTCAAATGGCTGCGCCCACTCGTACATGGAGAATAAGGTGAATATCACGACGACGTACTGGACCAGGTCCAATATGTAGTGGACATTTTAACGCTCACTAAGGTAATGCCCACACTACTGTGACAGTTGGTTTTAAGGCTGGGGCAGGTGTAGACGATCGTCCACTGAGTAGTGGACCTGGTCCAATACTTCATCAAGTTGCGGTCTGCAGTTAGGACTGTCTCAGAATTCCTGGTAATGTTACAACTTCTCATTTCAGAAAATAGCTGGAACTAATTTTCTGGTATTTTATATGTATATATATTTGTATTATTTACAAGTAACTGCAGAAATATCTGTATATGAGTGAAAGGTATTTATTATTATACATTTGTTATTTTCCACAGATTTTTTAAATATACAAATAGTGCAAATAGTGGTTATGGTAGCATTACATATCTTTTAATTAATTTGTTTATATTTTTAAATGCAAAATAAATCATGTCACAGTTTAAAGTTAACATGAAATGGAAGTTGAAATTGATTTATATATGTATGTATGTATATATGTATATATATATATATATATATATATATATATATATATATATATATATATATATATATATATATATATATATATATATATATATTATACAGTTTACATACACTGTATAAAAAGGCACATAACCATTTAAAAAAAAAAAAAGTCATATGTTAATGTGACTAAACTTTTTCTCTTTTAGGTATGTTAGGATTATCAAATTTGTTTCTGTTATGCTTAATAGCAGAATAATGAGAGAAAACAAAACAAAAAACCAGGAAAACAAAAAAACAGAGTGAATATTTTGGAGTGGCCATCACAAAGCCCTGAATTCAATCCTATAGAAAATTTGTGGGCAGAGTTGAAAAAGCTTGTGCGAGCAAGACAGCCAACAAATCTGACTCAGTTGCACCAATTCTGTCAGGAGGAATGGGCCAAAATTCCTGCAAACTATTGTGAGAAGCTTGTGGAAGGATACCCAAAACATTTGACCAAAGTTATACAGTTTAAAAGCAAAGCTACAAAAAATACAGAGGAAATGTGTGTAAACTTTTGACTGTCTAGAAATTAATAAAAAATTCTCAAAAACAATTCTCTCACTATTCTGGCATTTAGCAAATGTCAATCATTTAGGTAATCCTAACGGACCTAAAATAGTAAACGTTTAGTATAATTTACCATCAGACATTTTTAAAAAAAATAGTTATGTTCCTTTTTTTAGAGTGTATGTAAACTTCTATCTATATATATATATATATATATATATATATATATATATATATATATATATATATATATATATATATATATATATATATATTTGAAAAAAAATCTAAATTATATCTTTATCTGTAACTATATATACTTTTTCATTTCATTTTTATTTTTTTTATAAAATAAATCTTAAAGTACAAATTGCGGTTATGTCATAATTTTAATTCTATTTATGTATATATATATAAATTAATAAATAAATAAATATAATAAATCATATCATATTATAAAAGTACAACTTGTATAAATTGGGTTATAATAGCATACTTTAAATAATAAATATATCATGTAATAGTTTTAATTATTTACTTTGCTATTGTGATATACACTCACCGGTCACTTTATTAGGAGATATTCCTCAGAGATTTTGCTCCATATTGACATGATAGCATCACGCAGTTGCTGCAGATTTATCGGCTGCACATCCATGATGCGAATCTCCCGTTCCACAACATCCCAAAGGTGCTCTATTGGATTGAGTTCTGGTGACTGTGGAGGCCATTTGAGTACAGTGAACTCATTGTCATGTTCAAGGAACCGGTCTGAGATGATTAGCGCTTTATGACATGGTTGCTGGAAGTAGCCATCAGAAGATGGGTACACTGTGGTCATAAAGGGATGGACATGGTCAGCAAAAATACTCAGGTAGGCTGTTTTGTTAACACTATGCTCAATTGGAACTAATGAGCCCAAAGTGTGCCAAGAAAATACCCCCCACCATTACACCACCACCATCAGCCTGAACCACCATCACCCAGCAACCATGCCACGTTCAAAGTCACTTAAATCACCTTTCTTCCCCATTCTGATGCTCGGTTTGAACTGCAGCAGATCGTCTTGACCATGTCTACATGCCTAAATGCATTGATTTGCTGCCATGTGATTGGCTGATTAAAAATTTTACCTAATAAAGTGGCCGGTGAGTGTATATAGGCAATAATGTTGATGAATTTTTATAAAAAATCCATTAGAAAGGCTCAAATGAGTGATGTCAAAGATAAGGAAGTTATTTTGACTAAAGAATATAAAAGTACATGCATTTAACTCTAAATATGTAAAAAAAACATTTGTAATAAATAGTGCAATATTCCATTTAAAAAGACTTTTTTAATTTATTTATTTACTGTTAATTTTATAATTTAAAATTGTATTTCTTGGCTACTTAAAAGCATTAAATTACACATGAAAAGGTGTAATTGTTTTTGAACACCTTAATTCATTCATTCATTTTCTTTTCGACTTTAAAAATCTGGGGTCGACACAGCGGAATGAACCGCCAACTTATCCAGCACGTTTTTACGCAGCGGATGCCCTTCCAGCCGCAACCCATCTCTGGGAAACATCCACACACACTCATTCATACTTATACACTACGGACAATTTAGCTTACACAATTCACCTGCATGTCTTTTGACTGTGGGGGAAACCGGAGCACCCGGAGGAAACCCACGCGAACACAGGGAGAATATGCAAACTCCACACAGAAACGCCAACTGACCCAGCCGAAGCTCGAACCAGTGACCTTGCTGTGAGGCGACAGCACTACCGTTTTTGAACATCTAAAGATCCAAAATTATCAATTGAAGTATCGTTTTTTTTTTTTTCATATATATTTTTGTATTTTGTTTGGCTGAGCACCAAGTTGAGATTGATGTGTATGCTTTTGAAAAATATTGTCTTACTTAAAGGTATATAAAATGCATGTAAAACCTGATTGAGTCACTTTTATTTTGACAAATCCATTATTTTTCAGGGAGTATGCAGAGGCTCACAGTAATTACAAAAGCAAATCCAGCCAGCTGAGGGACCTCAGGAAGTTTATCGATCGCCTCGACAACATCATGATTGACCGCCAGGACCGATACAAAACACTGCGAAAGTAACTTACTTGCTCCAGCTGTGCTTTAACAGTGGTATGTAAAAAATGGCCACTTCTGTTTTTATGTTGACAGCTCTGTTGCTTTTTCAGGTCGCTTTCTGTAAGGTGCAAGCTGTACTTCAACAACTTCATGATCCAGCTGCACTGCTGTGGCTCTATGATGTTTGACCACAACAATGAAACGCTGTCCATTTCTGTAAGTTACATTTGGCCATCTTGATTAGTTTATTCAAATTATTCTGTAAACAATTATTCGCTCTCCTGTGAATTTCTTTTTCAAATATTTCCCAAATTAAGTTTAACCGAGCAAGGAATTTTTTACAGTATTTCCTATAATATTTTTCTTCTGGAAAAAGTCGTATTTGTTTTATTTAAGCTAGAATAAAAGCAGGTTTTAATTTTTTTAAACCATTTTAAGGTCAATATTATTAGTCCCCTTAAGCCTGGTTTATACTCGATGCGTCCGCTAGTTCGCTTGAGTCCACTCGGCGAATGTGACATCATCGCTGTGTTTGTGGAGATTCGCTTTGGGTGCGCGCGACATGATTTCGGCTGGGGGAGCGCATGATTATTATTCGAGCAAACAGTTGATTTGAACTGATTATGAAACACTTTGAAGAGATTTTGTCTGAAACAGTACAACTGTACAGACATCTTTATGATCAGTGATCATACAGATAACCAGATGATCAACAATTATTGGCTAAAAATCACAACAGCCGTGGGAAAGGAGGATGTTTTTGTTAAAAAGTTTAGAAAACCTGAGGGATAAGTTTGTTGAAGCCAAAAGAGGTTATGGCAAAAGTGGAGACCTGGGTACACAATTACAGAATATTAATATATTCTGTGCTGTCATCATGACAAAGATCAAATAAATCAGTTATTAGAATGAGTTATTAAAACTATTATGTTTAGAAATGTGTTGAAAAAATCTTCTTTCCGTTAAACAAAAATTAGGGGAAAAATATACAGAGAAGCAAAAAATTCTGACTTCAACTGTGTATTTTCATGAGTCAGAAGTTTAAAGGAAAGTGTTTGAAGTTTTAGATCAACAATTCTCATTTATAATTATAATGTCCCTGCTGAAAAATCCAGCTTAAACCAGCCTAAGCTGGTTGGCTGGTTTTAGCTGGTCGACCAGCCTGGTTTTAGAGGGGTTTTGGCCATTTCCAGGCTGGTTTCCAGCCATTTCCAGCCTGGTCTTAGCTGGTCAGGCTGGAAAATTACCAGCTTAAACCAGCTAAAACCAGCTTGACCAGCCTGGTTTAAGCTGGACATAGCTGGTTTTGGCTGGTCAAGCTGGTTTTAGCTGGTCAACTCCCAGCCTGACCAGCTTAGGCTGGTTAAAGCTGGATTTTTCAGCAGGGACATTATAATTATAAATGAGAATTGTTGATCTAAAACTTCAAACACTTTCCTTTAAACTTCTGACTCATGAAAATACAGCAAATTTTCAGCAGGGGTTTTACGCAGCGGATGCCCTTCCAGCTGCAACCCATCACTGGGAAACATCCATACACACTTATTCACACACATACACTAAGGACATTTAGCTTACCCAAATCACCTATACCGCATGTCTTTGGACTGTGGGGGAAACCGGAGCACCCGGAGGAAACCCACGCCATCACGGGTCTAACATGCAAACTCCACACAGAAATGCCACCTGACTCAGCTGAGGCTCGAACCAGTGACCTTCTTGCTGTAAGGCGATCATGCTACCCACTGCGCCACCTTGATGCCTTTCTGTAATTTGTAATGTCTAAGTTGATACTGTACATAAAATTCAAATATATACCAAATGTATATAATTTTTGGTCACACTTTACAATAAAGTTTCATTATTTAATGTATTTACTAACATGAACTAATTATGAACAATACTTACAGTATTTATTAGTCATAGTTCAACATGTACTTGTCACGATCACCAGCAATCCAGCCTGTGCAAATCGCTGGTAAACACACAGTTCACTAAAGAACTACAAATCTGCCAGCAAAAGAACTACATATTCAATCATGCACCACTCACACACCTGGCATAGATCCCCATGATTGCAAACAGACACAGCTGAAGCTGTTCAGGACTAATTACACAGACTATATATACACTTCTCAAACACACATTGCGGAGTCTTGTTAAACTGAATAGTGAACAGTGCGATGCGGTTTCCCTTACCTAGTCTTGCTGTGTACTGATCTTTGCTTTGCTTTTTGTTTTGTTTATTTATTCCTGTCTGCTGCCTGCCTTCTGACCACTCGCCTGATATCTGACTACGATTCTAGATTGCCTGTATACATCTGTTCGCTCCTGTGTTGACTGTTACCTGCCTGACCGTTCTGCTAAATAAACCAGCATTTGCATCCCTGTTGTCAAGCGTCAGTCACATTACAGTACTACTGCATTATTAGCATTCAAATTCATGCTTGATAATATTAGTTAATGCACTGTGAGTTACGATAAACTAACAATGAACAACTGTACTATTTTCATTAAGTAACGTTAACTAACATAGACAAATACTTTAATAAATGGTTAGCTCATGTTAATAAATGCATTAACTAATACAACCTTATTGTAAGTGTTAACAGTTTTTTTTATTATTATTCCATAATAAGATTTTTTTTCCCCATCATATTGTTTTCTTCATATTGTAAAGGGTTGAGGTTTTGTAGTTTTTTTTATAGTAAACAAAAATACAGTTTAATAATTACCAATATTTATAAATATTAATTCAGTTTAATAGAACTGCTTTCTCTTTGAAATCTGTGGTTAAACTTTTGATAATCTTTAATCAACAGAAAGTTTAAAATGACAAAGATAAGTGGAAATCCTTACTGTAGGTCAGTTTTATGCATCCTTGCTGTTTCTGGTTATCTAAACGAAATTTTAATATATTTTTTAATATTTCAAAAATGTTTTTAACACATTTTTAAACAGGATAGTTTTAATTACTATTTTTTAAAATCTTTTATCTTTGCCATAATGACAGCATCGCGCGCCTACGCTGACTGCAAGCGCACCTCGCGAAACAGACGAGGCTTTTATACTTGCCGCATTCGCCGCTGTGATATTCTTTAAGACGACAGGGGGCGGTCAAAAGAAAACAGAGAAGTAGGAAGTTTCCGGAACTGGTCATCATTAATATCATTCAAGATTTTTAAAGTAATTATTTGTTTTAAATCAAACTTTGATGCATCACTTGCTTTTGTTCATATCTCGGAGAGTTTTACCTATTAAAGTTTATTAAAATATTAATGATAACAGAACATGAGTTGCTCTACAAATATATTTTTTATTATGGCAAGAATAAAATCAAAAAAGTACATTTACTAAAAAATACTGATGTTTTTTAGATTTAGCCCGCTCCACAATTCACACATTACTGTCTGACTAGTTTCTGTCCTCAACTTATGCTAAAAGGGCAATAATGGTCCAACATTCCTGGCCATTATCACCAATAAAGCCTAGAAAAACAGGGCATCAGTATATCGTAAACTGACAGGTTCAGATATTCTTTTCCAGTTATCAAAGAAATAATTTGTTCCTTTATTAAAGGTTTATTATTGTAACTATTAAATTGTTTTAAATTTAAAATTGCAACATACATCAGTGTAAAACCTATGACTGGTGGAAAAACATAATGGTGACAGCATATAATATTTTACAAGATATCTTTCAAGATACTAGTATTCAGCTTAAAGTGACATTTAAAGGCTTAACTAGGTTAATTAGGCAAGTTAGTGATTAGTCAAATCATTGTATAACAATGGTTTGTTCTGTAGACAATCCAAAACAAATATTGCTTAAAGAGCCCCTATTATGTATTATAAAAGGTCATATTTTGGTTTTGGGGGTCTGCAACAACAGGCTGATATGCATGCAAGGTCAAAAAACACTTTCATTTTCTTATAATATGCATTTATTTTTACCTAATTATCCCAACGACTCCCATATGATTCGTTCAGCGATTCATTTGTTCCCAAAACCCCTCCTTAGCGTGAAGCTAATCTGCGCTGATTGGATCAATGACACAGTCTGTAGTGATTGGTTGACTGCGTTCAGTGAGAGACGGAGAGAAATGCCCACCATGGCTATGAAGTATCACACAGAGTATGTGAGCGCCCAATGCAGGAATGCAGTTAAACACCAGCATATTGCACTACTCTTAACGCTAACCCCAAGTAATAGCAACGACACACATTCAGTATTAATCCTGAATAGTGGCTATAGCAACAAGAAATGGCAGAGGATCGCGAGTTCAGAAACGCATTTAAATCGGTAAAGGAAGAAGCACGCGTCACGTTTTCAACATGGTTTTAGACGCGATATGTGAACAGCCCCATACAGATTTAACCTGACAGATACAGTACAAGCACTGATCTATAACAGATATGTGATTACAAGCCGCACTGAGCCATTACAACTTACACATAATTAAACGCATATTTTGCAAACTACACAACACGAAGCAACAATTTTAATGACACTTACATGTTATGATACGGAGGAAGAAGAACCTGGTCCATGTGAAGTGTAACAGTTACTGACAAAGTCCCTGTCAAAGTCTGACAAAGTCCCATACATAATAGTCTCTGCTGATCCTTCCTCTTATAGCAAACGACTGGCGAATCCTGCGTTGCAGAGTAGCGTATTATATCAAAAATCTGAAAAATGACAGGGACAAACTCAGCACATGGTTGGTTATACTGTGGTATTGTTGTAAAAATTAACTTTAACCCTTTTTATTCCCTGCAGCCGAATCTCCATCTGTCAGTGATCATCATCTTCGTTTAATGATCAGTTCTGTCATTCTCAGCGCTCGCGCTAGTGTCTGAAGGGAAAGGCATGTTTCATGTTTTACCGGATCTGGAACTACATATTTGGTGATGTACCACATCGACGTCAACACATTCAATCAAAAGATCCGAACCCAACTCGATTCATTTATTTGACTCTGAGTCGACTATTTCACTAAAGAATAAATAGTTTTAAACACTGCGCACTTTCAGATTTAAACCACAGCTGGATGTTTGGATGTTTTTATTCACTTAGTGCTGTTACACACTGCATGGAAGGTTATTTTCAAAAACCCATAATAGGGGCTCTTTAAGGGGGCTAATAATATTGACCTTAAAATGTTTTTTTTTTATTAAAAACTGCTTTGATTCTAGCCAAAATAAAACAAATAAGACTTTCTCCAGAAGAAAAAATATTATCAGACATACTGTGAGAAATTCCTTGCTCTGTTAAACATAATTTGGGAAATATTTGAAAAAGAAAAATGATTTCACAGGAGGGCTAATAATTTTACCATCAACTGTATATGTATATCGTGTTTTTTTTTGTCCTGATTGTTACTGTGTTTTTCTCAGGTGAAGCCGCCGGGTCAGGAGATGAACAGCGTCAGTGACATGCGCTCTCTGTCGGGCGGCGAACGCTCCTTTTCCACCGTCTGCTTTATTCTGGCACTCTGGGAAATCACGGAGTCTCCTTTCCGCTGCCTGGACGAGTTTGACGTTTACATGGTATGATCTCTTATATGATGATTTCCAGGATATCCAGGCATATGCTGAACATTAGTGCTTTATATGTAAATGACGGCCTGGTAATGATTGTTTTATGTGTATTTTCAAGGACATGCACAATCGCAGCATTTCAATGAACATGCTCGTGGCACTTTCCGAGCGCCAACATCTGCGGCAGTTCATCTTCATCACCCCTCAGTCTATCAGGTAGGACAGCAAATGGTGTTATCAGGGTTTCCAAGCTTCTTGAATTTCAGACATATGGATTCAAGGCCTTAAAAACAAACATAAGTGCTTGAAAATGCATGGATTAAATTGGTTTTTGATGTTATTTCAACAATTGTTACGCTGCTGTCAAAAACACAATTAGAGATATATACAAGAAAATTTAAATCTTTTATAAGAACTCACTTCAAGTTTATTTGTATAGCACTTTTCATATTAATTATTATTTCAAAGGAGCTTTACAAAAGGTGCACATACTGCATTACACTCTAAATCAGAAAAGTTAGTTAGCATAACTTTATCTAGTTTTAAACTGTGAGTGTGTGTCTGAGCCTCGGACATTATCAAGAAGGCTGTTCCAGAGTTTAGGAGCCATATATGAGAAGGCTTGACCTCCTTTAGTGGACATTGCTATTCTTACTACCAGAAGCCCTGAGTTTTGAGATCTTAAAGAGCGAGTTGGATTGTAGTAAAACAGAAGATTGGTTAGATAAATAGGAGCTATATTATTAAAAGGTTAATTGGTAAGAAGCAATATTTTATAATCAATATGGAATGGCTGACGCCAACGCTGACACGCACCTCTCAAAAAATTTAACTACACATCGCAACGACGCATAGCGCAAGCTCTGTGATTGGTCGGCTTGGTAGCGGTGACGAGTGTGGGCGGGGCTGAGAGACGAGCCTGATTGATCGATTGTTTACAAGTGTCGAGTCTTGTGAAGGAGCTCCAGATGGAAACTTTTGTTTTGTGTTTACCTCATGATTAAAGTTGTTGCACATTCCCCGGTTCCCACCTCTGAATGAGCGAGTTTGAGCTACTTGTACATTAAAGTAGTGTTCAGAAAAACAAAACGCCTGCGAAGAAAATCGACACAGAGGAACATAAATACCTACTGCCAACTAGCGTTTCGGAAGTGTTATTGCAGAGCAACACAAACAGGACACAGAAGTATAAATGCAGGTCTACGCGCAAGGTAAGAGCCGTGGGTCACTCCGATCACTCGACTCAGAAGTATAAACCATCATTGAGGAAGATACATGTACCAATATCAAAACTGTGACAAATAATGCACATTTTATAAATATTATTTATAAATAAAACCAGTTTTGAATTGAACAAATTTTAAGTTCTTTGAGCATGACGGGCAATTTTTTTTGCAAATTACACATTCAAAACATCATTACTCCGAGATTTCATTGTAAATATTAAGTGTGAGTTAAATGTTAAGTACAGTTAGGACTTTCATGGCGGTGTGAATTACAAAGGAGCTTGATTTGAAATGAATGGTTCTTGAATTCGCTGTTTATGAAAGAGTGGGAATTCTGCATTATAACCTCAGTGTTTTGTATAGTGACTAATTAAAATGTGACATATATATATACATATATAGATATGTGTGTGTGTGTGTGTGTGTGAGTATATATATATATATATATATATATATATATATATATATATATATATATATATATATATATATATATATATATATGCAAATATATATATATATATATATATATATATGCAAATATATTCAGGCGACACGGTGGCGCAGTGGTTAGCACAATTGCCTTGCAAGAAGGTCACTGGTTTGAGCCTTGGCTGGGTCATTTCTGTGTGGAGTTTGCATATTCTCCTTGTGTTGGCGGGGGTTTCCTCCGGGTGCTCCGGTTTCCCCTCACAAGTTCAAAGACATGTGGTATAGGTGAATTGGGTAAGCTAAATTGGCCGTAGTGTATGAGTGTGTATGGATGTTTCTCAGTGGTGGGTTGCAGCTTGAAGGGCATCTGCTTAATAAAACATATGCTGGATAAGTTGGCGGTTCATTCCGCTGTGGCAACCCCAGATTAATAAAGGGACTAAGTCGAAAAGAAAATGAATGAACGAATGAATATTAGTGAATCAGATGAAAACACTAGCTGTTAAGTGACTAAATAAGTCAAGAACATTTTCTTTCATTTTAACTGTAACATTTGCCCACGAGTTTCATTTGTTAAAACGGTCATAAAATGTTGCATTTTAAGTAATTTAGGCCACATAATTATACTGCAGCTAAATTTGGTTTTTTAGTCCAGTCTTGACTTATTAGTGTTGCCAGAAATTGCACAGGAATAAACCTAACCTGAACACTTCATCTTTAATATAAATAAGCCATGTACAGTACTAAAATATCAAGACCCACATCTATAAACTACGTCCAACTTCTCTGTTTTCACAGTTTTCATATCAATATCTTTCTATTATAGCTTGTATTTTTCAGATGACAAACACTGATGCTTTGTTACTAGCGTTTCTTATGTGTTACGATCCTTGATGGAAATATGTCTAGGGAATTTAAAAGGAGTAACAAGAGATGACCAAAGAATAAAACTAGTGATGAAAATGGCAAGAGAAAAGACAAAACAACGAATTAGCACCGCAAAAGATTTATTTCTCCCACAGTATTTACAATATTTACAAACAATAAGAAAGTTGAAAAGAACCAAGACAATCGGGAGAGGGAACTGAAAGTTGCGCTATTAAATGAAAGAAATAAATATAACAAAAATATTCCCTTAATCTCCTCCCTAATCCTCTAAATAAGAAAATAATATGAAAAGAAAAGTCTTCAGCGCAAAATCGCCCTGAACTTACACTAACTAAAAAAAATAGAAATACAAATTAGCGCACTTCGCTAACTAGTGTGTCTATACATCAATAATCCTGCGTGCAAAGTATGTATGTCACGTGACTTACTATGTTGTTCCAGATCTCCCTTGTCTGCAAATCACAGTAGGTTTTGAATGGAGCATTAGCGGGCTAAAGATGTGAAAAACACACTCAAACAGATCTCACTCAAAGTCAACATTAGTAAATCTCTCTCAAAATCACAATAGTAAATCTCACTCAAAGTCAACATTAGTATCAGCTACAAACGCACACGGACAGTATCAGCAACTAACGCACACGGACACCACCAAACAGAAAACACGGCAAACAACAACAACAACAGCTGATCTCTTCCTGTTGCCGCTTCCGATTTAAAGGGCTCTGCCACGCTTGCGATTGGCAGAGAGAGAAGTCGTCGTCACGACGCTGATTAGGATTGGCAGTCCTGTAAGCAAATAGTGCTCCGAAGTAGGCGGTACCTGTAAAATGACAGGGCACGGAGAGAGAGAGAGAGAGAGAGAGTGAGAGAGAGAGAGAGAGAGAGAGAGAGAGAAACAGAGACAGAAAGAACACACACGCACCAAAACAGTGTGCAGTTCATTACATATGAGTATTTGCTTTTTTATGATACAATTCTTGTTGTATTCTTCATTTATAAGTTGCTTTTTGTTAATTTATTAAATGTAAAGTAAACTGAATCTGAATTACCACTTGTAATAAGTGGACATGGCAACAATATTTAGGCCTTTGTTGACCTTGACTTTAATTAAAAATCTTTGTCAAATTTGCCTAATTACCCTAACTTGCCTACGTGCTGGTTGAAAGTCTCTTCACATTGCAATAGTACAGATTAAAGTAAATGATCTAAATGTATTTATATTTATTTTTATAATCTGAGTAAGACATAAGACTAAAAATGTTCATCCAATTAAAATTTGTGGGGCCGACAATTCCCATAATTGTGATAAGTAGCCCAAACTGTCAACAAATGTAGATTTGTTCATCTGCGCACTTGTTCAAGCAGATCCACCATTTGCGCGTGCACATGCTGCGTTCAAGTGCACACAAGAGAGAGTGACAGTGGTAAAAACAAATGCTGAATCAAAACTTTAAAACCCTGACTCAATATTAGAGTTACTTTTGCACGCTGGAGGAAGGACGACACCATGGCTGAATTACAGGGAGTGCAGAATTATTAGGCAAATGAGTATTTTGACCACATCACTTTATGCATGTTGTCTTAGTCCAAGCTGTATAGGCTCGAAAGCCTACTACCAATTAAGCATATTAGGTGATGTGCATCTCTGTAATGAGAAGGGGTGTGGTCTAATGACATCAACACCCTATATCAGGTGTACATAATTATTAGGCAACTTCCTTTCCTTTGGCAAAATGGGTCAAAAGAAGGACTTGACAGGCTCAGAAAAGGCAAAAATAGTGAGATATCTTTCAGAGGGATGCAGCACTCTTAAAATTGCCAAGCTTCTGAAGCGTGATCATCGTACAATCAAGCGTTTCATTCAAAATAGTCAACAGGGTCGCAAGAAGCGTGTGGAAAAACCAAGGCGCAAAATAAACTGCCCATGAACTGAGAAAAGTCAAGCGTGCAGCTGCCAAGATGCCACTTGCCACCAGTTTTGCCATAATTCAGAGCTGCAACATCACTGGAGTGCCCAAAAGCACAAGGTGTGCAATACTCAGAGACATGGCCAAGGTAAGAAAGGCTGAAAAACGACCACCACTGAACAAGACACACAAGCTGAAACGTCAAGACTGGGCCAAGAAATATCTCAAGACTGATTTTTCTAAGGTTTTATGGACTGATGAAATGAGAGTGAGTCTTGATGGGCCCGTGGCTGGATCGGTAAAGGGCAGAGAGCTCCAGTCCGACTCAGACGCCAGCAAGGTGGAGGTGGAGTACTGGTTTGGGCTGGTATTATCAAAGATGAGCTTGTGGGGCCTTTTCGGGTCGAGGATGGAGTCAAGCTAAACTCCCAGTCCTACTGCCAGTTTCTGGAAGACACCTTCAAGCAGTGGTACAGGAAGAAGTCTGCATCCTTCAAGAAAAACATGATTTTCATGCAGGACAATGCTCCATCACACGCGTCCAAGTACTCCACAGCGTGGCTGGCAAGAAAGGGTGTAAAAGAAGAAAAACTGATGACATGGCCTCCTTGTTCACCTGTTCTGAACCCCATAGAGAACCTGTGGTCCATCATCAAATGTGAGATTTACAAGGAGGGAAAACGGTACACCTCTCTGAACAGTGTCTGGGAGGCTGTGGTTGCTGCTGCACGCAATGTTGATGGTGAACAGATCAAAACACTGACAGAATCCATGGATGGCAGGCTTTTGAGTGTCCTTGCAAAGAAAGGTGGCTATATTGGTCACTGATTTGTTTTTGTTTTGTTTTTGAATGTCAGAAATGTATATTTGTGAATGTTGAGATGTTATATTGGTTTCACTGGTGAAAATAAATTATTGAAATGGGTATATATTTGTTTTTTGTTAAGTTGCCTAATAATTCTGCACAGTAATAGTCACCTGCACACACAGATATCCTCCTAAAATAGCTCAAACTAAAAACAAACTAAAAACTACTTCCAAAAATATTCAGCTTTGATATTAATGAGTTTTGTGGGTTCATTGAGAACATGGTTGTTGTTCAATAATAAAATTAATCCTCAAAAATACAACTTGCCTAATAATTCTGCACTACCTGTATATATACATATATAGATATGTGTGTGTGTGTATATATATTCTGCACTCCCTGTATTTCTTTAGACGGGTAATGTTATGTTTAAGACTATTTTAGTCACGCAAAGCTGATGTAGATTGTTTTGTTTTTTGAATGGGTTATATGTACAGAAGTGTTGTTCAGCCACTGAAATCTTTCAGTGACAATTTTGTCTATATGTTTCTTAAAGGACCTTTAACAGCATCGATAATGTTGATTTTTATTTAGTTTAACAACAAAACATCAGTAAATAGCGCTGTTCTACCTAGCCTGCTTTACTGAGGTGAAGTTGGTTTTATATTCACATTGGTTCATTTTTGAACAATGACAGCCTGTGATGCTGCCTATATTGTTTACCGCTACTCTGAATATTCGCTCTGAAATAACATGTAAGTATGGTTTAGTAATAAGTGTAATTCCTGCAGCCCGCCGGCCAACCACTAAACATACAGTAGTCACTTTAGGACAAAGCATGTGAGAGAATGAGACCAGCGATCCTTTCATGCATGAAATATTGCACACTATAACAGGTTTTGCTTGCTACACAACTGAACACGTGCTAGATATAATACAGTTTTTTGTTCAGAATTGTAGTCTTATAAAGTACCATAAAGTTTAGTAACTGGCGAATGATATGAACTACTGGGCTGTCTGCTGTCATCTTTACCCAAGTGGTACTGCAGAGCCACATGGGCAGAGCTGAGCTCCAGCAAGGGGGAGTCTGAGCTCCAGCTCCTCCTTGCTGCACTTCTTCTAGTGATGTAACTGGGGTGCGTGTTCGAAATTTCAGGAGGCGTGGCTTTGGACGGCAGGGGAGAGACTGTGTTTTCAAAGCTATTATGCTAACGGTTAGCATTTTGGCAGATCACCTACTGCACCTTTAAGTCTTTGAATGTCACTTTAAGCTGAATATTAGTATCTTGAAAAATATCTAGTAAAATATTATTACTGTCATCATGGCAAAGATAAAATAAATCACTTATTAGAAATGAGTTATTAAAACTATTATGTTTAGAAATGTGTTGAACAAAATCTTCTCTCCGTTAAACAGAAATTTAGGAATAATAATAATCATAATAATAATAATAATAATAATAATTCCTTACATTTAAATAGCATTTTTCTGGACACTCAAAGCGCTTTACACATTTTTGGAGGGGAATCTCCTTATCCACCACCAGTGTGCAGCATCCACCTGGATGTGCCAGACCGCACACCACACACCAGCTGATTGATGGAGAGGAGACAGAGTGATGAAGCCAATTATGATATGGGGATGGTTAGGAGGCCATGATGGACAGAGGCCAGCGGGCAAGTTTTGCCAGGATGCCGGGGTTAAACCCCTACTCTTTTTTTCAAGGGACATCCTGGGATTTTTAATGACCACAGAGAGTCGGGACCTCAGTTTAATGTCTCATCCGAAAGACGGCGCTCACTGAGCAGTATAGAGTCCCCTTCAGTATACTGGGGGGGTTAGGACCCACACAGACCGCAGTTTGAGCACCCCCAACTGGTCTCATTAACAACACTTCCAGCAGCAACCTAGCTTTCCCATCTCATCCAGGTACTGACCCTGCTTAGCTTCAGTGGGTGACCATGTGAGAGTTGCAGAGAGCTAGCTGCCAGAATATGAATGTGAATATATATATATGAATGGGAATATGAATATACAGGATAATTCTGACTTCAACTGTATATAAATGTTCATGTTTTTCTGTATTTTTCTTTCAGCCAACTGCCTAAAAGCACCAATATTACAATCCACCAGCTTCAGGATCCAGAGAAAGACACTGAGGAGGAGTGAGAAGTACATTAGGTACACACACACACACACACACACACACACACACACACACACACACACACATCGCCATAGGAGACTGGACTGAAAAATGTGTAAAGTTTGTTCTGTATGTCTGTATACATTTGCTTTTATTTATTTTTAGGAAAACATTTTAGTGTTTAAGGAAAAATAGTTGAGTGTTTTAAGGATGTTTTAAAGATTCTCAGGCTTCCTTCTCATCATTTCTTATTTCATCTGGTTTTCAGCAGAAAAATGTTGAGTTTGTATCTGTGCACACCTGCTGATGACAGTTTGAGTGTGTTCATGTTTGGTGTTTATCAGCTGAAACCAGCATCCTCTGTAATGAACCACAAAACTGTTCCTCATTATTGTTAACCATTGCCTTTTTGGATACACACACTGAAAGACTGAAACACACTCGCACACATACACAGAAACACACAGAGAAACACACTCACGGACACACACACACACACACACACACACACACACACACACACACACACACACACACACACACACACACACACACACACACACACACACACACACACACACACTACCAGAAACACTCACAGACAAACACACTCACAAACACACACACACATTCACAGAAACACATACAGACACACAGAGAAACACACTCACGGACACTCAGACACACACACACACACACACACACACACACACACACACACACAGACTCACAGACAAACATAGAAAACACACACAGACACGCACAGAAACACACTCACAGAAACACACACACAAATAATACACCTATACACACACACAGAAACACACACTCAAAGAAACACACACAGACACAAACAGAAACACACTCACAGACAAACACACACAGAAACACACACTAACAGATGCACAAAAACACACAAAGAAACACTCAGACACAAACACAGACACACACACACACTCAGACACACAGAAACACACTCAGACACACAGAAACACACTCACAGAAACACACACACAGAAACACACTCAGACACACACAAACTCACAGACACACACACACACGCACGCACGCACACACACACACACACACACACACACACACACACACACACACACACACACACACACACACACACACACACACACACACACACACACACACACACACACACACACACACACACACACACACACACACACACTCACAACTAAACACCTGTGTTCTGAAAATAACCCAAACACACACACACACACACACACACACACGTACACACACACAGACACAATCAGAAACACACTCACAGAAACACACTCACAGAAACACACACACACACAGAAACACACTCAGACACACACAAACACTCACAGACGCACACACACACACTCACACACGCACACACAACTAAACACCTGTGTTCTGAAAATAACCCAAACATACACACACATGTACACACACAGATAGACACAATCAGAAACACACACACACACACGCACACACACAAAAACACACGCACACACACAAAAACACACACACAAATCACACACAGAAACACACTCACATACACACACTGAAACATTCACAGACACACACACACTGAAACACTCGCACAGACACGCAGAAACACACTCAGACACACAGAAACACACACACACACACAACTAAACACCTGTGTTCTGAAAACACACACTGAAACATTCACAGACACAATCACAGACACACAGAAACACACTCAGACACACACACACACACACACAGAACTAAACACCTGTGTTCTGAAAACACACACTGAAACATTCACAGAAACACACACACACACACACACACACAGAACTAAACACCTGTGTTCTGAAAACACACACTGAAACATTCACAGAAACACACACACACACACACACACACAGAACTAAACACCTGTGTTCTGAAAACACACACTGAAACATTCACAGACACACAGAAACACACACACACACACACACACACACACACACACACACACACACAGAACTAAACACCTGTGTTCTGAAAACAACCCATAGATAGTTTTATTGATTTTAATCACAATGTTGTCAGTGCAACTGTTACATACCAAGTTGAAGACATGCCACAAATAAAACACAAAACCTCATATTACACAAGTCAATGACTGCTGAAATTTGCCTTTTACCGTAGTAGGTACAAATATTTACAGGGCAAAGATGTACACTATTCATTTTGGCCAGTTGCATTTTACAAAGATGTGCCTTTTCTCTGCCACTGAAGGGGATTGACGGAAGAACGCAAAAATGTCGAGGATAAACGAAATAAAGCAGGTACTTCCAGGGTTAAAAATGTAGAGTAGAAATACTGTTGTACAATAAAAACGCAGTGTATTAAGAGTAAACATGTACCAAACCCATTTCAGGTTTTATTTCCGTCGTCGTAATAACAGGGGAAGCAGATTCATTGCTAAACGCACCTAAAAATGTATTATATTGCCCTTTTTAGTAGTATTATTACTGAAAACTAATTCACAGGCAACCATTCATGCATGTGACGACGATGTAGTGCAAAGTAAACACAAAAAAAGTGCGATGTAAACAAATTAAATGAACGTAAGTACCTAGGTCCTCGTGTTTTGTGCAAAAAAAAAAAAATAGTGAAGACGGAGGCGGAAACTAAAAGCTTTTACAACACACAGTTTTTAAGAGGAAACATGCACCCGAGGGAGGACATCTAATGGGACGGATGAGCAACGAATGTCAATCTCACACATTAGTATTGTTATCGATACTATCATTTATATAAGGCCTCCCTTGTATTATTCGTCAAGGTTGCCGAAATAAAGTTTTTTTTTTTTTTTTTTACACTTAGGACATGCATGCAAATAACTTTTACATTTATATTCTCAAGTACAAGCACGTTTGGAAGGAGGGCTGCATAAACCTCTGGGCCCTCCTTTCTTTTAATTTCAGAGTATTGAAGTTCAACAGACTGATTTTTCTTCGTTACATTTAAGTGTGACGTGTTTGGGTGTCAAACTCAGAATACGGCAGTGTGTGTGTGTGTGTTCGCGAGTATTGCGGCTAGAAATGAAATACGGTGGAGCACTTCACTGACGATGGATGCGTGAAAAAAACAACCAGACTGGTTTTAATTTATACGTCGTCTCGCGTTGTTTTTGCTGCATGTCGCAAATTAAACGGATATACTCTAAACTCTGTTAGCGTTTAACATTCTCATGCATACTAGTTGTCGGATCACAACAATAAAAGTTCATTTAAAAGTAGTCCAGTGACTCTGGGTGGAAAATGAGCGTGGATCAGTCCGGGTCATGCTAGCATGCGCGTCCTCACTTCTGCATGTCGCACTGCAACAGCAGGACGATGGACGGGTCGCTCTTGGCCGCCTCTTTGAACTCGTCTAGTGTGATCTGGTCGTCGTTGTTTTTATCCATCTTGCTGAAGATCCGGTCCACTCTCTGCTCGGGTGTCAGACCGTCCTCGTTCATCTTCATCATGATCACCGTGCCCACCATCTTATATATCGCCTTTCGCACAAACAGGAGAAAACATTTGCATTTAATGACACCATCACACTGTAAAAAAGTGATTACTTATTTTACTTGTAAACATGTTGCTTTTAAACTGATTAATTGACTTTACTTGAAATAGGTGAGTAAACCTGTTGCTTTTAAAATGATTAGTTGACTTTACTTGAAATAAGTGAGTTAACATGTTGCTTTTAAAGCGATTAGTTGGCTTAACTTGAAATACGTGAGTACACCTGTTGCTTTTAAAGCGATTAGTTGACTTTACTTAAAATAAGTTAGTAAACCTGTTGCTTTTACAGTGATTAGTTGACTTTACTTAAAATACGTGAGTAAACCTGTTGCTTTTAAAATGATTAGTTGACCTAACTTAAAATAAGTGAGTACACCTGTTGCTTTTAAAATGATTAGTTGACTTTACTTGAAATAAGTGAGTACACCTGTTGCTTTTAAAGTGATTAGTTGACTTAACTTGAAATAAGTGAGTACACCTGTTGCTTTTAAAATGATTAGTTGACTTTACTTGAAATAAGTGAGTACACCTGTTGCTTTTAAAGCGATTAGTTGACTTTAAGTTAGTAAACCTGTTGCTTTTACAGAGATTAGTTGACTTTACTTAAAATACGTGTGTAAACCTGTTGCTTTTAAAATGATTAGTTGACTTTACTTGAAATAAGTGAGTAAACCTGTTGCTTTTAAAGCGATTAGTTGGCTTAACTTGAAATAAGTGAGTAAACCTGTTGCTTTTAAAGCGATTAGTTGACTTTAAGTTAGTAAACCTGTTGCTTTTACAGTGATTAGTTGGCTTAACTTAAAATAAGTGAGTACACCTGTTGCTTTTAAAATGATTAGTTGGCTTAACATGAAATACGTGAGTAAACCTGTTGCTTTTAAAGCGATTAGTTGGCTTAACTTGAAATAAGTGAGTAAACCTGTTGCTTTTAAAGCGATTAGTTGACTTTACTTAAAGTGAGTAAACCTGTTGCTTTTAAAACGATTAGTTGACTTAACTTGAAATAAGTGAGTAAACCTGTTGCTTTTAAAGCGATTAGTTGACTTAAAGTAAGTTAGTAAACCTGTTGCTTTTAAAGCGATTAGTTGACCTAACTTGAAATAAGTGAGTAAACCTGTTGCTTTTAAAATGATTAGTTGACTTTACTTAAAATACGTGAGTAAACCTGTTGCTTTTAAAGCGATTAGTTGACTTTACTTGAAATAATTGAGTAAACCTGTTGCTTTTAAAATGATTAGTTGACTTTACTTGAAATAAGTGAGTTAACATGTTGCTTTTAAAGCGATTAGTTGGCTTAACTTGAAATAAGTGAGTACACCTGTTGCTTTTAAAGCGATTAGTTGACTTTACTTAAAATAAGTTAGTAAACCTGTTGCTTTTACAGTGATTAGTTGACTTTACTTAAAATACGTGAGTAAACCTGTTGCTTTTAAAATGATTAGTTGACCTAACTTAAAATAAGTGAGTACACCTGTTGCTTTTAAAATGATTAGTTGACTTTACTTGAAATAAGTGAGTACACCTGTTGCTTTTAAAGCGATTAGTTGACTTTAAGTTAGTAAACCTGTTGCTTTTACAGAGATTAGTTGACTTTACTTAAAATACGTGTGTAAACCTGTTGCTTTTAAAATGATTAGTTGACTTTACTTGAAATAAGTGAGTAAACCTGTTGCTTTTAAAGCGATTAGTTGGCTTAACTTAAAATAAGTGAGTAAACCTGTTGCTTTTAAAATGATTAGTTGACTTTACTTGAAATAAGTGAGTAAACCTGTTGCTTTTAAAGCGGTTAGTTGGCTTAACTTGAAATAAGTGAGTAAACCTGTTGCTTTTAAAGCGATTAGTTGACTTTAAGTTAGTAAACCTGTTGCTTTTACAGTGATTAGTTGGCTTAACTTAAAATAAGTGAGTACACCTGTTGCTTTTAAAATGATTAGTTGACTTTACTTGAAATAAGTGAGTACACCTGTTGCTTTTAAAGCGATTAGTTGACTTTACTTGAAATAAGTGAGTAAACCTGTTGCTTTTAAAGCGATTAGTTGACTTTACTTAAAGTGAGTAAACCTGTTGCTTTTAAAACGATTAGTTGACTTAACTTGAAATAAGTGAGTAAACCTGTTGCTTTTAAAGCGATTAGTTGACTTAAAGTAAGTTAGTAAACCTGTTGCTTTTAAAGCGATTAGTTGACCTAACTTGAAATAAGTGAGTAAACCTGTTGCTTTTAAAATGATTAGTTGACTTTACTTAAAATACGTGAGTAAACCTGTTGCTTTTAAAGCGATTAGTTGACTTTACTTGAAATAAGTGAGTTAACATGTTGCTTTTAAAATGATTAGTTGACTTTACTTGAAATAAGTGAGTTAACATGTTGCTTTTAAAGCGATTAGTTGGCTTAACTTGAAATAAGTGAGTACACCTGTTGCTTTTAAAGCGATTAGTTGACTTTACTTAAAATAAGTTAGTAAACCTGTTGCTTTTACAGTGATTAGTTGACTTTACTTAAAATACGTGAGTAAACCTGTTGCTTTTAAAATGATTAGTTGACCTAACTTAAAATAAGTGAGTACACCTGTTGCTTTTAAAATGATTAGTTGACTTTACTTGAAATAAGTGAGTACACCTGTTGCTTTTAAAGCGATTAGTTGACTTAACTTGAAATAAGTGAGTAAACCTGTTGCTTTTTCAGTGATTAGTTGACTTTACTTAAAATACGTGAGTAAACCTGTTGCTTTTAAAATGATTAGTTGACTTTACTTGAAATAAGTGAGTAAACCTGTTGCTTTTAAAGCGATTAGTTGGCTTAACTTAAAATAAGTGAGTACACCTGTTGCTTTTAAAATGATTAGTTGACTTTACTTGAAATAAGTGAGTAAACCTGTTGCTTTTAAAGCGATTAGTTGGCTTAACTTGAAATAAGTGAGTAAACCTGTTGCTTTTAAAGCGATTAGTTGGCTTAACTTAAAATAAGTGAGTACACCTGTTGCTTTTAAAATGATTAGTTGACTTTACTTGAAATAAGTGAGTAAACCTGTTGCTTTTAAAGCGATTAGTTGGCTTAACTTGAAATAAGTGAGTAAACCTGTTGCTTTTAAAGCGATTAGTTTACTTTAAGTTAGTAAACCTGTTGCTTTTACAGTGATTAGTTGGCTTAACTTAAAATAAGTGAGTACACCTGTTGCTTTTAAAATGATTAGTTGACTTTACTTGAAATAAGTGAGTAAACCTGTTGCTTTTAAAGCGATTAGTTGGCTTAACATGAAATACGTGAGTAAACCTGTTGCTTTTAAAGCGATTAGTTGACTTTACTTGAAATAAGTGAGTAAACCTGTTGCTTTTAAAGCGATTAGTTGGCTTAACTTGAAATAAGTGAGTAAACCTGTTGCTTTAAAGCGATTAGTTGGCTTAACTTGAAATAAGTGAGTAAACCTGTTGCTTTTAAAGCGATTAGTTGACTTTACTTGAAATAAGTGAGTAAACCTGTTGCTTTTAAAGCGATTAGTTGACTTTACTTGAAATAAGTGAGTAAACCTGTTGCTTTTAAAGCGATTAGTTGACTTTACTTGAAATAAGTGAGTAAACCTGTTGCTTTTAAAGCGATTAGTTGGCTTAACTTGAAATAAGTGAGTAAACCTGTTGCTTTTAAAGCGATTAGTTGACTTTACTTGAAATAAGTGAGTAAACCTGTTGCTTTTAAAGCGATTAGTTGACTTTACTTGAAATAAGTGAGTAAACCTGTTGCTTTTAAAGCGATTAGTTGGCTTAACTTGAAATAAGTGAGTAAACCTGTTGCTTTTAAAGCGATTAGTTGACTTTACTTAAAGTGAGTAAACCTGTTGCTTTTAAAACGATTAGTTGACTTAACTTGAAATAAGTGAGTAAACCTGTTGCTTTTAAAGCGATTAGTTGACTTTACTTAAAGTGAGTAAACCTGTTGCTTCTAAAACGATTACTTGACTTAACTTGAAATAAGTGAGTAAACCTGTTGCTTTTAAAGAGATTAGTTGACTTTACCTAAAGTAAGTGAGTAAACCTGTTGCTTTTAAAATGATTAGTTGACTTAACTTGAAATAAGTGAGTAAACCTGTTGCTTTTAAAATGTTTAGTTGACTTAACTTGAAATAAGTTAGTAAACCTGTTGCTTTTACAGCGATTAGTTGACTTTACTTAAAGTTAGTAAGTAAACCTGTTGCTATGTACTATGAGATGAAAACAATTTTAGTGGAAAAAAGGCACTAATTATAAGTATTAAATATGATCATACATAAAATTATCCCAATTTTATCATAAATAAAAGCATACATACAGTTGAAGTCAAAATTATTCGCCCTCCTGTGAATTTTTGTTATCATTTTAAAATATTTTCCAAATGATGTTTAACAGAGCAAGGAATTTTTCACAGTATGTCTGATAATATTTTTACTTCTGGAGAAGTAAAATTATATGTTATATTTTGGCTAAAATAAAAGCAGTTTTTAACTTTTTAAAAACCATTTTAAGGTCAAAATTATTAGCCCCTTTAAGCTATATTTTCTTTCGATTGTCTACAGAACAAACCACTGTTATATAATGACTTACCTAATTACCCTAACCTGCCAAAATACCTAGTTAAGCCTTTAAATGTCACAGAATACTAGTATCTTGAAAAATATCTAGTCAAATATTATGTGATGTCATCATGGCAAAGATAAAATAAATCTGTTAAAAAAATTTTTTTTTTTTCATTAAACAGAAATTAGGGGGAAAATATACGGGGGACTCATAATTCTGACTTCAACTGTATATATAAAAAGAGCACGTCCATTTGAATGTTGGCAGCACAAATCCTCATATAGAATAAATAGAAAATCCATCAGCTCATGCATTATTTAGTTTGCCCTCCTGCTGCTCTGGTTCTGCACCCTATTTGTGGAAAGTGCTTGTTTAAAGAGCTGCAGATGAGTGTGTTTGTGCACCTCTATGATCTCCAGCATCTCCACTCGAGTGATCTTGCCGTCTCCGTCCAGGTCATACATGTTAAAAGCCCAGTTGAGCTTCTGTTCAAAGCTTCCCCGTGACGTGATGGACAGGGCGCAGATGAACTCTCTGAAGTCAATCGTGCCGTCGCTGTTCTTGTCAAAGGTCCTGAATGCGTGCTGAGCGAACTTGGATGCGTCACCGTAGGGGAAAAACTGCATAAAACAAAAGAGATTTCAATTGGCTGAGTCATTTGCCAATGTTTTGCTCGTCCTCAGTCTTTCACCAAGGTTTTAAAGTACATATGAAATCGAAATTGATTTTGTTAGCGCACATTGCTAGTTTTGTGGTGAACAATTCATCTGTACATGTCATTAGGAAATAAATAGTTTGCCCTTGTAATCTAAAATTAAAATCTGAAAATGCTTTTCAGTTAAATTCTCTGATTATGTCTGTCTGAGGTATTGGGCGTCGCTAACATACTTAACCCCGCCCCCTCTATTGTCTGTTTTGACAACAAACAGATATGGTGAGAAGTCGTCGTCCCCATCTTTCTGAATGAAATGCCTACGTTAGTACATCCAATCAGCTCTCAGTAGAAAAAACAAGCCACACCCACTGTTTTCTCATTTAATATTCTGTTTCTCTAGGAACACAATACAGAAAAAAACATGGTTGCAGCTTTCAGTTATGCAGTTTGTGAATCTGGAATGCTTCACTCTATTAAATGCTGAGTTGTTTTGAACCATATTGGACTAGTGCAGTTTTTGGGTTGCATTTTAAAGTTATATTTTTTAATGCAACCATTGAGTTGGTACACTGTAAAAAGTGATTAGTTCCTTAAAAGTGATTAAGCAATTATTTGACTTGACTTACTTAAAGTGAGCAAACCTTTTGCTTTTAAAGGAGCTAGTTGACTTTAATGTGAGTAAGCCATTTGCTTTTAAAGTGATTAGTTGACTTTAGTTTCAGTCCTTTGTTTTGGAAGTGATTAGTAGACTTTAAAAACAATGGGTTTACTCTCTTTTTACATAAAGCGATTCGTTGACTTTACGTAAAAAGTCAGTAAACTTGTTGCTTTTAAAGCGATTAGTTGAGTTAAACTGAGTAAACCTATTGCTTTTAAATTGATGAGTTGAGTTAAAGTGAGTAAATCTGTTGCTTTTAAAGCGATTAGTTGAGATAAAGTGAGTATTCGATTAGTTGAGTTAAAGTAAACCCATTGCTTTTAAAGCAATTAGTTAGGTTAAAGTGAGTAAACTCATTGCTTTTAAAGCAATTAGTTGAGTTAAAGTGACTAAACCTGTTGCTTTTAAAGCGATTAGTTGAGTTAAAGTAAGTAAATCCGTTGCTTTTAAAGCGATTAGTTGAGTTAAAGTGAGTAAACCCGTTGCTTTTAAAGCGATTAGTTGAGTTAAAGTGAGTAAACCTGTTGCTTTTAAAGCGATTAGTTGAGTTAAAGTCAGTAAACCTATTGCTTTTAAAGCGATTAGTTGAGTTAAAGTGAGTAAACCCGTTGCTTTTAAAGTGATTAGTTGAGTTAAAGTGAGTAAACTTGTTGCTTTTAAAGCCATTAGTTGAGTTTAAGTTAGTAAACCCGTTGCTTTTAAAGCGATTAGTTGAGTTAAAGTCAGTAAACCTGTTGCTTTTAAAGCGATTAGTTGAGTTAAAGTGAGTAAACGACTGCTTTTAGAGTGATTAGTTGAGTTAAAGTGAGTAAACCCGTTGCTTTTAAATCGATTAGTAAGTTAAAGTGAGTAAACCTGTTGCCTTTAAAGTGATTAGTTGAGTTAAAGTGAGTAAACCCACTGCTTTTGAAGTGATTAGTTGAGTTAAAGTGAGTAAACCTATTGCTTTTAAAGCGATTAGTTGAGTTAAAGTGAGTAAACCACTGCTTTTAGAGTGATTAGTTGAGTTAAAGTGAGTAAACCTATTGCTTTTAAAGCGATTAGTTGAGTTAAAGTGAGTAAACCCATTGCTTTTAAATCGATTAGTAAGTTAAAGTGAGTAAACCCACTGCTTTTAAAGTGATTAGTTGAGTTAAAGTGAGTAAACCCACTGCTTTTGAAGTGATTAGTTGAGTTAAAGTGAGTAAACCCGTTGCTTTTAAAGCGATTAGTTGAGTTAAAGTCAGTAAACCTGTTGCTTTTAAAGCGATTAGTTGAGTTAAAGTGAGTAAACCACTGCTTTTAGAGTGATTAGTTGAGTTAAAGTGAGTAAACCCGTTGCTTTTAAATCAATTAGTAAGTTAAAGTGAGTAAACCTGTTGCTTTTAAAGTGATTAGTTGAGTTAAAGTGAGTAAACCCACTGCTTTTGAAGTGATTAGTTGAGTTAAAGTGAGTAAACCTATTGCTTTTAAAGCGATTAGTTGAGTTAAAGTGAGTAAACCCACTGCTTTTGAAGTGATTAGTTGAGTTAAAGTGAGTAAACCTATTGCTTTTAAAGCGATTAGTTGAGTTAAAGTGAGTAAACCTGTTGCTTTTAAAGCGATTAGTTGAGTTAAAGTGAGTAAACCCGTTGCTTTTACAGCGATTAGTTGAGTTAAAGTAAACCCGTTGCTTTTACAGCGATTAGTTGAGTTAAAGTGAGTAAACTTGTTGCTTTTAAAGCCATTAGTTGAGTTTAAGTTAGTAAACCCGTTGCTTTTAAATCGATTAGTAAGTTAAAGTGAGTAAACCCACTGCTTTTAAAGTGATTAGTTGAGTTAAAGTGAGTAAACCCACTGCTTTTGAAGTGATTAGTTGAGTTAAAGTGAGTAAACCCGTTGCTTTTAAAGCGATTAGTTGAGTTAAAGTCAGTAAACCTGTTGCTTTTAAAGCGATTAGTTGAGTTAAAGTGAGTAAACCACTGCTTTTAGAGTGATTAGTTGAGTTAAAGTGAGTAAACCCGTTGCTTTTAAATCGATTAGTAAGTTAAAGTGAGTAAACCTGTTGCTTTTAAAGTGATTAGTTGAGTTAAAGTGAGTAAACCCACTGCTTTTGAAGTGATTAGTTGAGTTAAAGTGAGTAAACCCACTGCTTTTGAAGTGATTAGTTGAGTTAAAGTGAGTAAACCTATTGCGTTTAAAGCGATTAGTTGAGTTAAAGTGAGTAAACCCACTGCTTTTGAAGTAATTAGTTGAGTTAAAGTGAGTAAACCTATTGCTTTTAAAGCGATTAGTTGAGTTAAAGTGAGTAAACCTGTTGCTTTTAAAGCGATTAGTTGAGTTAAAGTGAGTAAACCCGTTGCTTTTACAGCGATTAGTTGAGTTAAAGTAAACCCGTTGCTTTTACAGCGATTAGTTGAGTTAAAGTGAGTAAACTTGTTGCTTTTAAAGCCATTAGTTGAGTTTAAGTTAGTAAACCCGTTGCTTTTAAATCGATTAGTAAGTTAAAGTGAGTAAACCCACTGCTTTTGAAGTGATTAGTTGAGTTAAAGTGAGTAAACCCGTTGCTTTTAAAGCGATTAGTTGAGTTAAAGTCAGTAAACCTGTTGCTTTTAAAGCGATTAGTTGAGGTTAAAGTGAGTAAACCCGTTGCTTTTAAATCGATTAGTAAGTTAAAGTGAGTAAACCTGTTGCTTTTAAAGTGATTAGTTGAGTTAAAGTGAGTAAACCCACTGCTTTTGAAGTGATTAGTTGAGTTAAAGTGAGTAAACCTATTGCTTTTAAAGCGATTAGTTGAGTTAAAGTGAGTAAACCTGTTGCTTTTAAAGCGATTAGTTGAGTTAAAGTGAGTAAACCCGTTGCTTTTACAGCGATTAGTTGAGTTAAAGTAAACCCGTTGCTTTTACAGCGATTAGTTGAGTTAAAGTGAGTAAACTTGTTGCTTTTAAAGCCATTAGTTGAGTTTAAGTTAGTAAACCCGTTGCTTTTTAAATCGATTAGTAAGTTAAAGTGAGTAAACCCACTGCTTTTAAAGTGATTAGTTGAGTTAAAGTGAGTAAACCCACTGCTTTTGAAGTGATTAGTTGAGTTAAAGTGAGTAAACCTGTTGCTTTTAAAGCGATTAGTTGAGTTAAAGTCAGTAAACCTGTTGCTTTTAAAGCGATTAGTTGAGTTAAAGTGAGTAAACCACTGCTTTTAGAGTGATTAGTTGAGTTAAAGTGAGTAAACCCGTTGCTTTTAAATCGATTAGTAAGTTAAAGTGAGTAAACCTGTTGCTTTTAAAGTGATTAGTTGAGTTAAAGTGAGTAAACCCACTGCTTTTGAAGTGATTAGTTGAGTTAAAGTGAGTAAACCCACTGCTTTTGAAGTGATTAGTTGAGTTAAAGTGAGTAAACCTATTGCTTTTAAAGCGATTAGTTGAGTTAAAGTGAGTAAACCCACTGCTTTTGAAGTAATTAGTTGAGTTAAAGTGAGTAAACCTATTGCTTTTAAAGCGATTAGTTGAGTTAAAGTGAGTAAACCTGTTGCTTTTAAAGCGATTAGTTGAGTTAAAGTGAGTAAACCCGTTGCTTTTACAGCGATTAGTTGAGTTAAAGTAAACCCGTTGCTTTTACAGCGATTAGTTGAGTTAAAGTGAGTAAACTTGTTGCTTTTAAAGCCATTAGTTGAGTTTAAGTTAGTAAACCCGTTGCTTTTAAATCGATTAGTAAGTTAAAGTGAGTAAACCCACTGCTTTTGAAGTGATTAGTTGAGTTAAAGTGAGTAAACCCGTTGCTTTTAAAGCGATTAGTTGAGTTAAAGTCAGTAAACCTGTTGCTTTTAAAGCGATTAGTTGAGTTAAAGTGAGTAAACCCGTTGCTTTTAAATCGATTAGTAAGTTAAAGTGAGTAAACCTGTTGCTTTTAAAGTGATTAGTTGAGTTAAAGTGAGTAAACCCACTGCTTTTGAAGTGATTAGTTGAGTTAAAGTGAGTAAACCTATTGCTTTTAAAGCGATTAGTTGAGTTAAAGTGAGTAAACCTGTTGCTTTTAAAGCGATTAGTTGAGTTAAAGTGAGTAAACCCGTTGCTTTTACAGCGATTAGTTGAGTTAAAGTAAACCCGTTGCTTTTACAGCGATTAGTTGAGTTAAAGTGAGTAAACTTGTTGCTTTTAAAGCCATTAGTTGAGTTTAAGTTAGTAAACCCGTTGCTTTTAAATCGATTAGTAAGTTAAAGTGAGTAAACCCACTGCTTTTAAAGTGATTAGTTGAGTTAAAGTGAGTAAACCCACTGCTTTTGAAGTGATTAGTTGAGTTAAAGTGAGTAAACCCGTTGCTTTTAAAGCGATTAGTTGAGTTAAAGTCAGTAAACCTGTTGCTTTTAAAGCGATTAGTTGAGTTAAAGTGAGTAAACCACTGCTTTTAGAGTGATTAGTTGAGTTAAAGTGAGTAAACCCGTTGCTTTTAAATCGATTAGTAAGTTAAAGTGAGTAAACCTGTTGCTTTTAAAGTGATTAGTTGAGTTAAAGTGAGTAAACCCACTGCTTTTGAAGTGATTAGTTGAGTTAAAGTGAGTAAACCCACTGCTTTTGAAGTGATTAGTTGAGTTAAAGTGAGTAAACCTATTGCTTTTAAAGCAATTAGTTGAGTTAAAGTGAGTAAACCCACTGCTTTTGAAGTAATTAGTTGAGTTAAAGTGAGTAAACCTATTGCTTTTAAAGCGATTAGTTGAGTTAAAGTGAGTAAACCTGTTGCTTTTAAAGCGATTAGTTGAGTTAAAGTGAGTAAACCCGTTGCTTTTACAGCGATTAGTTGAGTTAAAGTGAGTAAACCCGTTGCTTTTACAGCGATTAGTTGAGTTAAAGTGAGTAAACTTGTTGCTTTTAAAGCCATTAGTTGAGTTTAAGTTAGTAAACCCGTTGCTTTTAAATCGATTAGTAAGTTAAAGTGAGTAAACCCACTGCTTTTGAAGTGATTAGTTGAGTTAAAGTGAGTAAACCCGTTGCTTTTAAAGCGATTAGTTGAGTTAAAGTCAGTAAACCTGTTGCTTTTAAAGCGATTAGTTGAGTTAAAGTGAGTAAACCCGTTGCTTTTAAATCGATTAGTAAGTTAAAGTGAGTAAACCTGTTGCTTTTAAAGTGATTAGTTGAGTTAAAGTGAGTAAACCCACTGCTTTTGAAGTGATTAGTTGAGTTAAAGTGAGTAAACCTATTGCTTTTAAAGCGATTAGTTGAGTTAAAGTAAGTAAACCTGTTGCTTTTAAAGCGATTAGTTGAGTTAAAGTGAGTAAACCCGTTGCTTTTACAGCGATTAGTTGAGTTAAAGTAAACCCGTTGCTTTTACAGCGATTAGTTGAGTTAAAGTGAGTAAACTTGTTGCTTTTAAAGTGATTAGTTGAGTTAAAGTGAGTAAACCACTGCTTTTAGAGTGATTAGTTGAGTTAAAGTGAGTAAACCCGTTGCTTTTAAATCGATTAGTAAGTTAAAGTGAGTAAACCTGTTGCTTTTAAAGTGATTAGTTGAGTTAAAGTGAGTAAACCCACTGCTTTTGAAGTGATTAGTTGAGTTAAAGTGAGTAAACCCACTGCTTTTGAAGTGATTAGTTGAGTTAAAGTGAGTAAACCTATTGCTTTTAAAGCGATTAGTTGAGTTAAAGTGAGTAAACCCACTGCTTTTGAAGTAATTAGTTGAGTTAAAGTGAGTAAACCTATTGCTTTTAAAGCGATTAGTTGAGTTAAAGTGAGTAAACCTGTTGCTTTTAAAGCGATTAGTTGAGTTAAAGTGAGTAAACCCGTTGCTTTTACAGCGATTAGTTGAGTTAAAGTGAGTAAACCCGTTGCTTTTACAGCGATTAGTTGAGTTAAAGTGAGTAAACTTGTTGCTTTTAAAGCCATTAGTTGAGTTTAAGTTAGTAAACCCGTTGCTTTTAAATCGATTAGTAAGTTAAAGTGAGTAAACCCACTGCTTTTGAAGTGATTAGTTGAGTTAAAGTGAGTAAACCCGTTGCTTTTAAAGCGATTAGTTGAGTTAAAGTCAGTAAACCTGTTGCTTTTAAAGCGATTAGTTGAGTTAAAGTCAGTAAACCTGTTGCTTTTAAAGCGATTAGTTGAGTTAAAGTGAGTAAACCCGTTGCTTTTACAGCGATTAGTTGAGTTAAAGTAAACCCGTTGCTTTTACAGCGATTAGTTGAGTTAAAGTGAGTAAACTTGTTGCTTTTAAAGTGATTAGTTGAGTTAAAGTGAGTAAACCCGTTGCTTTTAAATCGATTAGTAAGTTAAAGTGAGTAAACCCACTGCTTTTGAAGTGATTAGTTGAGTTAAAGTGAGTAAACCCACTGCTTTTGAAGTGATTAGTTGAGTTAAAGTGAGTAAACCCGTTGCTTTTAAAGCGATTAGTTGAGTTAAAGTCAGTAAACCTGTTGCTTTTAAAGCGATTAGTTGAGTTAAAGTGAGTAAACGCGTTGCTTTTAAATCGATTAGTAAGTTAAAGTGAGTAAACCTGTTGCTTTTAAAGTGATTAGTTGAGTTAAAGTGAGTAAACCCACTGCTTTTGAAGTGATTAGTTGAGTTAAAGTGAGTAAACCTATTGCTTTTAAAGCGATTAGTTGAGTTAAAGTGAGTAAACCTGTTGCTTTTAAAGCGATTAGTTGAGTTAAAGTGAGTAAACCCGTTGCTTTTACAGCGATTAGTTGAGTTAAAGTCAACCCGTTGCTTTTACAGCGATTAGTTGAGTTAAAGTGAGTAAACTTGTTGCTTTTAAATCGATTAGTAAGCTAAAGTGAGTAAACCCACTGCTTTTAAAGTGATTAGTTGAGTTAAAGTGAGTAAACCCACTGCTTTTAAATCGATTAGTAAGCTAAAGTGAGTAAACCCACTGCTTTTAAAGTGATTAGTTGAGTTTAAGTTAGTAAACCCGTTGCTTTTGAAGCGATTAGTTGAGTTAAAGTGAGTAAACCCGTTGCTTTTAAATCGATTAGTAAGTTAAAGTGAGTAAACCCACTGCTTTTAAAGTGATTAGTTGAGTTAAAGTGAGTAAACCCACTGCTTTTGAAGTGATTAGTTGAGTTAAAGTGAGTAAACCCGTTGCTTTTACAGCGATTAGTTGAGTTAAAGTGAGTAAACCCGTTGCTTTTAAAGTGAATAGTTGACTTCAATGTAAGCCATTTTCTTTTAAAGTGATTAATTGACTTTCGTTTCTGTTCCTAAATTGAGTAAACTGTTTGTTTTAGAAGAGTTGTCTTTATGTAAAAAGTAAGTAAACCTTTTGCTTTTAAAGCGATTAGTTGACTTTAAAAGCAAAGGGTTTACTCACTTTTTAAAGTAAAGGAATTAGTTGACTTCAATGTAAGCCATTTGCTTACACTAATAATTTGTGTGTAAATCATGGGAAAGTCATTATTTTCTGAGATAAAATTCACATTTTGTAGGGAAAAACCCTTCTTGTTTTAATTCTTCAAAACCCCTTTTCATTCTTGACCCATATATAATATAAATGCATTTGTTTTGTTCTGAATGCTTTTTTGCTTGAATTTGTCTTTTAACAAATCACTGAAATGCTAAGAACAGCCTACTGCACAGAAACTCCCTGGCAACCAGCAATTATGAAAAATGAAATTATGCTTAGAGGATTATTGAAAATAACCATGTAAGCTCTGGAAACAAAATATAGTTGGATTAAAAAAGGTCAGGAAAAATGAGGAGAGCTTAAAAATAAATAATAAAATGTTCATTCATTCATTGATTTTCTTAGGCTTAGTCCTTTTATTCCCTTTATGGGTCGCCACAGCGGAATGAACCGCCAACTATTCCAGCATATGTTTTATGCAGCAGATGCCCTTCCAGGCGCAACCCAATACTGGAAAACACTCAAACACTCTCGCATTCACACACACACTCATACACTGTGGCCAATTTAGTTTATTCAATTCCCCTATAGCGCATGTGTTTTGACTGTGGGGGAAACCGGAGCACCCAGAGGAAACCCACACCTAAACGGGAAGAACATGCAAACTCCACACAGAAATGCCAACTGACCCAGTCGGCACTCGAACCAGCGACCTTCATGCTGTGAGGCGACCGTGCTGCCTAACATAAGACAGTGAAGTTTCACCTTCTACTGCAGTCAAGCACAAACTATCATCAAAGCTGCAGTCTGTAAAATCATATTCATAGAACCACTGCGACACAGTGAGATTACAGGACCTGAGTGAAAGCACGCTGTTAGATGTACTTGTGGCCGTTGTGTGGTGCGCATTTATTCTTTAATGAATAGCTGTGGAATGAACCTGAAGCAAAAGAACAGAAGCTGCTGCGGCGCAAAATACAGACATGAAAATCAATAATCGCTCACAAATCCCTGCTAAAGGAAAGCTTCACTCCAAAAATGAAAAACACAGCCATTAATTACATTCATGTCAGTTCAAAGCCATTTGTGGAGCACGGGAATAAAAGAGCGAGAGTAGATGTGTCTAATAAGCTCCAGAAAGGACAGAAATGTACTGTTGAACTATACATAAAAGATATCAAAAATCATCTACAGCCTCATGAGAGCTTTATGACTGAAATGGAGTCAATATTCACCAATAATCTTGAAGTGGATGATAAATAAACCTGTTTTCGTACGTTATTTAGTTTTCCTTTGGCTTAGGTCATTTATCAGGGGTCACACAGCGGAATGAACCGCCAACTATTCCAGCATATGTTTTATAATAATAATAATAATAATAATAATAATTCCTTACATTTATATAGCGCTTTTCTAGACACTCAAAGCGCTTTTACATATTGGGGGGAATCTCCTCATCCACCACCAGTGTGCAGCATCCACCTGGATGACGCGACGGCAGCCATTTTGCGCCAGACCGCACACCACACACCAGCTGATTGGTGGAGAGGAGACAGAGTGATGAAGCCAATTATGATATGGGGAGGGTTCGGAGGCCATGATGGACAGAGGCCAGTGGGCAGATTTGGCCAGGATGCCGAGGTTAAACCCCTACTCTTTCTCGAAGGACATCCTGGGATTTTTAATGACCACAGAGAGTCAGGACCTCGGTTTTTAACGTCTCATCCGAAAGACGGCGCTCACTGAGCAGTATAGAGTCCCCGTCACTATACTGGGGCATTAGGACCCACACAGACCACAGGTTGGGCGCCCCCTGCTGGCCTCACTAACACCACTTCCGGCAGCAACCTAGCTTTCCCATGTGGTCTCCCATCCAGGTACTGACCGGGCGCAGCCCTGCTTAGCTTCAGTGGGCGACCATGTGAGAGTTGCAGAGAGCTAGCTGTTTTACACAGCGGATGCCCTCTCAGCTGCAACCCAGTACTGGAAAACATCCATACACACTTATATTCACACATTCACTCATACACTACAGCCAGTTTTGTTTACCGAAGTCACTTATGGTGCATGTATTTGGACTGTGGGGGAAACCGAAGCACCCGGAGGAAACCCCATGCCAACATGGGGAGAACATGCAAACTCCACACAGAAATGCCAACTGGTAAAGCCAGGACTCGAACCAGCGATCTTCTTGCAGTGAGGCGACAGTACTAACCACTGAGCCAACATGTCGCCACATGGTTATTTCAGATAATAATAATATTCCTATTTTTCTCTAATTTAGCTGTCATGGATGCTGTGAATCATTGCCATGTTTTTAGCATGCCCCAGACGTTTTTATCTAAATATATTTGGTAAAAGCATGCATGTTTATTTTGAATAATCTTTAAAGTAGAATTTAATACTACATATTTATTGGTTGGGGTGACACGGTGGCTCAGTGGTTAGCATTGTCGCCTCACAGCAAGAAGGTCGCTGGTTTGAGTCCCAGCTGGGTCAGTTGGCATTTCTATGTGGAGTTATCTTGTTTTCCCCGTGTTGGCGTGGGTTTCCTCCGGTTTCCCCTACAGTCCAAACACATGCGCTATAGGTGAATTGAGTAAACTAAATTGGTCGTAGTGAATGAGTGTGTGTGTGTGTGTGAATGTGAGTGTGTATGGGTTTTTCCAAGTACTGAGTTGCAGCTGGAAGGGCATCCGCTGTGTAAAACATATGCAGGATAAGTTGGCGGTTCATTCTGCTGTGGCGACCCCTGATGAATAAGGGGACTAAGCCGAAGGATAATGAATGAATGAATTTATTGGTTGCTGTGGTGTTTCCTTGCACTTGTTATGGTGTTGTTCTCGATGGATGCCATGTTTCTTTAGTTTGTTTTGTTATTGTTTAATAGATTTGATTTTAATTAACTCTTTCTTACATGCTTTTTTTTTAGAATTGACATTGTTATTTTTCATTCATTCTTTTTCTTTTAGCTTAGTCCCTTATTCATCAGGGGTCACCACAGCGGAATGAACCGCCAACTATTCCAGCATATTTTTTTACGCAGCGGATGCCCTTCCAGCTGCAACCCAGTACTGGGAAACATCCATACACACATTCACACAATAACACATCCACCGAATGCAACATAGTTCATTCAATTCACCTTTAGCGCATGTGTTTGGACTGTGGGGGAAACTGGAGCACCCGGTTACATGCCCCCAATTTAAAAAAATAGTAATAAAAACAAACAAAACATCATTCTTTTTGAATGGACATATTTTAAATTTAGGGCGTCACGGTGGCTCAGTGGTTAGCACAATCGCCTCACATCAAGAATGTCACTGGTTCAAGTGGCTGCTGGATCAGTTGGCATTACCGTGTGGAGTTTGCAAGTTCTCCCAGTGTTGGCGTGGGTTTCCTCCAGGTGCTCCGGTTTCCCCCACAAGTCCAAACACATGCGCTGTAGGTGAATTGAATAAACTAAATTGTCTGTAGTGTATGAGTGTGAATAAGTGTGTATGGATGTTTCCCAGTGTTGGGTTGCAGCTGGAAGGGCATATGCTGGATAAGTTGGCGGTTCATTCCGCTGTGGCGATCCCTGATTAATAAAGGGACTAATTCGAAAAGAAAATGAATGAATGAATTTTTTAATTTATATATATTTATATATTCTGGTTTATTTATGTAAAAATTGGTGGGTTTTTAGGGTTTAAATATTTATGGTTTCTTGTCATATTATGTATATCAAGAGTCATATTATACACATAAATATTGAGACATTACTAGATTGCATAATTATTTTCTATAACTGTCCTCAGTATTTATATTTATATTATTTCACATTTCCTTGCCATGTTGTTGCTGTTGCTACAGTTTTCTGGATGGATGCCAGCAGGGCTTTACATTAACACCCGCCAACCCGCCAAATGCGGGTAGATTTCAGTGGTGGCGGGTAAGACAGAAACTCCCACTAGCCAGTTTGGCTGGTTGAAAAATTTTTTTCCGGAAAATAATTCATAAAAGCAGGGTTAGACAATAAGGAAGTCCAATATGCATGCAAAGGCGATCTTATAATTGAGAAGCAACACGACTGACAAAAATAATTGCGTTCGCGTGAGCAATAAAAAAGCAGATGAATACCGAATGAAAGGATAATCACTCGTGCTAACAGCTGAGGTGATGCGCGCGACTGTTTAAAACGCGTGCGCGATCCCGTTTCCTTGCGTGAAGCAACTGTGTCTAGAAACACAGCTGATGTGATCGGTTCTCTTTCAAATAGACTAGACAAAAAGTGATGAACATGCACCCACAGTCTTGCTGCTTTCAAGAGCTCCAGATTTGTATTTTTGTAAGCAGCACCGGTTGCTTTCACTTTAACCATTATTTGAACAGATTTATTATGGGTCTAACGTTAACCATGTGCGTTATAATCCTTTCATTATCACACGGTATGTTTTTTACCTGCTTTCTTTTGCGTAATGTGGTTTAATTATCATTTTTTACAATAACATTGCTTTAATGGGAGATTACTCCCTATTTATGTGTTGTAAACTGGTGATCTGGGACCTTTAGCCAGGACAGATTACTGCGCATATGTTTTGTTAAATAAAAAGTATAGTAAACAGCTGTATTTGTGCTTGTTTTGACACATTTAAAATTTGTGGCTAAGAAATAATTAATTTATGTTTGGTGTGGTCAGAGATAAATTTGGTAAATCCTTCATTTTGAGCTCCGAAAATTATATGAAATAAAAACTAATTGTAATACTATGAAACCATGACCCATTTGCTCATGAACATATAGCAAGCTCATACACGACACACAAAAAGTGAAATGAATGAGGCATGTGGAGATAACGCAAAATCTAAATTAAGTCATTTTAGCATGTCAAAGTCATATTTATGTGTATAAAATATATTTTCCCAACAATACAATTGTGGCTAGTGAAAATGGTGAGTGGCTAGTAATGTTGGAAAACTACTAGCCACAGTGGCTGGTGATCAAAAAAGTTAATGTCAAGCCCTGGATGCCAGTTTGTTTGTTTATTTTTTATTTTACAAGCCCCAGTCTAAAAAAAAAACAAAAAAACAAAACACTTCTTATCAATGTGATTTGCGAAATAAATCAGGTCTGCAGTACAAACACTCCTAGTTAACCACCACATTTTAAAGGGACAGTCCACTGTCATTATTATCTATGTTTCCATCCATCCATAACTGAGTAGGATAAACTTTTTATTTGATAAGAAAAGATGCGCATAAACTATGATGGAAACACTTTTACTGAACAATTTCCAGTATGTGCTTTAAAAAAGGTCATGTGATTTTCTTATAAGAGATCATGTGATGATAAAAATGTGTGTGAATGGACAAACCAGCAGGCTGAGCACACTGTAAAACATCTGAAATGTTGTTTTGGTCATTCTAAAACACCTTAACCATTACAGTATTAGTGTTATTATATTATTAATGACCTCCAGAATAAAGAGTGTCTGATCCCCACGTCTCAAGCCTTTAAACGTCACCACTCATTCATTACATGTCAGCTTTTTATCTTCTGAGGCACAAGGCATTTATTAAATAAAGAAAAGATTCACACAGCTTCTCCTACCGCAGCAAATTCTGTTTTTACTTTGATATTTGGGGCCAGTTAATCAGGAAGTGACGATTTTGTTCTCTTTGACTCGTTTGCTAAACATTGCTTTATCCGCACGTCTTTTATGCGATAATCCAGTTTACGTAAAAATTTAATTTGCATCTTTGGATGAAAACATAGCTAATCATTCAAATTCATCTGCCAAATCTGACTTTTAAATCTGCAAAAGACAATAAGTTGAACAAATAATCCCAACAACAACAAATCAATAACACAAGAATGTGGCTATGGATGATAGCAAGTCATACAAGTTTGCAGTGTGATGCAAGTTAGTGAATGAGGACAGAATGTTCATTTTGGGTGAACTGTCTAATATTAGGTTTGAATAAAGGCCAAAGTCCCTTTCATGGTGGTCATATGCTGGCAGCTAGCTCTCTGCATCTCTCACATGGTCACCCACTGAAGCTAAGCAGGGCTGCGCCTGGTCAGTACCTGGATGGGAGACCACATGGGATAGCTAGGTTGCTGCTGAAAGTGGTGTTAGTGAGACCAGCAGGGGGCGCTCAACCTGTTGTCTGTGTGGGTTCTAATGCCCCAGTATAGTGAAGGGGACTGCTCAGTGAGCACCGTCTTTCAGGTGAGACGTTAAACTGAGGTCACGACTCTCTGTGGTCGTTAAAAATCCCAGGATGTCCTTCAAAAAAAGAGTAGGGGTTTAACACTGGCATCCTGGATAAGTTTGCCCACTGGCCATCATGAACTCCTAACCATCCCCATATCATAATTGGCTTCATCACTCTGTCTCCTCTCCACCAATCAGCTGGTGTGTGGTGTGCGGTCTGGAGCAATACGGCTGCTGTCATGTCATGCAGGTGGATGCTGCACACTGGTGGTTGAGGAGATTCCCCCCCAATGTGTGAAGCGCTTTGAGTGTCCAGAAATGCGCTATATAAATGTAAGGAATTATTATTAATTATTATTGTTAGATATTTGCAACATCACCAGGCAGCTCATCCAACACCAAACTCCTATCTCCTAACTCTGAGCTCACTCAACTCATAATTAATTTACATAAAAATAAAATTGGCAATCAAAATCTTAAATCTGCAGTATGCAGGATTGACACCTATTGGTTAAACTAGGTATTGCAGTCCAAATTCAAAATAGCTATTTTTTTTTCACCTGGCTCCTGAGGTTTTCAAAGGAGAATAACTTAAGCCTAGTTCACACTACAGGATTTTAAACATCAGCAGATCGCTGTGCCGTTCACACTACATGACTTGATTTTGTGTCTTTTAATCACTGTGGTGTTCACACTACGGGACACTTCGTAAATGATCCACAAGAGGGGGGTCACACACTACATGATCTGACAACAATTCGTTCTCCAACAGCTCAGTCAAGCTACCAAACCACAGCCAATGAAATTTTGAGGGAGGAGTTGTCAGATAAGTTGAACACTATTGGCTGCTTGTGTGCTGACATCACTGACAGAGTTTCAAGCTTCAATAAACAAAACTTTCTTATAGCAAAAACATAAATTTACTTCAGATATACATTTCAAAACAGCATATTCTGTGCCACGAAATAGCTCCTGTTTGAAAGTGAAAATGAAAGCGAGGCTCAGACCTTTGCATGTTCTAGTAGCTTAACTACATATTTATAGGCTGTATTACCAAAATAGATAATATTTTTAGGTTAATGGTGTCATAAAATATGATGACAGACATTCAAAGCTTAATTTTAATATCTCAATAGAAGTTTTGAATGTAAATATGATGTGAGAAAGGTCAGAATGACCATTATGGTAATTCTAATAGTTACAGAACTCTAGCTCCACTGTTAATATAGTCTACTCTCGTGTCAGTGTTAACACAGAATGAAGCGAGTGCATCGATGCCCATTCTGGCCAATCACAGACGTTTCTGTTCAGCTCCTGAACACACAGCCATTCAGCTTATGTTAATATGCTCTCTCATTGGCTGCAGCTCGTCACTACATCTGACCACACATGGGGTCGAGTCGGCCGACTGCTCTGGACTATTCAACATGCTAGATATTGGATTTCCGTCTGCGAGGTGTCGGCGACGCTTCAGCGAGCCTCTTTGACGCGTTGTTCAGTAGTTCACACATAAAGACTGCCGAGCACCGAGCACCCGCAGATTTTTCCCCGATCTGTCGGCAAACTTCCAAATCGGGCTCAAATCAGGCTTAAAATCCTGTAGTGTGAACTAGGCTTTACTTTAACATTGTTTTTTTTCTTCAGATAAACAAATATGTTTATTATTTAGCTTGTTTTCTTGAACATCATCTTATTATGTAGAGGTTATTATTAATTCCTGCCTGTTGTCTTTGATTTTATAGCTTAATAATTCAACACAAAACATCTCTATCTGCCTCTTTTGTCAAGTTTAATCATAATTTAGCTTTTATCCACAACAGATCTTATAAGCAAAATAGGTTAACGTGACTCTGATGGGTTTATATTAGAACGCTCCGTCACTCTCTCCATGTAGGTAAATAAACATCCACAGATTTAACTAGACATCTACTTCATTTGATGAATTAGTTTTTTTGACAAATTAAGTATTATCATATTGGCTGTGTTAAGCGCGTGTGTGTGTGTTTGTCTGTGAGTGCTCCACGTCAGAGTGGAGCTTATTTATATTCATCATGACCAATCCAAATATGGTCAATAAAGACCTTCTGATTCTAGGGGTATTTTATGGAGCAATAAATGAGCATATAAAACTGTTTCTGGAGATTTTTTTTACCTAAAAACTACTTATCTAAGCGACATACCTACTATGTAGATATTAAAGAACATTTTAGCATATTGAACCAATGCAGCATACGGCACCTTTAAAGCTCTAATTACATTTAAAACATGTTTTATGCAGCTGCTGCGCAACGATTGATAAGTAGTTCCAATGGTAACAAAAAGACCTTGTTACAAAACCTTAAGCAAACACAGAGGATGACACTGGAAAGACATGATATGTGATGAGATGCACACATAGTCGGCAAACAACAGGGACTGCCTTAAAATCTGCGTGAACGAAAGTTTTTGTCAGTATGTTGATGTATTTCCTCCTGAGTAGGGGGCGTGGCTTTCTTTCTGCACATAATTCCCTTGTAGCAAATTAACAGTAAGGGGGGCGTGGTTAAGAATATTGTGGTTGAAGCATCAAACTGACATCATCAGAGAAGGACCGCCCACTCCAAATGCAAAAGCAGATGCTTAGACTTGAATTAATGTTAGTTAATTTAATTACCAAAGAAAAATAGTGGATTAACTTGATTAATTGATTAATTGTTCATCTGAAGAATAACAAAGTGCGCTAGCAAAATAAACATTGTAATTTTTGATTTCATGTCTGACTTTAGCAAGCAAGTGAATTCATACAGACCCCTCCTCCCAAAGAGCCACTGTGCTATACAGATTGACGATTGGCTATTCTAACTAGAAGGCAGGACTTCTTTCACTGTGGTGGTCAAACTGAACGTAGCACTTTCACTCATTAATATTAATGTGAGTGAACCATCTTTATATATACAGTTGAAGTCAGAATTATTAGCCCCCCTTTACATTTTTATTTCTTTTTTAAATATTTCCCAAATGATGTTTAACAGAGCAAGGAAATTTTCACAGTATGTCTGATAATATTTTTTCTTCTGGAGAAAGTCTTATTTGTCTTATTTCAGCTAGAATAAAAGCAGTTTTAAATTTTTTAAGAACCATTTTAAGGTCAAAATTATTAGCCCCTTTAAGCTAATTTTTTTTCCCGATAGTCTACAGAACAAACAATCATTATACAATAAATTGCCTAATTACCCAAACCTGCCTAGTTAACCTAATTAACCTAGTTAAGCCTTTAAATGTCACTTTAAGCTGTATAGAAGTGTCTTGAAACATATATTTAGTCAAATATTATTTACTGTCATCATGGCAAAGATAAAATAAATCAGTTATTAGAAATGAGTTATTAAAACTATTATGTTTAGAAATGTGTTGAAAAAAATCTGCTCTCCGGTAAACAGAAATTGGGGAAAAAAATAAACAGGGGGGCTAATAATTCGGGGTGGGGGGGGGGGGGGGGGGGGTTAATAATTCTGAATTATTAGCCCTCCAGTATATTTATTTCCCCAATTTCTGTTTAAAGGAAAGAATATATTTTTTTTTCAACTCATTTCTAAACATGATAGTTTTAATAACTCATCTCTAATACCAGATTTCTTTTATCTTTGCCATGATGATGGCACATACTATTAGACTAGATATTTAGCAAGATACTAGTATTCAGCTTAAATTCTCCACACAATCCCCCATAATGACAATGTTAAAAAAAGATTTTTTTTTTAATTTTTGCAAATTTATTAAACATAAAAAATCACATGTACATCAGTATTCACAGCCTTGAATATCAATACTTTGTTGATGCACCTTTGGCAGCAATTACAGCCTCAAGTCTTTTTGAATATATGATTCCCCAAGCTTGGCACACCTGTCTTTGGGAATTTTTGCCCATTCCTCTTTGCAGTACCTCTCAAGCTCTATCAGGTTGGATGGGAAGCAACAGTGTACAGCCATTTTCAGATCTCTCCAGAGATGTTCAATAGGATTTAAGTCTGGGCTCTGGCTGGGCCACTCATTACATTCACCAAGTTGTTGTGAAGCCACTCCATTGATATTTTGGTGGTGTGCTTTAGGTCATTGTCCTGCTGGAAGATGAACCGTCGCCCCAGTCTGAGGTCAAGAGCACTCTGAAGCAGGTTTTCATTCAGGATGTCTCTGTACATTGCTGCATTCATCTTTCCCTCTATCCTGACTAGTCTTCCAGTTCCTGCTGCTGAAAAACATCCCCACAGCATGATGCTGCCACCACCATGCTTCACTGTAGGGATGATATTAGCCTGGTGATGAGCGGTGAATGGTTTTCTCCAAATGTAACGCCTGACATTCACTCCAAAGAGTTCAATTTTAGTTGAATCAGACCAGACAATTTAGTTTCTTATGGTCTGAGAGTCCTTCAGATGCCTTTTGGCAAATTCCAGGCGGGGAGCGGCTTCTGTCTGGCCACTCTACCATACAGGCCTGATTGGTGGATTGCTGCACAGATGGTCGTCCTTCTGTAAGGTGCTCCTCTCTCCACAGAAGAACGCTGGAGCTCAAACAGAGTGACCATCGGGTTATTGATCACCTCCCTGACTAAGGCTCTTCTCCCCCGATCACTCAGCTTAGATGGCCCGCCAGCTCTAGGAAGAGTCCTGGTGGTTCCAAACATCTTCCACTTATGGATGATGGAGGCCACTGTGCTCATCTGAACTTTCAGAGCAGCAGAAATGTTTCTGTAACCTTCCCCAGCCTTGTGCCTTGAGACAATCCAGTCTCGGAGGTCTACAAACAATTTCTTTGTCTTCATGCTTGGTTTGTGCTTTGACATGCACTGTCAACCCCGGGACCTTATATAGACAGGTGTATGCCTTTTCAAATCATGTCCAATCAATTGAGTTTACCACAGGTGAACTCCAGTTAAGCTGCTGAAACATCTCAAGAATGATCAGTGAAAACAGAATGTACCTGAGCTCAATTTAGAGCTTCACGGCAAAGGCTGTGAATACTGATGTACATGTGATTTTTCAGGTTTTTTATTTGTAATAAATTTGCAACAATTTCAAAAACTCTTTTTTCACATTGTCATTATGGGGTATTGTGTGGAGAATTTTGAGGAAATGAATTTACTCCATTTTGGAATAAGGCTGAAACAAAAAAAAAATGTGGAAAAAGTGAAGCGCTATGAATACTTTCCGGATGCACTGTATATCTCTAGTGTTTTGTAAAAGGCTCTCACCTTCACATAGAGCTGCTGGAACTCCTCCAGGTTTAGTCGGCCGCTGGGACAGTCTTTCAGGAAACCCTTGTACCACTGCTTCAGCTCATGTTCGTTAAACTCGGTGTTCTTCACAAGATCCTCCATCACCTCAGGGGTCAGTTTGCTGTTCTGCTTTCCCATGATTACTGCATGAGGAAAGAGCGAGTACAGTATGGTTACAGAATGCTTTCCGTGTTGGGCTCTTTTAAGAGATCTGCGTGTAGAATTGGGGAATTGGTTTACTATACAGTGCAAGTTTAATCCCATAAAAATGACGTTGGGTATTTTGATACTGTGATTGTAAGTGATTCTGTGGACAATGCTTAAATTAAACAACAGATGCAAGAACTCATTTACATCACGATTAATGCAGTTTACATTCACAAAACAAGCAGAGCCAATGATAACCAAGTAAACAGTAGGTAATCTACTAAAAACACACTGGTACAATTTGAATAAAGACATGCTTTTTGGCCGTTAAATGATGGTGAAAATATCAGTAAACCAACTGCAGCAAACTTAGTAATGTTAATTGCATGACTTTTAGGTTTATTAATTTTACATATGAAAAGGAAACTCCTACAAATGCATATGCAATAAAAAATGCAATCCCCTTTACAGCATTAATATTAGACTGTATGACAAATTTCAGAACAGGCACATTGTGAATACATAGCCCCGTACAAATTTCTGGAGAGAGTGAAGTATGTAGTTAGAGGAACGTATAGCTGCATTTCGTCTTTAATACGAATGCTACAGGGCGCTATGACGCTGCCGATGGCTTCTGTTTCTTTCAGTTATCAGTAGGCTGACTGTTTTTGTTTCTTTTCAGTAATCAGTAATCTGACTGATTCCATGCTGACTCCATGTGGACAGCTTTTACACTGTTAGCAGTTTGCCCAGTGGCTCGCAGTGTATGTCGGCGGACTTAAGATGCAGAGTTGGAGTCGACAATGACAACGGGGTTTGAGTTCGATGAAGAACGATTCCAGAAAGCGGCCAAAACAAGAACAAAAGGCAAAAAAATAAATAAACAAGTAAATAACGGTGAGAACGTGGTAAGATCTGAAAACGTGGTAAAAATCAGGCGGCTGCGAGGGTTTTTCTTTTTTCTGGATTGCTTATGAAAACATTATCGCTGGGTTTAGGGAATAGGGTGGGTGGGGAGATCGGTCGTCAGTCAGTCAGTCAGTCAGTCGACAGCGTCCTCTGGTGGATTTATGGGAGAACAGCAGGAGCGAATGGCACTCGCGAGAGAAATTTGAGATCTGAAAAAGCGTACACATGGCCTCTGGTGGATGCGTGAAAACAAAACTGCAAAAAAAACACGTAGCTCCTGGTAGTTCAGACCAGATTTCTTGCAGCACTGGAATAAATTTCCGAATAAAATGCGGTAGCTCTGGTGTAATTTGAACGGCAGCGGGCGGTCTAACAAAATAGCGCTCTCGAGTCCCGATGTTATTTCGGAACAGCATATCTGTGATTTCCTCATTCTTATTGAACACCAGTACAGCCAGTGCTCATGACTTTTACACGTGATGAACGCATGACCAGTGTTTTCTACACATGCTTTTTATTTGCACAGTCTGTGCACGCATCATCTGCATAACGGTCCTCAGAGCAAGCTTTACTATGGTAGAGCAAAGTGAAGATGCACTGTCCTTAAAGGACGTTCAGCTGAATTAGAACAGGGATTCTTAATCGTTGGCCCGTGGCCCACTAGTTGGCCTCAGTGATCCAGCAGGTGTGCCGCGAGATAATTAACTCTCAATATTATACTCTAATTTTCAGATTTCATTGTTAATATGCTATATTAAAATGATCTAAGTAATGGACTTTCTCGTGTTCTGTGATTGATTACTTCAAACTCGGTGCAAAAACAGCTTCATGATCGCATCTGCGACTATAGCCTACCCGCAAGTCTGTTCATTCACAAACTGCGTGAAGCGAAAGCGAAAGTCTCTCTTTGTGTATTTTTTGTGTGAACAATTTAATACATCTGCATAGCTGTCCAAATTAATATCCTGCAAGTGTTAATAACGGACGCGAGGCTCAGTGGTGTTTCTGCGATAGACTGTAAAATAAACTTGAATATGAGCTTTAGATGCGCTCTGCCGAAACTGTTCACTGTTCCTGTCAGCGATCTTTTTCTTTTTCCTGATGCAAACTCATCTGCCGTCAGATCGACGCGTTTCAACAGATTTAGAGTATTTTACTGTATTTTTCATTCTTTTGTATTATTTTAAAAGATATTTAATATAGGTGGGCATAGATTAATTTTTTTAATCTAGATTAATTTCTAAATTAATCTAGATTAAAATGGCTCATTTGAATTCTGCCGAAGGTATTCAGAATATGTGTGCTACCCAAATAATAAGTCTTTGAGAACGGGTTTCTCAAGCCAGGTGTCGCATTAGACCAGGGTCTCATCTCCAAAATGTTTCCAAAATGCATCACAAACTGCTTGAGAAACTGTTCTACTATGATAATTGGTGATGAAAATAAATGATGCTCAATAAGATGTACTTGTGTTTACTAACTGTTTATTCAGTTAAACATGAATGTTGAACTGTAGGCCTACAGAAGCTCCAAACAGCGAATTCTGATGAGCTTAATCTGACTAAAGTCATAACTGAACTAAACAGAAATGGAATTAAGATGTGGAGTGCAGATATTAGTGGCATTATTGAAGTAAACACCGCGGTCTTTAGGACCTTTCGCCATATTTTCCGACAAGGTCCACACGCGGCTGTCAGAAAGGACTGCACACACACACACATACACACACACACACATCGTGAAATGCGGAAGTTTTTTTTTTTACCATTTGGCGTGTGTTATTAAATTCCATAACTCTCTCACCTGTCCTTACTCCGTATTTGCGTCTAATACCCCAGTTTGTCACGAAGGAATAAATGAAAAGTGAAACTGCCAAACTGCAGTTAGAGTCTCTGCTGATTTGATTCAAAAGAGCAGACGGCTCACCAGTCAGGTATACATCCGCGGTAATATATCAAGGTGAAAGCCATGATAGCTTGCGTAAAATAGACCCAGCTCCCAACCCAACTTTGAGAATAGATTAACGGCGATATTTTTTTTTATTGCGCGATAAGAGTCTCGCGTTAACGCAGCATGTTAACGCCGTTAACGGCCCAGCGCTAATATTTAAATAGTATTATTAAATATTGAATATTATTGCATATATTTAACTATTAAATATAATATTTAAATCCTTTTTTTTAATAAAATGCTGTAAAAAATAAGAAAATAAAAGATGACACACAAATGTATATACTTTTGGTTAATAAATAAGGGTTTAAATGAGCATTTCATACAAACATTTTAGAGAAAATGTGAGGCAGGTGGGCCTTCAAACATTGATCGGAGAAAGAGCCTCGAAGTGAAAAGAGTTGAGAACCCCTGCATTAGAAAATGGTCAGTTTACTTTTAGGAAACCCACATCAAGCAAGTCTGATGTATGGGAGTCTTTTTTTATGCATCATAGATGCAAATGGAAAAAAATACCCTTTGCGCAATGTGATAAAACCTCAAAGTTTACCCTTTAGCAGAAGACTGGTACCTCAGGTTTATGACAGCACTCATGTCTCAAAGGGGCAAACAAAACTGACATTTAGCCTACAATCCTTGCACAACCTACAGTTTTATCTCTCTCTTTTGGTAGTGCCCAATTTAAACATGAGATTTTGGAAACCAGACCTAAATTTAGCGGGAACAGATAATTATTCTAAGCGGGCAATGGGTAAACAAACACTAAAAAATCAGTTGCACACAGACCTCTACCTCCTGGGACTTTTTTCGCTCTCTACAGAAATGTATATCGGGGTACGCATCTATAATGAGCCTGGCTTGCATTTTTTTTTTAATGGCAAAAAAGGGTTTGGGCTTATAAGTTGTTAGTAAATCTTGCTCTTAAAGGGACAGTTCACCCAAAAATGAACTCATTTATTTGTCCTTGTGTGGTTTTAATCCTTAATAAGTTTCTTTCTGTTGGACACAAAAGATGATAATTTGAAGAATGTTGGTTCTTGAGACACATTAACTTCCATTGTTGGAAAAGACATTACTATGGGAGTTTTTATCATGTATTCTTCAAAATATCAACAGAAGAAGGACACTCAAATAGGTTTTGAACAAGTCAAGGGTCAATAAATAATCACAGTATTTTCATTTTTGAGTGAACTGTCCCCATAACTCTAAACTGTTAATAGATAATGCCTCATTATTTTCATTTGCATCGATCTGTTCCTCAAATCTGAATGTGATTTCATATAAATGTGACCCCAAAATAGAGCAACAACAAACCTGACCAATGCTTGATTACGTCTGATAGGCCAATCAGAATAATCAGTATCAGCGTTGGCCATTAAAAATGTTTATTAAAAAACTTCTTTGGTATTTACTGATCTGGTTGGCTAAAAACATATTTTTTTGTCTTTCTACCTAACATTTCATCTCATGTCAATTTGTAACTTTTTGAGTTAGTGGCCAATTCATATGAATTGTGTGATCTCGTTCATACATTTTAGTAGGATTTGCTCATCCCCCAATGACAGATGGGTTTAGGGGTGGAGTTTAGTGCCACGCCTTCTTTGAAAAATCGTACATTTTTGTATGACAGAACTCGAATTTGTACGAATCAGCCACTGACAAAATGTAAAATACTTACATTTCCTCGTGAGATCAGGCTGAATATTTCTAAATTTAATGGATAGTTCACCCAACAATGAAAATTGAGTAATTTACTTAACACTTGTTTCAGTTTCTTTCTTCTGTTGAACACAAATGAAGATATTGACTTCCACAGTATATTTTGTTCCTACTCTGGATGTTAATATTTTTCCAACATTCTTCAGAATATCTTATTTTGTGTTCAACAATAGACTTTCATAAACGTTTAGAACCACTTAAGATGAGTAAATTATGAGGATTTTTTTTTTAGGGTGAACTATCCCTTTAAATGCTTGTTTCATTGCAATTATTAGTCACAATTTGAAGAGTTCAGATGCAAAAACCACTAAGTACCACCTGAATTTTTCTTCTAAAATGAGCATTTTTCTCAGCAGCCTAATTTTATGTTCAGTTATTTCACCTTAAAGGCAATAGATATAACATATTCTATGTCGTGGATGTAAAATTACTAAACCTACACACAGGATTGTGAGAAAAAAAAATGCTCATTTTAGAGAAGAACATTTCAGATGGCACTTATAGAGGTTTTTGCATCTAAACTCTTATTTTCTGAGTGAAATTAGTTTCTACATTATTTATTCTGTGTAAGAAATGAATTGCTTCAATGGATGCTTATTTTACACAATATTTATTCAAAAAACTTTTTAGAAAATGTGCACTGGAAAGGCTGTTTAGAAAATTATAGATTACGTTTCTAATTTCTCAGCGGTGACATTTTGATTTTAATAAAGAAGTTTATAAAATAAATTCTAATGTTAGTCAATAAGGCCAGGACGACGAAAAAACTATTTTAAAAAATCCTTCGAGTTCTCAGCATCAGTTTTATTTGAATTTGGTTGCTCTGAAATATATACTTTCATTCATTGCATCAGCCAAAAACTGGACCAAATGACAATAAATATAAGTGGTGACTCCATATTCTCTCAAATCCACACTGTAAAACCTAATAACGTAAGGTAAGTCAAACCTTTAGAGGAAACCGACTGCAATCCATCTAAGTTCAAAAACTAATCCTAATGAGTACTGTGAACTTAATCCATTTGAGTAAACAAAGCAATTTGAGCACAGTAAAACCCAATAAATGAAGAGAACTCAAACCAACTGAGTTCTGTAAAACCCAATAAGTTAAGGCAACTCAAACCGTTTGAGGAAACAGATTGCAACAAACCATTTCAGTTAAAAAACTAATCTATAGGAGTACTGTGAGTACTCCATTTATTTGGAAGTAATGAGGTATTTAATTAACTCAATACCTTCAACACTGAGTTCAAAACTCTTTTCAAATGAGTAGAATTAACTTTCAGTCAATTTTGAGTTAACTACACTCATTTCATTTGATAAAGTTGACTGTTGGGTTTTACAGTGTAAAAAAACATTTATTTTTATACTGCAGGCGTGCCTCTAATAGACTTTCTGTCCACCTCAGATGTATTTTCATAAAATGTATAACCGTACTCATAATCAGCTAACCATAACCCCAACCTAACAGTCTAATGAGAATTAGTTGGCATGTAGATGCTATGAACTTAATTCAACAAACAGATTATCAAAATAAAGTGTGACCAAATCATTTGTTTTTGTTCAAAATTGTTTTATTTATTGTTATAATTAATTGTATATTTTTATATATCATTGTTTTTATATAGGCTCACAGCCTCACAGCAAGAAGGTCGCTGGTTCGAGCCTTGGCTAGGTCAGTTGCCGTTTCTGTGTGGAGTTTGCATGTTCTCCCTGCGTTCGCGTGGGTTTCCTTTGGGTGCTCCGGTTTCCCCCACAGTCCAAAGAAATGCGGTACAGGTGAATTGGGTAGGCTAAACTGTCCGTAGTGTATGAGTGTGTGTGGATGTTTCCCAGAGATGGGTTGCGGATGGAAGGGCATCCGCTGCGTAAAAACGTGCTGGATAAGTTGGCGGTTCGTTCCGCTGTGGTGACCCCGGATTAATAAAGGGACTAAGCCGAAAAGAAAATGAATGTTTATATATATAAATATATATATACACACACACACACACACACACACACACACAAGTTCTCATGCCTGATTTGTTTGTGCATCTCATTTTCTACCATTTCATTTTGTGCATCCCAACATATGATCTCAACAGGATATTTCACAATGAACATTTACACACAGTTTACTCTCCTTCATATGGTTCTAAATGTTTGAAGAAGATGATTTGAAGAATGTTGCAAACTGTTATCCAGCAGCATCTATCCATAAAGATACTATGGAAGTCAATGACTACCAAACTGGTAGATTCATTCATTTTCCTTCGGCTTAGTCCCTTTATTCATCAGGGGTCGCCACAGCAGAATGAACCGCCAACTTATCCAGCATATGTTTTACACAGCGGACGCCTTTCCAGCTGCAACCCAGTACTGGGAAACACCTATACACACTCATTCAATTCACTTATAGCGCATGTGTTTGAACTGTGGGGGAAACCGGAGCACCCGGAGGAAACCAACACGGGGAGCACATGCAAACTCCACACAGAAATGCCAACTGTCCCAGCCAGCACTCGAACAAGCAACCTTCTTGCTGTGAGGCGACAATGCTAACCACTGAGCCACCATGCCAGTAGTAACATTCTTTAAAATATCTTCTATTGTATTCATCAGAAGACAGACATTCAAATAGGTTGATAAAAAAGTGACAGAATGTTCATTCTTGTGTGATCTACCCCTATAAATTGTCACATCTGCATTATGTGTGCCTCCACTAAAATGGCTTTCAGCATTGACCGTTAATAAAACGCATATATCAGTCGAGCACCCCCCCCCCCCCCCCCCACACACACACACACACATACTGTATATATAAGCCAGAGGAACACCATGATGTCATGCATATTAAATGCAAATAACCTAAAATATGAATGCACAGAAGCTGCAGTCAGCTGTGATGAGGTCTGGCAGCTGTGTTGTTGCTTCTCGAAATAGATCAAAGTCACAAGAGTTTATGTGTAAATGGGCATCAGGTAAAATAGGCTACAAACGGGGAGGGGTGAAGAAGAGCTTTTCATTTCCATGTGGAGCGTCTGTCTGCGTTTGCAGCCTCTCCCGCATCAAATGTGCGTGGAGGAACAGAAAAAACACACACACAGAGCAGCCTCGAACACGTTTGATAAGAGAATGCAGCTTTAATTAAAGACAGTCGGGAATTGTTACCCACGACCCAGTCGTCACACTTATGTAATAGCACTGGGGCTTTTTCAAGCACCAATGGCTGAACGAATGACCTTGAGAAGAGAAAGCACTGGGAAGAAATGCACAATAAATAAATGATCTTGAACTGAAGATGTCATGTAAATGACTTAAAAGCCAAGATCTGCTTTAGACCCCATTTACGCATCCGTTTTGATGTGACAGATTAGGGGCGTAATTTCATTTGCATATATCCAATGAATCATTTAGATGTGTTTTAATGATGCACCAGAGTCAAAACGAACCATTCCGACAGAGACTGCAGAGAAAAGACGCAGTGCTCAAATCTCACATCCAAAAAAAAAAAAAATCTCTCAAGTGAAACAGCTCTGAAATTCACTATACACGACACCACATTTGTTGTCACTGAACAAATCGGGAGTAACAAGCAACCAGTGAGCCTATGTTGCCATCAGCGCTCCAAATGCATCAAATGCACAGTTTTTAATTAAAGCCTAGTGTTCTAATCTAATCAGGCCACGCGCGCTAATAACGCATTCAGTCACTCGTGCATGCATTCACGCGTTCACACATTTCTCTGGCTAAATCAGGAGGAACACACATGTCTGCGACGCATATAAATCTCTCCCAGCTTCATATGCACGCATGCATCGCCTCTTACCTTCGAGTTGCGTGTTTGGAGGCTGATGGAAATGCGCTGGTGCTCGGCTTTTGCGTGTGTCGAGCCCAAATTCCGCGGATTCGTCGCGGTTTTCTTTTTTTTACCGAACGCAGAATAATGTGTAAAGGTGATTCCAGCCGACACGATCCCGCTTCCGTCTCTGTGTGTGTGTGTGCGCGCGTGTGTGTGCGCTATGCGACGCAAGACATGCGGCATGCAGAGAGCATCACCACTACTGCTACTGATGCTCCGAGCGTGCGTTTGCGCAAATTGTATGCTTGCAACCCTGCTCTTAGGGGGCTCGTGTCAGTAAACACTCTATTAACCACAGTGTGCATGCTTTAGATGTATGCATGCATGCTCTGTCATGTAAAACGCGCTCTGCTCTTTGTGTTTGGGGCTACTCAGGAGGAATAAAAGTAGTTATTCTGTCATTCATGTTTTATTTACTTCTATACTCTTTCAGTTTGTTCACCTGACCTAGATAATATCGAGAAGAGACTCTGTTCTTATACATTAAACATATATATAACAGTGTTTTCTGTTTATTTAAGGTTGTAAATTGTATTATGGGATGTTGATCTCTGCTCTGTCGACTTTTAATTTTGAAAGTTCAACTCTACAGTTTAACAAAGTGACTTTTATTGGCATTTTAGTAGTTTGTTATGTATAAGAAATAATATATTTGAGAAATAATATATATGAGAAATAAGTTTATTACAAGGTTGTTGTAGCTTAAAGGGCCATGAAACCCCCCTGTCTCAGCAGGGTGTTTTCACACCTCTAGTTTGAAAAAATTCAGGAAAGTGGGTGAGTCCAGCTTTGTTTAGATGGGAGTGGCGAGTGGCGAAAGAGGGAAGAGTTTGCATGAAAAGGGGAGTTTCAGTTCGAGCACGCGCTGATTTTCACAGAGGCCAAACAAACTTAGATGCAGGGGAGAAAGACAGTGACTACGTTTACATGGACATCAGTAATCAAATTATTTGCCCAATTATTAATTTGTCAACTTTAACTGCAGTTTCACTTTCATTCAAGAACATTTCATGCATGCCCCACGTGACAAACAAGATATTGGATGCAAGGAACTGCTGGATGAGTGTAGTTTTAATGGAATGTTTGATTCCGCATGCTGTATGGGAGAAAAAAACCCCTCTGCATTTCTCTATAAAACACAGGCAGCCGTGTGTGTATAGACTATCCTGTCACAAAATGTGGCAAAAATCCTACACAACGTTAACAGTTTGATTGCGGTGTTTACATTCGGAGAGCAGCATTAATTCATCTTTATCTTTATTTGTATAGCGCTTATACAATGTAGATTGTGTCAAAGCAGCTTCACATGCAAGATTATAGTGAATTGAAACAGTGTCAGTTCAGTTTTCAGAGATTAAGTTCAGTTCAGTTTAGCTCACATCTCATTAACAGCGGATCTTTCAGTCCATAATATTGTAGTGATATTAACGTACTGTAAACTTAGTAAATCATTTTGACTAAGGTATGTCTTTAAAAACTGAAAGAGCACTGCTGACGATACTGACTAACTTTGCCATCTGACTGAACATACACAAAGAACACTTATCACACATTACCAAATCTCTAGAGATAAGGCAATCAACACCAACTGGAACCACGTCTTTTTTAAAAGGAGATGAGCGGCAAATCAGGACTTCACCATTTCCAGATTCGAAAAGCTCTCGGGTAAAATGTTCCTTACAAATATATTTTTGTCGCATGTTAGCAGACCACTGTAATCCAAACATGTGAGTCCACACGCTGCACTCTCATCGCGGGGAAATGGAAACAGAACCTTCGTTGCAGCACATTTATAAACGTAACACTGACGACCCATGTCTCCAAACAATTCTTCTTTTACTAGTTTTAATTACGGTTGGGAACACAACATAGTGTCTCTCTGCCGTCTGAACATTGTCTTCAAAGCTATCATGCATATTAATAAAGTTGCACCTCATTTACAATAGAGCGCGCTGATTTGTCCGAACCAAGTCTTTCTCATGAATTAATGATGCAAACTCAAAGACGTCATGTTGTAGGATCTAATTGATCAAAATTTCTTTATAAACCGGAAGGACAAATTTGCTCGAAATAACGCAAAAACACCCAATTTTTACTTTTTAGTGAAACATAAATGTCCTAATAGAGTTTATAGCAGCGTGGGACACATATATGACTGTCAACATCTCAACACATGTGTTCTGGTGTTTCGTGACCCTTTAATATACAATAGGGGTGTCAAAATTAATTGTTTATTCGGTGCACCGCGATGCAGACGCGGACAATTCGGTATCGGTTCATTAATAATCATAACCGGTTATTATATACTGACGTCATTTATCTCATATGCGCTATGTCGCCGTAGCATATCGAGGGAGCCAGCGCGAGTATTTACAACGCTCCAACTACTTAAAAACACAGAAACTTTGCACAATTTCACTGCGTGTGTGTTTGCTGCACTGTGTTTCACTTGACACTTACAGCAGAAGCCCCTATTTCACGGCGATTATGAAAATGAAAGTAAACTCCATTTCTCTCTCTCTCTCACTGTGGCCCATGAGTGCATCTGTGAAGAGCGCCAGCGTGTAAGAGCCAATCACAGCCCTTTCTGTTGAGCGCGTGACCAATCAAAGGGGTGTAAGAAAGAACTTGGTAGACAAGGCTTAAAAAGCGAGCGGGATATTTATATTTGTTTATTTGCTAATGCTCGTGTTGTTTAAAGGTACAGTTTATATATCTGACTGTTTGTATTAAAGGACAAAATTGTTTTACAAATAGTAAATATAAATATATTTATACATTTTAATACAAGAATTGCTGTGCTGTGAAGAAAATATAAAACTGTGTATGGAAAGCATCGTCAATGCACCGTGATGCACCGAGATATCGAATTGAACCGAATCGATGGCATGATAATTGTAACCGAACTGAACCGTGAGACCAGTGTAGGTTCACACCTCTAATATACATCAACCCAGACAATATATCACTTTAAACTATTAAAAATGTTAATAAAAGTCACTTTTCAAGGTTAAAAGTGATTGAAAGAAAGATCAAGATCCCAATATACAATTTAAAAGCATAAATAAATTGGGGAAATAAAAACATGAAATCACAAAATATGAAAAACTGGATATTTTTTTAGTGTAGAAAACATCTGTAATTTCACCGGTTAAAAAAAACAATAAAAATGCTGCAGGAAAAAAATCGTAAGTTAAGAGTAAGTTTTCTTAATACAGTGAATAACTGTAAATGGACTTTCCCACAATTCTCCCTGCATGACACCTCACTTTTTATGCTTTATAGTTTAACTCTGTTTTTTATTGATGCATATTAGTCTGAGAGTTACTGTATCAAATATAAAGATTCCCTAAGACATCAGTTGTTCCAGTCTATCTGCAGGAAACATAATTAGATCACATTTTCTTCCTCTCTGAATCAGGCAATTGTACATCAGCATCAAAGACAATGTTTGGGACAGAAACACAAATGATAACAATATATAATAATAATAATAATAATAATAATAATAATAACTAGATATTAAAGTTTTGCGACACGGGTTAGCACTGTCACCTCACAGCATTTTTTCTGTGTGGAGTTTCTCCCCGTGTTCGTGTGGGTTTCCTCCGGGTGCTCCAGTTTCCCCCACAGTCCACAGACATGTGCTATAGGTGACTTGAATAAACTAAATTGTCTGTAGTGTATGTCCTGGTCCTCCAGATTGGGGGATGAGCGTTGGGCTACAACTCGCCTTATAAAAAACTAGATGTTTTGAAACACCAATACTTCGATATAAATGGCCCTGGGAGTAAGTAAGATATTAAAGTTTGAAGACAAACTTTATAATAGTTTAAGAAAGCCTGTTGGAAGTAGTTGGTTTAACTTAGCTTGTTAGCATGAATTACTATGCTATTAGCATGTTTCTAGTATGAATTAGCATATTAGCATAGATTTAGCATGTTACTAGCATGTTTCTAGTACAATTTAGAGGTTGCTAGAATGTTTCTAGCATGAATTACTGTTATTAGCATGTTTCTAGTATGAATTAGCATGTTGTTAGCATGATTAATAAAATAATATTATAAAGAATGTTTTTTTTAAACGTAACAGCAATATAGATAAAAATGTAAATACAAATATGCAAAAGGTACAGTATTAAAACATTAAATAAAGTATTTGAACATACATATTTTCTCTGTTTACCTTTTATTACTAATCCAGGGACAAGGATAATAGGTCAGGTATAGAGTTGTTTATATTTTTTATTAAGAACATTTTTTAAATTCATTCATTTTCCTTCGGCTTAGTCCCTTTATTAATCTGGGGTTGCCACAGCAGAATGAACCACCAACTTATCCAGCACGTGTTTTGCGCAGCGGATGCCCTTACAGCCGCAACCCAACACCGGGAAACACCCATACACTCTTACATTCACACACATACACTACGGCCAATTTAGTTTATTCCATTTACCTGTACCACATGTGTTTGGACTGTGGGGGAAACCTGGAGCACCCGGAGGAAACCCACACGAACACGGGAAGAACATGCAAACTCCACACAGAAATGCCTACTGACCCAGCCGTGGCTCAAATCAGCAACCTTCTTACTGTGAGGTGATTGTGCTACCCACTGCGCCCCTGCACTGCCCACATTTTAAAAATATTCTTTATAAAATAATTTTTTAAATGTCACAGGAAGGGTTACTAAATAGTATAAAATTTTTCAATATTACTGCAAACTGTATCTCACTTTATCAACCCAGGCTCATCTGAAATATCTATATACATATGTACCCCTATATACATTTCTGGAGAGTGACAAATACGTCCCAGGAGCTACGTCTTTTTCTTCAGTAATGAGTATTCTATTGAATTACTGTTTCCCCGTTACAGCGCCGTTACCGTTACTGACAATAAAATGCGCATTCTATAATTGAGAACACTTGTCGGCACCAGTGGTGTAGTGGTTAATGCGTCAACACATGCACTCCGGTGCTCACGGCGACCCGAGTTCGATTCCTGCCTCGTGGTCCTATGCCGATCCTTCCCCTCTCTCTGCTCCCCCTTTCCTGTCAATACTCTCTACTGTCCTATCCAATAAAGGTCAAACCCCTGAAAAAATTATAAAAAAAATAAATAATAATTGAGAACACTGAAGCAGTTTAAATGCGAGCAGCGTCTCTCTGTCATAGGACCTCTCTTTCTCTGGGGTGTGTGTGTGTGTGTATAATAATATCTAGATATATAGTTGCGGACATGCTGCCGTTGTCTCCCACAACAACATTACAATAGTGTAGATTAGTGTACAATGTTTTATATATTAATTTTACAGTCATTTGACATTCGATTTTTTTAAAGTAACGTAATAGTTACTTTCTCTGGTAATGAGTTACTTTTATAATTATGTAACCCAGTTACTATTTGTGAGAAGTAACTAGTAACTATAACTAGCTACTCTTTTAAACACTGATAAGTGTTGATAATTGCTACGTTATTTAACTAATTTCGAGAGGAGCACATGATATGATTGATCGCAGCTGGTCTCTCATCCGTAATAATGCAATTAGATTGATCCAAGCCAGCAATAAATAGACCGATTTCACACTACTGCTTTATCTTCGTTTTGGAAGAATCCCCCCTTCCACCCCATCTCCTCCTTTTCCTCTTTTGCCAGGTGGAGCTCTCAAAACCTGCCTGATCTCGGACCCCCTTACATGCTAATTGACCAGGCGGGAGCCCTGGGCTCAATTATCTCCAAGCTCAGGGTTCTCTCCCAGGACAGCATGCCAAACCTGCTAATAGCATCAAGCAATATCTAAGTGTGAACTCCTGAAACACATTGTAACTTGGAACTGTTAACTTGACCAACTTAGTAACATAACTTTGTAAAGTTAGACCTCTTAGAGGGTAATATGTCTAAAAAATAGGCTTACCTTGCAAATTTTAACCAAAAACCATTCACGTGGCAGGAGTGATTTCCTTGTTTATGACTTCAAGGGTAGAAGCAATGTTGTGACAAGTGCTGTTGATTGAGTTAGTGACAACTAGTGGATTTTTTTGGTATAACATACTTCAAATCAAATCAAATCACTTTTATTGTCACATCATCAGCAGCACGTGTGCTATGATGAGTGAAAAGCTTAGGTGCTGGCTCCAGACAGTGCAAATACAATGACAGTGCAAAATACAGACAGTGCAAATACAACGACAGTGCGAAATACAGACAGTGCAATATATAGACAGTGCAAAATACAGACAGTGCAAAATACAACAACATACTCACAAAAAAAACAAAAAACAAGACAAGGTAAAATTGGCAATGTTGACAGCGATACGTAGGCAATATTGTTTTAAGTATGGATTTGTTCAAGTGCAGTGCATGCTACATCTTGATGGTGTGCAGTGCGGGTATGGAAGATTTTGTGTGGGGTGTGTTAAGTGTTCATCAGCCTGATAGTCTGAGGGAAGAAACTTTCCTTCAGTTGGCTGGTGCGTGACCGGATGCTGCGGAACCGTCTGCCTGAGGGTAGCAGAGAGAAAAGTCTAGGGCTCGGGTGGCTGGAGTCGCTGATGATTCTCTTGGCTTTCCTCATGCACCTCCTGGTACCAGATGGTAGAGATGGCCCAATCAGGTTTAGTTAAGTTAGGTACTCCTCTCAATGAAATATAATCAGTAAAAATATGGTCAACCATTTGGACGAGCAGGCAGTTAAAGGATCAACTTAATTTTCATAGTTTTGAGTTATAGTAATCGTTAACAATAAAAATGCCGACATGTTTGTGCAAATGGTTAAGTACATAGTGAAAGCCATAGATACCAACATATAGGCTCATTCTGAAAATGTAGCCCTACATACATTTCTGCGGCTGCATTTTGTCATACAGGGCGGTATGACGCCGTTCTATTTCGCGCTTACCAGCTGACCGCTTACCTCCATGTGGACGGCTTTCTGGTCGTTAGCCGTTTGTCCAGTGGCTCGCCATGTACGTTGGTGGACTTGAGACGCAGAGAGGAGTTGACCACGATGACGGGTTTTGAGTCGATCAGTCAGTCAGTCGACAGCGGCCTCTGGTGGATTTACGCGAGAACAGCAGGCACAAATGGCACTCAAAAGGCCTCTGGTGAATTTGCGAAAACAAAAACTGCAAATAAACGTAGCTCCTGGGACGTATTTGGCGCTCCCCAGAAATGTATATAGGGGTACGTAATCAGAATGAGCCTGGGTTGGTAAATACAGTGTGACCATTTTAAACTAAAATAACATGTTTACTTAAATCCGAAAATGAGGCTTTTAATAGATATGAGAGACCGTATATGTGAGGGTTTAAATGGCTTTGACTCAAATCTCTTGGATTAAGAGTTTCTTGAATGACTTGCATTTATGGTCTGTTTCCTATTTGATTCAGCCTCTGAACATCTGTTTCAGTCAATTAAACAGTTGGCGTGTGTCATTTTGCTCGCATTAATTTGAAATGGCTTCGACATTTCAAGTTTATTTCAGTAGAAACCGCACCTCTGTTTGCAAATAAAAAAATCTGTTTCAATCTAATTTATTTGTGTAGCACTTCACAATCACATTGATTAAAAGTCATTAAGTATATGTTCTTATATAGTCATATTTATCAGAGTAGAGCTACACTGTAAAAAATTTCATGACAAGAAATCATGACAACAAATATTTGAATAAGTTAATCAGGTTTTAACTACTTTTTTGGGTTATACAAAGTTCAGCTTAATATGTTTAGTCAGTTTGGTTGATGTAAGTTGAGATGACTAGAAAAGTTTATTGGTTGCTTGCATGTGTATAGTTTATTTTTTAATCAAGTTTATTAATGTTTATAGGGGTAGCATGGTGGTTCAATGGGTAGCACTGTCGCCTTACAGAAAGAAGGTTGCTGATTTGAGTCCTGGCTGGGCCAGTTGGCATTTCTGTGTGAAGTGTGCATGTTCTCCCCATGTTGGTGTGGGTTTCCTTTGGTCCAAACACATGTCCAAACACATGTGGTATAGGTGAATTGGGTAAGCTAGATTGGCCATAGTGTTTGAGTGTGTGTGTGTGAATGTGCATGTGTATGAGTGTTTCCCAGTACTGGGTTGCAGCTGGAAGGCCATCCGCTGCGTAAAATATATGCTGAAATAGTTGGCAGTTTATTCCGCTGTGGCGACCCCTGATAAATAAGGGACAAAGCCAAAGGAAATTGAATTAATGTTTATATTTGTCACACAGTATTTGTGACATCCACCTAAATAAACTTGGTTTAAGTTCACTTATTTTAAATCGATTAATTATGCAAAACTAGTTTGGAAAAGAACAGACATATGACTTTTTGATGGCACCACAGAAATACCTGAATAAACAAAAACAGATCAAATGTGCAAAATTATGCATAAATTGTGTTGTCTGTTTTAAATTCGTATTTTGTTATATTTTTTATAGGATGTTTTACAATAATAAACGCTTTGCGTATAGATTAGTCATTATCAACGCTAAAACTGAAACTACAGGGAGTGCAGAATTATTAGGCAAGTTGTATTTTTGAGGATGAATTTTATTATTGAACAACAACCATGTTCTTAATGAACCCAAAAAACTCATTAATATCAAAGCTGAATATTTTTGGAAGTAGTTTTTAGTTTGTTTTTAGTTTGAGCTATTTTAGGAGGATATCTGTGTGTGCAGGTGACTATTACTGTGCAGAATCATTAGGCAACTTAACAAAAAACAAATATATACCCATTTCAATTATTTATTTTCACCAGTGAAACCAATATAACATCTCAACATTCACAAATATACATTTCTGACATTCAAAAACAAAACAAAAACTAATCAGTGACCAATATAGCCACCTTTCTTTGCAAGGACACTCAAAAGCCTGCCATCCATGGATTCTGTCAGTGTTTTGATCTGTTCACCATCAACATTGTGTGCAGCAGCAACCACAGCCTCCCAGACACTGTTCAGAGAGGTGTACTGTTTTCCCTCCTTGTAAATCTCACATTTGATGATGGACCACAGGTTCTCTATGGGGTTCAAATCAGGTGAACAAGGACGCCATGTCATCAGTTTTTCTTCTTTTAGACCCTTTCTTGCCAGCCACGCTGTGGAGTACTTGGACGCGTGTGATGGAGCATTGTCCTGCATGAAAATCATGTTTTTCTTGAAGGATGCAGACTTCTTCCTGTACCACTGCTTGAAGGTGTCTTCCAGAAACTGGCAGTAGGACTGGGAGTTGAGCTTGACTCCATCCTCAACCCGAAAAGGCCCCACAAGCTCATCTTTGATGATATCAGCCCAAACCAGTACTCCACCTCCACCTTGCTGGCATCTGAGTCGGACTGGAGCTCTCTGCCCTTTACCGATCCAGCCACGGGCCCATCAAGACTCACTCTCATTTCATCAGTCCATAAAACCTTAGAAAAATCAGCGTTGAGATATTTCTTGGCCCAGTCTTGGCGTTTCAGCTTGTGTGTCTTGTTCAGTGGTGGTCGTTTTTCAGCCTTTCTTACCTTGGCCATGTCTCTGAGTATTGCACACCTTGTGCTTTTGGGCACTCCAGTGATGTTGCAGCTCGGAAATATGGCAAAACTGGTGGCAAGTGGCATCTTGGCAGCTGCACGCTTGACTTTTCTCAGTTCATGGGCAGTTATTTTGCGCCTTGGTTTTTGGTTTGGTTTTTCCACACGCTTCTTGCGACCCTGTTGACTATTTTGAATGAAACGCTTGATTGTTCGATGATCACGCTTCAGAAGCTTGGCAATTTTAAGAGTGCTGCATCCCTCTGCAAGATATCTCACTATTTTTGACTTTTCGGAGCCTGTCAAGTCCTTCTTTTGACCCATTTTGCCAAAGAAAAGGAAGTTGCCTAATAATTATGCACACCTGATATAGGGTGTTGATGTCATTAGACCACACCCCTTCTCATTACAGAGATGCACATCACCTAATATGCTTAATTGGTAGTAGGCTTTCGAGCCTATACAGCTGGGAGTAAGACAACATGGATAAAGAGGATGATGTGGTCAAAATACTCATTTGCCTAATAATTCTGGACTGCCTGTAATGTTAATTAATCCCAAATTAATATGTTGGGGGAAAATATTAAATACAATTGTAATAAACAGGACAACACGTTGAAGCTTGAGACGGATGGGCTACAGCAGCAGAAGACCACACCGGGTGCCACTACTGTCAGCTAAAAACAGGAAACCAATTCACACAGGCTCACCAAAATTGGACAATAGAAGATTGGGAAAATGTTGCCTGGTCTGATCAGTCTCGATTTCTGTTGCCACATTCAGATGGTAGGGTCAGAAATTTGGTGTCAACAACTTGAAAGCATGGATCCTTCCTGCCTTTTATCAATGGTTCAGGCTGGTGATGGTGGTGTAATGGTGTGGGGGATATTTTCTTGGCAAACTTTGGGCCCATTAGTACCAATTGAGCATTGTGTCAGCGCCACAGCCTACCCATGTCAATCCCTTTATGACCACAGTGTACCCATCTTCTGATGGCTACTTCCAGCAGGGTTGAGCACAAATCATCTCAGACTGGTTTCTTGAACATGACAATGAGTTCACTGTACTCAAATGACCTCCACAGTCACCAGAGCTCAGTCCAATAGAGCACCTTTGGGATGTGGTGGAATGGGAAATTCACATCATGGATGTGCAGCCAACAAATCTGCAGCAACTGTGTGATGCTATCATGTCAATATGGTCCAAAATCTCTGAGGAATATTTCCAGTTCCTTGTTGAATCTATGCCACGAAGGATTAAGGCAGTTCTGAAGGCAAAAGGGGGTCCAACCCGGTACTAGTAAGGTGTGCCTAATAAAGTGGACGATGAGTGTAAATACACACATACTGTACATAAAATGCCAAAATATACAAACGAAATATATATATATATAATATTATTATTAGTATTATATATAAAAATCAACAAATATTTTATACAATATAGTCATGCATATTTTTTATACACTACATTGGTAAATAAATATTAACTCATATATTGGATGAGATTAATCGCGATTAATCATTTGACAGGACTAATATATTTATATATATCTGGTATCTGTAAATAGCAGTTGTCTCTGGTGATTTGAAGTGCTTCTTTTATCCTGGATAAAAACATCTGCTATGAATAAATGTAAAGTCTAGTGCAACTCCATGTGCTTTTGTGTGTTTATATCACTCCTCAAATGCAAAGTATTGCAAGCTCCTGTAAAAAACAGAAAAACAGAAGAAGGAAAAAATCACATTAGATATTGTCTCAATGCATTAAAAGCTGATTTACTTCCTACAAACACCTGCATTTAAGCATCCTTGATGAACCAGACAACACCTGACAGCCTGTGGAAATCCAGATTCAGAGGCGAAAACGACATCTGCTTCCTCTCAGACGTAACACACGCTCTGTATTGCATCAATTTGTGCCAGTCTTGTTGTTCCAGATCTGCTTTCTCTCTTACCTGCTCTGATGTTTTGTGCGCAGTGAAGCGGTTTGATGTCTTCATGACTGAAACCCACAGGAAAGTTGGAGTGAATCACTGGGGTTCACTGACTCTGAATAATCCTCAGGATCTGTGACTCAGCTGGGTTTAGTGAAGTCAACTGAAGAATACACTGAACTCAAGCCAATTACATGAGAGACGCCACAGAGAGCGACATGTGTGTCAGGTACCAGCGCTCAGCCAGGCTAATATCAACAGATTTTGCTCATTTTGGTGTCGTTTCGTATTGAAGCGTATGAGTAGCAAATGTCGTTTTGAAACTTCATATGCAAAACGTTAATAGGATATGTAAAATAGCAGTGTATTTCCATATTCAAATTTGCATTTTTATATCAGTTACACAGTGTAAAAAATTATATGACAAAAACAACCCAGGCTCATTCTGATAATGTACCCCTATATACATTTCTGGAGAGCGCCAAATATGTTCCTGGAGCTACGTTTGGTTGCAGTTTTTGTTTTCATGAATCCACCAGATGCTTTTTTAGATCTCAAATTTCTCTCGCAAGTGTCGTTTGCGCCTGCTGTTCTCACGTAAATCCACCAGAGGCTGCTGTCGACTGAATGCCTGACCAACCAACCGATCACCCCCACCCACTCTCTTTCCTAAACAAAATCGATAGTGTTTTAAAAAGCACCGATTGACCCGCCTACAGTGTTTTCAAAAGCAATCCAGAAAAAGAAATTGGATTCTGTTTTTGTCTTACCTGCTTTCTGGAACCGTTCTTCACCAGAATTGAACCCTGTCTTCGCGGTCAACTCCGCTCTGCGTCTCTAATCTTCCGACAAATGCGAAGAGCCACTGGAAAAACTGGTAACAGTTCACACAGAGGTAAGCGGTTAGCTGGTAAGCTCGAAAAGGAACGGCGTCATACTGCCCTGTAGCATTCGTTTTAAAGACGAAATGTAGCCATACGTACTTCTGGCTACGTAATTCATGATCTCCAAAAATCTACAGTGCATCCGGAAAGTATTCATAGCACTTCACTTCTTCTACATTGTTTATGTTACAGCCTTATTTCAAAATGGATTAAATTCATTTATTTCCTCAACATTCTACACACAATCCCCCATAATGACAATGTGAAAAAAGAGTTTTTGAAATTGTTGCAAATTTATTAAAGATAAAAAACCTGAAAAATCACATGTACATCAGTATTCACAGCCTTTGCTCAATACTTTGTTGATGCACCTTTGGCAGCAATTACAGCCTCAAGCTTGGCACACCTGCCTTTGGGAGTTTTTGCCCATTCCTCTTTGCAGTACCTCTCAAGCTCTATCAGGTTGGATGGGAAGCGACGGTGTACAGCCATTTTCAGATCTCTCCAGAGATGTTCAATAGGATTTAGGTCTGGGCTCTGGCTGGGCCACTCAAGGACATTCACCGAGTTGTTGTGAAGCCACTCCATTGATAATTTGGCGGTGTGCTTTGGGTCATTGTCCTGCTGGAAGATGAACCGTCGCCCCAGTCTGAGGTCAAGAGCACTCTGAAGCAGGTTTTCATTCAGGATGTCTCTGTACATTGCTGCATTCATCTTTCCCTCTATCCTGACTAGTCTTCCAGTTCCTGCTGCTGTAAAACATCCCCACAGCATGATGCTGCCACCACCATGCTTCACTGTAGGGATGGTATTAGCCTGGTGATGAGCGGTGCCTGGTTTTCTCCAAATGTAACGCCTAGTGTTCACTCCAAAGAGTTCAATTTTAGTCTCATCAGACCAGAGAATTTAGTTTCTTGTGGTATAAGAGTCCTTCAGATGTACTCCGTCGCTTTCCATCCAACCTGATAGAGCTTGATAGGTACTGCAAAGAGGAATGGGCAAAAATTCCCAAAGACAGATGTGCCAAGCTTGTGGCATCATATTCAAAAAGACTTGAGGCTGTAATTGCTGCCAAAGGTGCATCAACAAAGTTGTGCCTTGAGACAATCCTGTCTCGGAGGTCTACAGATAATTCCTTTGTCTTCATGATTGGTTTGTGCTTTGGCATGCACTGTCAACCCTGGGACCTCACATAGACAGGTGTATGCCTTTACAAATCATGTCCAGTCAACTTACCACAGGTGAACTCCAAGTAAGCTGCTGAAACATCTCAAGAATGATCAGTGGAAATAGTGTCAATTTAGAGCTTCACGGCAAAGGCTGTGAATACTGATGTACATGTGATTTTTCAGGTTTTTATTTTTAATAAATTTGCAACAATTTCAAAAACTCTTTTTTCACATTGTCATTATGGGGTATTGTGTGGAGAATTATGAGGAAATAAATTAATTTAATCCATTTTGGAATAAGGCTGTAACATAAAAAAAAAAATGTGGACAAAGTGAAGCGCTATGAATACTTTCCGAATGCACTGTATATAGTGCTACGTTTTTAGAACGAGCCTATGTTGGACAAAAAGTCATGACTACAAATGTTTTTAAGTTACTTGAACTTTAATACATTAATCAGGTATCAACTACAATTTTCAAGTTTTGCAAAGTTTAACTTAATATTTTTATTCAGTTTGATTGTTGTAAATTAAGATGACTAGAAAAGTTTTAAGTTCATTTTTTTTATAGTGCAGTCGAAGTCAAAATTATTAGCCCTTCTGTGTAAAATTTCATAGTTTTAAAAATATTTCCAGAAAATATTTCTTTTAAACAAAGATTTTAGACATTTTTAGACATTAGTTTTGATAACTAATAACTAAATACTTTCGTCTTTGCAATTGTGACAGTGCATCATATTTTTCTACTTATTTAGACTAAACTTCTTTATTTATGTTAACTAGTCAAGTTAGGGTAATTTTCTTAAGAGGCTAATAATTCATTCATTCATTTTCTTTTCAGCTTAGTTCCTTTATTCATAAGAGGTCGCCACAGTGGAATGAACCATCAATTACTCCAGCATATACACAGTGAACGCCCTTCCAGCCGCAACCCAGTACTTGGAAACACCCATACACTCTCACATTCACACACACTCATACACTGCAGCCAATTTAGTTCATCCAATTCACCTATAACGCATGTCTTGGACTGTTTGGGAAACTTGAGCACCAGGAGGAAACCCATGCCAACACGGGTAAAAAAAAGCAACTTCCACATAGAAATGCCAACTGGCCCAGCCGTGGCTCGAACCAGCGACCTTCCTGCAGTGAGGTGACAATGCTGACCAGTTATGCTGTGTGAAGAGCACAAATGCGAGTGTGTATGGGTGTTTCCCAGTACTGGGTTGCAGCTGGAAGGGCATTTGCTGCGCAAAACATATTCTGGAATAGTTGGCGGTTCATTCTGCTGTGGTGACCCCTGATAAATGGACTAAGCTGAAGGAAAATGAATGAGTCATGAATATTTACCTTCAGAAATTAAATACAGTTTTTTGAGCAAATGGAAACAGAGCATGGTTTAGAAACGGAGCAGTGAACATTACAATACAGCTGTGAACATTAAATTGAATGCAGTGAATGGTGCACTTCGGGAATGGTGCATTGTGGGATACGACGGTGCGATGACATCACAATTCTTGGCTACGGTTGCCAATAGTAGACTCCAGCTTTCAGTGAACAGCCATAATGTCTAATTATAACTAAAGAAGATGCTCAGGCTGGTCGACTGACATGAAATCAATAGCAGGCGTGACGGATGAATGCAGCAGACGCTTTAAACTGCAGAGCGGAGAGGAAGACACAAGGTGAGGAACACGGCACACACTACAGTATAATATGAGCTCGAAATGTTTTAAAGGAAATGTGGTGGCCAAGGTGCTGCTAGGGCGATTTAATTGGTTGCTACTGTTTGTTTTTTTTTTAGATTAAAATATATTTATATACTTTTACAAACACTAGTTAGATTTAATTTCAAGCTTCATATACCACAATGCATTTCAAAATGTATTTCACATTCTTTGATTATCTGGTGGGTGGCACTGTGGCTTAGTGGTTAGCACTGTCGCCTCACAGCAAGTAGGTCACTGACTCGAGTCCTGGCTGGGTCAGTTGGCATTTCTGTGTGGAGTTTGCATGTTCTCCCCGTGTTGGTGTGGGTTTCATCCAGGTGCTCCAGTTTCCACCATAGTACAAAGACTTGCGGTACAGGTGAATTGAATAAACTGAATTGGCCGTTGTGTATGAGTATGTGTGAATGAGAGAGTGTATGGGTGTTTCCCAGTACTTAGTTGCAGCTGGAAGGGCATCCGCTGTGTTGAACATATGCTAGAATAGTTGGCGGTTCATTCCGCTGTGGCGACCCCTTTATGAATAAAGGGATTAAGCCGAAGAAAAATTAATGTAAATGCTGGGTTCCTCACAATTCCTTCATGTTGTCCCAACACAAATTGATTGAGTTAACTTGACTGTTTTTGCAGATTTAAGTGGAATTTAGTTGTCCCCAAAAAACTCAAGAATTGTGTTGTTTCAGCTCATATTACATAAGTAGCTTGAACAAGTGTGCAAATGGAGATCTAAAGTATGTAGAAGCTTTGCAAATTTATAAATATTTTTTTTATATATTTTTTATATATTATATTATATTTATATTTTATATATAATTTTTTAAATATTTACCAAATGATGTTTAACAGAGCAAGGAAATGCTCACAGTATGTCTGATAATATTTTTTCTTCTGGAGAAAGTCTTATTTGTTTTATTTCGGCTAGAATAAAAGCAGTTTTAATTTTTTTAAAACCATTTTAAGGTCAAAATTATTAGCCCCTTTAAGCTATATATTTTTTCAATAGTCTACAGAACAAACCATCATTATACAATAACTTGCCTAATTACCCTAACCTGCCTAGTTAACCTAATTAACCTAGTTAAGCCTTTAAATGTCACTTTAAGCTGTATAGAAGTGTCTTGAAAAATATCTAGTAAAATATTATTTACTGTCATCATGGCAAAGATAAAATAAATCACTTATTAGAAATGAGTTATTAAAACTATTATTGTCACGGTCACCAGCGAGATACAACCACTGGAGATCGCTGGTGCACACACACATTCACAAGAACTACAAATCTGCTGAAATATGGACTACAAAACCCAGTCAGGCCACACACACACACTCACCTGCTCTAAGTCTCCACTGATTAGACTGGCACAGCTGTAGCTGCTCAGATACTGATTACATGGACTATAAGTACTGCTCAAACACAAACACTGTTGCCGAGTCTTGTTATCTGTTTACAGTGACACCACAACGCGTTATCGTTTGCCTGGTTTTGACCTTTGCCACGTTCGTCTTAGTGGTGGGCAAAGCGAGGCTTCATGAAACACTGAACCAGTCGAAGCAAATGTGTCGAAGCTTCGAAACGTTTCGAAACCTCACTCTACGGTGACACCTAGTGGTCATTTTTTTATGTATTGCACTGGAACAGCTTCAGCAAAGAACAGTGGAGCAAACTGAGGTATTAAACCCCACTTTCCAGGTGCGCACTTACAAGTGATTTAGTGGAGCGGTTAGAGTTCCTGACTACCATGTGGGGATAGTGGGAACGAATCCAGACTGAAACCGCTATTTTGAAATGCTTTAATATCAGTTTGAATTGCTCTGTTCTTGTATCGTTCTGTTTCAGCATTGGTCTGACATCCGAATAAACACTTTGTGAATAAATATGTCTTGTTTGGTCATAAAACAGGGTTGTTGCTAGTTCAGACGTGGTTGTGGCCAGAAGATGACAAGAATTATTTATAATACTCATTAAATTTCCCATTTATTCTATTTCATTAATGTCTACCCAAAACCTAAACCCAACCATCACGGTACTGTAAAAATGTTAATTATTGTTTTACAGTGTTACAAAAATGATGCTAAATTGATGGCATATCCGCAGCTGTATCCTATCTAGACTACACCATAAAACAGTAACATTATTAAAATACATAAAAATCATGATTTCGGTGTATTTGGACAAGTCGGGATTCGAACCCAAAAATCCTTTGAAGCACAGTACCAACGTACACACGTACGGTCCACTAGGCCATATGAGACAGATATTCTTTTCTGACCCGGTCAGTTAAATGCAGATTCGCCAGGTCTCGAAACGCTTCTGAACTGATCGATGCTTTAAATCGCTTTAGTCACGTGACCAGGTGTTTCGAAACACTTTAGTCACGTGACCTGTGTGTTTCGGATCATGCTTCGGTGCAGTGTTTCGAAACACTTGCGCTTCGGGATCTCGACACTGTGTCGAAACCATAGACTGTAAAAGATATGGACGTAGTATCCGTGACGTCACCCATAGGTTTCTGAACACTGCAAAAGAAGCCACAAGTAGGCGCGGCCAACCGTCGCCATTTTGTTAGCGCGTCATCGCACCAAACGCGGGATACCAAATAAGGGCAAAGAGGCGGAGAGTGAGCGGAGCTACAGACACATGCTGGATTCTCAGCATTTTGCTTGGACCTGGATTAAAACAGACTTTTTACTTTGGGAGAACGTTTAATACTTCATTGCCTGCGACTCGTTTGTGTTCTGACCACACATGCTTGATTGTACACTACTGTATATCAATAAAGTGTTTAGACTTTTAAAAACACTTATGTAATACATTGAGCCACTAAACATTGTTCTTATGATGTTTTTCGACAGGAGGAAAACGTGAATTACTATCAAACACTTCAGATATAGTCTGTGTTAGTAAATGCAAGACTGTTTATAAAAATCCAGCACTAACACTGTAGGACAACGCTTCAGATGACTGTTTTATAGCCTACAGCTAATCAATCTGTCAGATTCTGGAGTGCATTACAGCTCTAAAGAACATTTAAATGATAAATGATCTTAAATAAAACAAATACATTTATAGAGATGGTATAGAAGTATATAAATTCCCTCACCTGTGAAATGGAGGCAACTTGAACGGTTTGTAAGCACAATTAAGTCCACACAGCATGCCATATCATCTGATAATTGCAGGAAATAATTCCAAAAGGCAAATGACGGCGTAAAGAAACATTAACCAAAACAAATACACGATTTATATGGCGAGCTCAGCGGCTAATTAGCCAGAATCAGCTGAGGTGACGAGACAGCGACCAGCGAGACCTAGCTGTCACTCAAGTGGCCACGCCCTTAATTATGCAAACTTAATATAACCTAATAAAAACGAAACGGATGAGTTATAAAAAAATTCACCCCCCTCAGAGTTGTCATGAAGAGTAATCATAGCTATATGCACCAAAGCCATCGTTTGTACCAGGCTGTAAACATGTTTTTATCAGCTGTAAAAATGGCCAATTTACCAATGCAGAAAGAAAGCCCTTGGACTTCCTGGAGCCAGCCCCCCAGGCGAGTCGATGAACTGCAGTTTTAGTTACTTCCATATTGGCTTCCCGAGGGAGAGCGGGAGGTTGCCGCTTGGTCGAAACGTCAGTTTCACGTCAGCCATCCCTAGTTTGTCTGTTCATCCTGTCTGCTGCCTGCCTTTGACCATTTGCCTGTTATATTGACTACGACTCTGGATTGCCCTCATACATCTGTTTGCTCCTGTTCTGATCATTGCTTGCCTGACCATTCTGATAATAAACCTGCATGTGGATCCGCACCCCTGTTGTCAGTGTCACATCCCTTTGGTTAGAGTTATGTTTAGAAATGTATTGAAAAAAATCTTCTCTCTGTTAAACAAAATTAGGGAAAAAAATAAACAGGGGGGCTAATAATTCTGACTTCAACTCTATATAATGATTTTGATAAATAAATATTTATATAACAATTATTATTACCTTTTATCACTTCTATTTTTTGTATATTTTAAAAATGTCTATTTTTAAAGTCTTTCCTCTGTATAGTGCTTATTAATCTGATTTTGCAGATGAAAGTTTGATGTTTTAGATCAGCAGGCATTACTGTCATATCAATCTGCCTGTCATAGTAAATGATGATGTGATGTTGACCTTACAGTAAGCTTCACTGCAGGGAGACTGAAGATGATGCTCTGGTAGTGTGTTTGTGGTCCAGTATCAGTTCTGTTTGGGACGATTGAGCCGCTCAATGAAGCTGATTGCATTTCACTCCTGTTGTTTGGCCTTTGTGCTGAATCCACAAGAGCACACGGCAGATCTATAGACAACAAACAGAGAATATTGACATGACGGGTTACTGCTCATTAGGCCTTCAGGATCTGCTACGAACCACACTGTTGTGGGGGACATCCAGGATTTCCATGATCAAGGAAAAATAATGATTCCCTGGATCAGAAAATTCACTATTTGTGTTCTGCTGAGTGCATTCTTCCTAAAGATCCATATCTTGTAAACATAAGCAACTAAGCCATTAAAATAAATTGGATAAAAAAATTATTAAACATCGGAGTGCGTATCACTGTTGTCTCACAGTTGGCATTTCTTTGTGTTTGCATGTTCTCCCTGTGTTGGCGTGGGTTTTCTCCAGGTGCTCCGGTTTCCCCCACAGTCCAAAGACATGCGCTATAGGTGAATTGGGTTAGCTAAATTGTCAGTAGTATATGAGTGTTTCCCAGTGATGGATTGTGGCTGGAAGGGCATCCACTGCGTAAAACATGTGCTGGATAAGTTGGCGGTTTGTTCCACTATGGCGACCCCTGATTAATAAAGGGACTAAGCCGAAAAGAAAATGAATGAATTATTAAACATGATGTTGTTAGTCACACACTGAAAAAAGGATTCATTGGATTTACTATATTTTTAAGGTAAGTTTTTGCAAATAATTTATATGGGCTGAATTTAATCAAACAAATGAAGTTGAACATTACTAAACTTAATTTGTTTGTTTAAATTCAGCCCATATAAATTGTTTGCAACCACTTATTTGTAAAATAATGCATTTGTAAAACAAATTCATACAAATATCAGTAAAACTCGTTTCTGAAAATAAAACCTTTTAAAATAACACAATAATACAGTTTTTATTTAGAAGTACATTTCACAGATGTGTACAAAAATATGTAGTAAATTAAGCATTTAATGTTGATGGACTGTGGACTACAACTATTTTAGAACGATTTTATTTGTTTTTATTTTAGCTTTCAGTTCTTTATTTGAGCATGCGTGGCATTAAATTGTTACGTACAAGCATTTATAATGTTACAAAAAGTTATGTATTCCAAATAAACATTGTTTACTTGAACTTTGTTCATCAAAAAAAAAAAAAAAAATTCTTTTCGGCTTAGTCCCTTTATTAATCCGGGGTCGCCACAGCGAAATGAACCGCCTACTTATTCAGCACCTTTTTTACACAACGGATGCCCTTCCAGCGGCAACCCATCTCTGGGAAACATCCACACACACTCATTCACACTCATACACTACGGACAATTTAGTCTACCCAATTCACCTGTACTGCATGTCTTTGGACTGTGGGGGAAACCGGAGCACCCGGTGGAAACCCACGCAAATGCAGGGAGAACATGCAAACCTTCTTGCTGTGAGGTGACAGCACTACCTACTGCACCACTGCGTCGCCTACAGTTGCAATCAGAATTATTCAACCCCCTGATTTATTAGCCCCCCTGTTTATTTTTTTCCCCAATTTCTGTTTAACGGAGAGAAAATTATTTCAACACATTTCTAAACATAATAGTTTTAATAACTCTATTTTAATAACTGATTTATTTTATCTTTGCCATGATGACAGTACATAATATTTTACTAGATATTTTTCAAGACACTTCTATACAGCTTAAAGTGACATTTAAAGGCTTAACTAGGTTAATTTGTTTAACTAGGCAGGTTAGGGTAATTAGGCAAGTTATTGTATAATGATGGTTTGTTCTGTAGACTATTGAAAAAATATTAAAGGGGCTAATGATTTTGACCTTAAAATGGGTTTTAAAAAATTTAAAACTGCTTTTATTCTAGCTGAAATAAAACAAATAAGACTTTCTCCAGAAGAAAAAAATATTATCAGACATACTGTGAAAATTTCGTTGTTCTGTTAAACATCATTTGAGAAATATATAAAAAAAATAAATAAATTCAAAGGGGGTTCAGTAATTCTGATTGCAACTGTATATATATATAACTGATTTATTTGATCTTTGCCATGATGACAGTAAATAATATTTGACTAGATATTTTTTAAGACACTTCTATACAGCTTAAAGTGACATTTAAAGGCTTAACTAATTTGGTTAACTAGGCAGGTTTAGGTAATTAGGCAAGAGAAAAAAATCAGAGAAAAAAAAAGCTTAAAGCTTAAAGGGGCTAATAATTTTGACCTTAAAATGGTTCTTAAAAAATTAAAAACTGCTTTTATTCTAGCCAAAATTAAAAAAAAAAAAAAAGACTTTCTCCAGAAGAAAAAATATTATCAGACATACTGTGAAAATTTCCTTGCTCTGTTTTGGAATTATTTAAAAAAAGAAAAAAAAAAATCAAAGGGGGCTAATAATTCTGACTTTGGGGGAGTATTGAACATGTCATGTCTTTTTCTGGGAATAATATTTTTTAAGGAGCTGTTGACGTGGAATCGAGCCAGATTTTGGTAAAAACCCAAATGAAACAAACATAAAAATAAAACAAAACAAAGAAATCTGAAAAATGAGTTGTGTGTAATAACAATGAAATGACAGAAGGAGAAAGTCCTGATCTACTGAAACATATTTAATACTTTATATTAAAGGCTTTTTTGGTGATGGCAGCTTAAAGACGCCTCTCATATGGAGAATGAAGTCACATGCATTACTCAGGTGTGAGTTTCTCACAGACTTCAACAGAGTGTGAAAATCTTGATGGTTCTGTGGGTCTCGTCTATCAAATCTGATCTTTATTTTGTATTTTCTATTGGATTCGGGTCAGATCATTGGCTGGGCCATTCTACAGCTTGATTTTCTTTCTCTGAAAACATTTAAGAGTTTCCTTGGCTGTGTTTTGGATCATTGTCTTGTTGAAATGGTTTCATTATCATCCTCCTTCTAGATGTTGGACTGAAGCAGCTGATATTCATTTACACTGAGGAAGGGCAGAGGGTTGCTGAAGAACTACTGAGAGATTTCAGCTGCTGTCTGGGCTTTCACTGCCTTTCTAAAACTTCCTTTCTTCATGTGTTTAATGCTTTTTTCCTGTGTCCTTTAATTTTAATACACATAACTTCATTTGTAAACTAATTAATATTGTTTTCTTTGCATATATGGATTTCTTTGGTTGTTATCAACATCCAGAGATTTTTTTTATTTTAGGTAAATTGATGGATGATAGACTAATTGATTGATTGATTGAAATTGGATTAAATTTGACCTGAAAATATTTTATGACCTTTTATTATTGGGAGACCAGGCATAGTTGTAACACTTCCAATACCAATTCCAACTTCCACTACCACCGTGTCGCCCTCTACTTTGTTATTATTATAATTATCAAATATGTTGATCAAAGTTCAGTGAACACAAACAGTGGATTAAATACTGAATATGCATTATGTTAATTTTTTAACACCCTTTCTTATCTACTAATTAACAGTTGTGTCATTGTATATAAATTGTTTATTTGATTGTTTACAGGTGTTTATTTACACTTTTAAATTTGCATTACAGGACTTTAATGAGATCTCCACTGCAACTTTTGATGGTTAAAAAAGTTCACAAAAAATAACCTGTTATTGACATTTTTAAAGGTCCTGTGAAGTGCTTTTTTTATTCAATGTTTGATGTAATCTCAACTGAAACACAAAAAGAGGGCGGGACATCGTGTAGTCCCTCCCCTTTTTAAAAAACGGCCAATAGCGTCTTGTTTTTATCACAGCTCTGCCAGTGAGAGTGGTTGAAATGAAATGCAAATGAGAAGTGTCTTGAAGGGGGCGGAGCATGTCAGATACTAGAGAGCATTTGATTGGTCAAGATTTGATGAGAACCTGAAGTATGAGCTGACGTGGAAAAAAAACCTTGATCCATTTAAGCCTGGTTTATACTTCTGCGTCAAGTGATCGGCATGACCCACGGCGCAAGCCTTGCGCGTAGCCGTGCATTAAAGGCTGACTTATACTTCTGCGTCAAGCGCATGTGTATGCTATGGCTGCCTGCGTGTGGACGCATAGCCCTCGCTGTGGCCGTTGGCGTCGCTGACGCGCACCTCTCAAAAAATGAGTGGGGGCGGGACCGAGAGCCGCGCGAGCCCGATGGAGCGATTGTTCACAAGTGTAGAGTCCCTTGAAGGAGCTCCAGATGGAAAGTTTTGTTTTGTGTTTACCTTATGATTAAATTTGTTGCACGTCCGCCGGTTCCAGCCATAAAATGAGCGAGTTTGAACCACTTGTACATTAAGGAAGCGTTCAGAATAAACAAAACACCAGCAAAGAAACTCGACACAGAGGAACATAAACACCTACTGCCAACTAGCGTTTCGGAAGTGTTATTGCAGAGCGACAGAAACAGCGCTCAGAAGTATGAATGCACGGCTACGAACGTTGCATGCGCCGTGGATCACGCCGATCACTTGATGCAGAAGTATAAACCAGGCTTTATACTTCTGCGTGCTGTTTTTGTTACTCTGCTATAACACTTCCGAAACGCTAGCTGGCAGTAGGTGTTTATGTTCCTCTGTGTCCAGTTCCTTCGCTGGTGTTTTGTTTTTTCTGAACGCTTCCTTAATGTACAAGTGGCTCAAATTCGCTCATTTTGAGGCGGGAATCGGCAGACATGCAACAACTTTAATCATGAGGTAAACACAAAACAACAGTCTCCAACCGGAGCTCCTTCACGGGACTCCACACTTGTAAACACTCGCTGCATCGGGTGCGCGGCTCTCACCTCAGCCCACATTCGTCAGCGCTACTAAGCCGACCAATCACAGAGCTTGCGATACGCATACACGTTACATTTTTTGAGAGGTGCGCGTCAACGTCGTGGGGCTATGCATCAACTTGAAGGCTGCGCCGTAGCATACGCGTGCACTTTACACAGAAGTATAAATCAGCCTTATGCGTCCACGTGTAGGCTGCGCCGTAGCATACGCGTGCGCTTGACGCAGAAGTATAAATCAGCCTTATGCGTCCACGTGTAGGCTGCGCCGTAGCATACGCGTGCGCTTGACGCAGAAGTATAAATCAGCCTTTAGAAGCGGAAGTGACAAACTACAAGCTTTACATGTTTATATCAGATTTAAATCTGAATTGTGTCACTGTTTTGGAGCACACTAGCTTATAGATATCCTTAAGACTAACATACTGATACTAACATCTAAAAAAAGTTATTTTAATTTCACTGGACCTTTAACTTGAAATTATATATATTATTATGGTTGCATGTGTAAATATACGCTCCAAAATCCAGTTAACAAGCTTCCAGTATCTACTTTCTCCAGATTATTTTCTTCGAAGTTAGTTATTTTTAGACTCATTAGCCCTCATCACCAAGGCAGTGCATTAGCTAACTGTCTAGCTGTGATGTGTGTGTTACTTTCTTCAGTCTTCACACATGTAAGCTTCAGGATACACACACGTGCATCAACTACACTTCATTTAATACACTGAGTGAGCATCTTCTCATCTTACCTTTCAGACTATGGCCAAAGTAATGTTAAAAACTGAAGACAGTTAGCATCATTGCTGCGTCTCAGCTCCGCTCCGGGCGCGCGCTTTTCTTCTCTTTTCCTTTCCTTTTTTTACGTTGATCCGTCAGGTTCCGCTGTTGTCATGGTAACAGGCATCCAGATCCCGCGCTGCTTCCCATCACATGTTCATAAAACAGTCTTCTGTGGAGATAATATACTGTCAGAGGGCGAGAGGAGACGGGATTCAAGCCACACCGTCTGTGACATTTACTGTATTCAGTCTTACGCATTATAAAATTCTTACACATAAATAGATATCAGTGTTTTTTTTATTTATTGAGGTGAATACAATCAACATTATAAACGAAATATAATACATTTAAAGAGTAAGACGTGTTAGATTTGTTATCTTATTATCCATGCGTTTTAAGATACTTTTCAAACGTAAGAATTTGTTTTTATTCATAGTAAATTTGCAAATATATATAGTAAGTACTATAATTACTAAGTTCAAAGACATTTATTTCTTATATACACTCACCGGCCACTTTATTAGGTACACCTTACTAGTACCGGGTTGAGCCCTCTTTTGCCTTCAGAACTGCCTTAATCCTTCATGGCATAGATTCAGCAAGGTACTGGAAATATTCCTCAGAGATTTTGCTCCATATTGACATGATAGCATCACGCAGTTGCTGCAGATTTGTCGGCTGCACATCCATGATGCGAATCTCCCGTTCCACCACATCCCAAAGGTGCTCTATTGGATTGAGCTCTGGTGACTGTGGAGGCTATTTGAGTACAGTGAACTCATTGTCATGTTCAAGAATCCAGTCGGAGATGATTCATGCTTGATGACATGGCGCGTCATCCTGCTGGAAGTAGCCATCAGAAGATGGGTACACTGCGGTCATAAAGAGATGGACATGGTCAGCAATGATACTCAGGTAGGCTGTGGTGTTGACACAATGCTCAATTAGTACTAATGGGCCCATAGTGTGCCAAGAAAATATCCCCCACACCATTACACCAGTAGCCTGAACAGTTGATACAAGGCTGGATGGATCCATGCTTTCATGTTGTTGATGCCAAATTCTGACCCTACCATTCGAATGTCGCACCAGAAATTGAGACTCATCAGACCAGGCAACGTTTTTCCAATCTTCTATTGTTCAATTTTGGTGAGCCTATGCCGATTGTAGAGATTACAACAGGAGTGGCACCCGGTGTGGTCTTCTACTGCTGTAGCCCATCAGCCTCAAGGTTGGACATGTTGTGTGTTCAGAGATGCTCTTCTGCAGACCGCAGTTGTAATGAGTGATTATTTGAGTTACTGTTGCCTTTCTATCAGCTCGAACCAATCTGGCCATTCTCCTCTGACCTCTGGCATCATTAAGGCATTTGCGCTCACAGAACTGCCGCTCACTGGATATTTTCTCTTTTTCGAACCATTCTCTGTAAACCCTAGAGATAGTTGAGCATGAAATTTCCAGTAGATCAGCAGTTTCTGAACTACTCAGACCAGCCCGTCTGGCACCAACAACCATGCCATGTTCAAAGTCACTTAAATCATCTTTCTTCCCCTTTCCGATGTTCAGTTTGAACTGCAGCAGATCGTCTTGACCATGTCTACATGCCTAAATGCATTGAGTTGCTGCCATGTGATTGGCTGATCAGAAATTTGCGTTAACAAGCAGTTGGACAGGTGTACCTAAAAAAGTGTATAATATTTAAGTGTGTGTACTGTGTATATTTATTAAGTATAAGTGCACACATGCATGCATATATTTGAGAAAATGTTTATTTATATTTCAATATAAAATATATATGTATATGATACAAATTCTATATAAATATCTATGTAACAAAATTATTCTATATAGTTTTGTTTCTATGTATGTATACGGATGTGATTAATCTCAGTTAATCTTCATTCATTTTCTTTTCGACTTAGTCTCTTTATTAATCTGGGTTTGCCACAGCGGAATGAACCGCCAACTTATCTAGCATATGTTTTACACAGCCGATGCCTTTCCAGCCGCAACCCATGACTGGGAAACATCTATACAGTCTCATTCACACTCATACACTACGGACAATTTAGTCGCCTGTACCGCATGTCTTTGAACTGTGGGGGAGACCGGAGCACCCGGAGGTAACCCACGCCAACACGGCTTCAGTTAATCTTGTTTGTACATAATATAATATATGTACTTATATTAATAATAATAATACTAATAATAGCAGCAAGTATTAACAATTGATCACCAATAATAATTAACAATAATTGTGCAGAATAATTTCAGGAGGGTCATGTGACACTAGACTGGAGTAATGATGCTAAAAAACTAAGGTTTGGGTCACAAAAATGTTTATTGAATTCAATATATTACGGTTTTTAAGTGGTAAAATATTTCACTAATTTATATTGCATTTTTGATGTATAAATAAATGCATACTTGGTGAGAATAAAAATATTCTTTTAAAAGCATCTTTATTCTTACAATATATAGTATATTTTCAATAAACACCTTTTAAAAATGATAACTTATGTTGTAATATTATTGTTATGTTTTAATAATTTATTTTTTGTTAGAAGTAAATTATATTTCAGTGAGTAATCATGCTTTTTTCCAGTGAATAAAAATGTTCCAATTACCATTAAAATCTATGGGATTTGACTAATATATGTATAATAATATGTCAAAACCTTTTCTGATAATTAAATCTTTCCAATATTCCTCTATTCATGACGCGAATTTGCAAACTAATGAATATAAATCAGGCCAATATGACGTTGCTCTCTAACTACTGGAGCGCAGAGCCACGCCAAATCATTAATATTCATGAGCCGTATGCTTCCTCGCGTAGAGACCACGCCCACCACCGCTGTTCAGGACGCAGTAAAATAAAGCTTCCGCACTTCGAATCATCATGGCAGCCGGTAAAGCGTCCTTGGCGGCGCTTGGGCTTCAGTTTTGCGTGGAAAATAAGCTTTTGTTGATGTCAAACTTGCCTTGTGTTTTCAGCTGTGTTAGAAGAGGTAAGCGCTTTCAATCAAAGTCGAAAGACACTAATATTTCAGTTGTAAATGCCATTAGTTTGGCTTTTGACACTGACATTCTGACAAGACAAGAACATCAAGTGTGAATGACTCCAGGTTAATATGAGTAATGATAAATAACACGAGCGAAATGTGTGTATAGATATGTGTGACCAACTGTTGTCACAGTTTCTAGTTGTCAGGCTGTTTAATGGTGTTTTTAAATATATTTAATGTGTGCTAACTTGCTATAACCTGACAATTTTATTATATTCTTGTCTTGGAAGTACTTAAAAATCAGTTTTAATGTACTTGACGCCTGTCTTTGTTTTATGACAGTGTTTTTATGTTCATTTTTAAGACAAGAGCTATTGCTAGAGATTTTATTACATTATTAACAGATAGTATTGGACAGAATCATAATTTAAAACAGTGTTTGTACTAAAAACAGAACTGACTGTCTGTCTGTATGTATGTACACATCAATGTAATAGGAAATGCTGTGAAAATATGTTCTTGCTTTGTTAAACAGCATTTGGGAAATATTTGGGAGACTGTTTACAATAACTACATGTTTTATAGTTATAGACCATTTCAATGCGGTCATGTCATTGGCCCATAAACATGTCCTGCTTGTTATCAAACTATTTCATAACTCTAGTAATAGGCAATTCAATCATATCATAAAGTGAAAACAGCTATCAAAGAGCAATTCCAGCGTTATGGATGTGACATTTGCAGTAAAAACTCAAAACATAAATTCACACAGAAAGTATATGCTAACATTATATTGAAACATCTGTTTATATTTTCCAAAACAAATGACCACAGAGTTGTGGAAGCAGAAAAATATCAATCTGTAAACATTTTTTATACTTTAAATGAGGATAATAAGCATGCGTAATGGATGTGACAAAAAAAGTCTGGGCGTTTACAGTATACGACATACTTTGCAGAAATTCTGTCAATTAAACTGCACGACCCGAAAGAAACAATGCTCATCAAACAGATATGAGTCGGTTCACTATAGAACAAAAATGATTGATTTTATTTTATTTGACATTTTTGCATGTATGAGTAAAAAGTGTTGTTATGGATGTGACATCTTTCCGTTATGGATGTGACAGCTGTGAAATTGCCACTTGTGTGATTTTGGTAAAGTTAAATATAATAGTTTTAAACATTGACAGATACATTTATGAGTATTGGTAAAGTACTGTAAAATACTTGTTTACACAAAAAAACCTGAAACGGTTTCCGTATTTTGGTGAAAACGTAATTTTCTTCATGGCAAGGTTGACATTTGCATGGAATTGCTCCATAACATTATTTAATAATATGTGGCTCTTTTTGGATTCTTGGAAGCTATAGATATTAAAAACAGGAATATGTAAAACAGGAAATATGCTGGGACCATTGTTATTATTGTTTACATCCCTCAAAATGGTCTATAGTGTATCTCTAAACTTGTTTTAAATGACAAAAATATATGATTAAAATATAGTTGGCCTAAGTTTAACACATTTTCAGTTTAATCATGGTGCGAATTACAGGGGTTTTCGGGGGAATTAATGTTTGATCCCCCCTGAAGGACATCAAAACAAGATGTTTGTGGGGTTAGCCCTTTAGTAGTAAGAAATGGCTATCTCTGATCTCTGATATCTTAAATATTAATAATTAAACATTTATAATATAAATATACATTTGATCCCCCCTATAACAGTTCATACCATTGTGAATGCATAATTGCACCAATCAGTGCTTGGAAAAATATCATTCAGCAGTCTGAAACTGGCAGTTCAAGAGCATCGATAGACATCTTAAGCATTCACAAAACACGTTTCTTGTAAAATAGGTGTTTATATCTGCATGTAGCCTAAAAAACGAAAAGTTAGATGCATAATTTGTAGTTTGATCTACAGTAACCTCTAAAATAGTCACTAAATATCCCTCAAAACACTGAAAATGTATACATTTTATTACTAAATTAGATATAATTTAAATGCACTCATAAATTTGATTCACTGAACCATGTATTATCAAACTACTACCGAAAAGTTCACCCACTGATCGTCTATGTATAATTTGAGTGTAATGAACATTTGATTTCAATGTAATGAACATACCATAAATAAATATTAAAAACCACTCATTCTCTAAAAATATCTTAAACTCATCAATAACAACATGATAATCATAACAGATATTTTACTGATTATGAAACCAGACATTACCCTAATATGGCGTTTTTATTGCAGTAAAATAACATTTAAATAAAATGCAAAGAAATATTTAATACAGGTCAATTGATAAAGGACACTTTAATCAGTAGGAAAATAATATAATAGATTTGAGTAAATCTGTTATGATTGTTATCCTCTTGTTAATGAGTAAAATATTTTACAGTTTAAAGATTTGTTTATGGTATGTTTATTATGTTGAAAATGTGTGACAACTAACCCCAACCTGACATTTATATTCTAGTTATTTTAAAACTAGTATTGAGCTACATGTTTTAAATCAACAAATGTATTTACTAGTGCTGTCAAATGATTAATCTAATATATAATACATAATAATATATACGTTTGTACTGTGTATATTTATGTATATATGTTTAAATGCACATATACTGCACATAAAATGCAAATGAAATATAATTATATTTATATATAATTTGTATCTACAATATAGTCATGCATATATTTCTAAGCACAAAAATATACACAGTACATACAAATATTTTTTATAAATAATAACTTTTATTTTGGATGAGATTTAATTGCGTTAGTCGATTGACAGCACTAGTAATTACTGCTACAGAAATGATGTCGTTTTGAAATCTTGATTTAAAAACATATTGTTATTATGCAAAATCTTTGTGGGCACGGTCTCCCAAATATTTCCCAAATGCTGCTTAACCGAGCAAGGAATTTTTCAGTGTATTTCCTATTAGATTTTTCTTCTAGAGGAAGTCTAATTTCCTTTAGTTTGGCTGTAATGAAATTAATACATATTTTTTAAGTCTGCTGTAGTCTATATTCTTATATTCTTATAGAATTTAGAATTAAATTTTGTTTCTCGATTGTCTAAAAAACAACCCAATCAACCTAATTAACCTAGTTGTTAACCCTTTGAATTGAACTTTAAGCTGAATACTAGTATCTTGCAAAATATCTAGTAAAATATTATGTTCTGTCATCATGGCAAAGATTAACAAGATTTGTCATTAGAAATTAGTTATTAAAACTATTATGTTTAAAGATCTTCTTTTTGCTAAACAGCACTTGGGAAAATATTCGAAAAATAATTTAAATTTCAGTGGATAGATAATAATTTGGTCCTCAAGTGTATTAGACATCACCTATATTCTATAGAATTGCATGTTAAATATGTCTGTATATAATAACTTGTATTTGATTGTAACTTTAACTTTGATTGTAATGCAGTAATGTGCACCTTTTGTAAAGCTGCTTTGAGACAATAATCATTGTAAAAAGCGCTATACAAATAAACTTGAATATTATGTTGGTTAAAGTGCTTTTGTATATTGCACTTATCAAGCACTTTCTGTCTTGCAGGTTTTTCCACAAGTGTTTTGTCTCAGACTGTTGAAGAGACCAGCGCCTCGACTTCTCCCAGCAGCAGCTGTTTTGGTGGACCTTTGGAGCATTACATCAGTCTTGTGCGGGATGGACAGCTACGAGAAGATCTGCAGCAAAGAGCCGTTGTGGAGAAACTGGATCAGATGCAGAAGAATCTCAGAGGGTACAACAATGACCACTCAACATTTTTTTCAAAGGTAAGCCATCCAGTCTCTTGCCTAAATATCACAGAATACACAGTAGTCAACATTTGAAGTGGATCAAAAAAGTGCCCCAAGACAAGAATGGGTGTCGTCCTATAGTTTTAGGACGGTTTTGATGAAAGATCCACTTCAAATGTTGACTGTGTACAGTTGAAGTCAGAATTATTAACCCTCCTGAATTATTAGCCCTTCTGTATATGTTTTTTCCCCAATTTCTGTTTGACAGACAGAACATTTTTCCAACACATTTCTAAACATAATAGTTTTATTTACTCATTTCTAATCACTGATTTCTTTTACCTTTGCCATGATGACAGTACATAATATTTGACTAGATATTTCCAAGATACTAGTATTCAGCTTAAAGTGACATTTAAAGGCTTAACTAGGTTAATTAGGCAGGTTAGAGTAATTAGGCAAATCATTGTATAATGATGGTTTGTTCTGTAGACAATTGAAAAAAATATCGCTTAAGGGAGATAATAATATTGACCTTAAAATGGTGTTTAAAAATTCAAAACTGCTTTCATTCTAGCCAAATCAAAACAAATAAGACTTTCTTCAAAAGAAAAAAAATATTATAGGAAATACTGTGAAATATTTCTTGCTCTGTTAAACATCATTTGGGAAATATTTAAAAAAGAAAAAAGGGTTAATAATTATGACTTCAACTGTATAAATGAGTTTTTAACAACTTTTAACTTCTTTTTGCATCTGTAACAGTTCATCTCCAGACGAAAGCCACCGAAAGGTTATTACATTTATGGAGATGTTGGTAAGCTCTACAACATTTTATTGTAGCTTTGATTATTTTGTGTTGTTCTAAATAGAAATAATTGTTATTATTGTATCCTTTCTCATTTATAGGGACAGGAAAAACTATGGTTATGGACATGTTTTATAATCATGTAGAGACGGAGAAGAAAAAAAGGGTCCATTTTCACGGATTCATGTTGGATGTACATAAACGTAAGTTTAGTTTTTAACAAGATTCTGTGAATTGTACTCTTTATTGATGAATAAAGTCAATATTAGTGCTATAGTGCTACCTACTGCGCCACCACGTCGCCGGCTGTCATCATGGCAATGATAAAAGAAATCAGTTATTAGAAATGAGTTATTAAAACTATTATGTTTAGAAACGTGTTGAGAAAAAAAATCTCTCCGTTAACACTACAACCGCCGGAGGTCGATGTATACCTAAAATTGCCAATGTGGGTAAATTTTACCCAGCACAAATTTTGTTTAGAAATTGCTAAAAAACAAACATACTATTTCACTGTTTTTCGCCACTGTTAACAAAAAGTGCCAAGACTCATTAAATTCTTATTTCAGGATTAAAAGATTATTTTAGGAGAACAACAGTTTGAGGTAAAGTTTGAACATTCATGAGTAACCTCAAAAAGACAAAATATAAAACATTCAAAAAAAATTAAATAGCTACTTAAGAGCTCAAAATGTGCTGTCCACGTATGTGGACACTCGGGCCCTAGGAGGTAAAAATATCTACATTTGAGCCATCATACTCTGATGCATAACTTATTTCTCCAGACTCTCCGTCATTCATTGATTTTGTGTTTTTAATAGCTCTACAAATTGCCTTCTTTTAGTCATTGTGACTTTATTCATTTATTATAATAACCACTAATTCAGTGAGTGAAATTGAATGTAAAAGTCACTGGTTAGTAATTTCAAACATAAGTAATGCATAGATGCAAGCATTTTTTTATAGTGGGTACATTTGACCCACGCTGGCTCTTCAAAATCCTGTGAATAATTATTTATTATTTAAAATTGTTAGATCAATTAGACCCCCAAATATTAATGGTTTACTTAATAGATCAAACAATTTACACATGCAAATCTGCCCTACTACATGCTGAATTATTGATAAAATAACTTTATAGGAATATAAAATTATATTGGACTATAAGCATTTAACATTAACTAAACTCATGATGAAAACTACAAAAGCTTTTATTAATCTTAGGTGTTCAGTTCTTAGTTAATGCCTAATAATGCATGAAAATTGTAGTCATCATCTGATAAAAAATGAATCATTTTAATAAATTAAACTTCTGATAAAATTCAGCTGGGGAGGCACAGTGGCTCAGTGGTTAGCAAGTTCGAGTCCCGGCTGGACCAGTTGGTATTTCTGTGTGGACTGTGCATGTTCTCCCCGTGTTGGCGTGGGTTGCCTCCAGGTGCTCCGGTTTCCCCCACCAGTCCAAACACATGCACTACAGGTGAATTGGATAAGCTAAATTGGCCGTAGTGTATGAGTGTGTGTGTGTAAATATAAAATATGTGTATGGGTGTTTTCCAGTACTGGGTTGTGGCTGGAAGGGCATTTTTAAACTAATATTAGCATAGTAAATGTAATAAATCTGCCTTGATTTTTCTAATAAGACTATAGCTGCTTCCCAAATGGTACTCATGCACTTTGTACTTATGCACTTACACACTCAACAGCATAGTATATGTATGTAATGTCGTCCCAAATGGAACACTAATGATTTTTTACTAAGCAGAAATTCAAACCGTTTCCCTGATGAAGTTTGACGGTTGCCAAATTAGTGAAATAAATGACCAAAGTACCAAATAATAATACCTGCTGTGAGTATAACTACATTCACCATCGGGAGGTGGTATAATCACTCTCATAGGAGAATTTTGCTTTCACAATCCAAAATAAATAAAGTAATCCAACATGAGCAGCCGAAAGCTCTGCCCCTTCCTCTACGTGAGCAAAGCTGCGGTCGTTGAATGCGTGATGTGTCCACATTCCACACTTCATTTTACCGGTTGAATAAGTGCGTCATCCAGGTAATTAAAGTGCACTTATTATTTTTAGAGTTTTCAGTGTGAACGCACTACTTGCACTATTTATACTACAAAATGGCATCGAATAGTGCATAAGTATGCGATTTGGGACGCACCTTTTATTTAGGTTTAAGTGTTACCTATTGTACATTTATAATCCTTTTTCGTATTAATTTGATTGAAACATGTTTACTCTGAAAATGTGTATATACTATATAATAAAGCAATAAACTAATTATTTTTTCGTTTCGTGTACCTGATAAAGTAGCTTTTTTTGCTGCCTAGTTCAATATCATGGTAATCCCTAATTTAATTTAATTCTAGAATTCCGTAATTTAGCAAATAATTACAAGAAGAAAATTTGATACTGACATAACCCTAATGTCTATTGATAATACTTAAATTCTGATAATTTTTTATTGTTGTAAAAAAAATGATTTTCTTGACTACCTCACAACATTTATAAATATTATAACATCCACATGCCTATAGACATTGTTGTCTGATATGAACACATTTTCAAGCAATCCACAGAAACTGACACAGTGAGTACATTTACAGGGACACCAATAATCTGATTTTAATATGATTAATACTCTGATTAAGAGTGTACCATGTAAACAGAGCTTTTTGATTAATTTAATCAAAGTCATAATCGAACTAAACAGAAATCGGATTAAGGCATGTGGAGTATGCTGATTTTTTGTTGCATTATTGAAGTACAATATACAGACATGTAAACACCGCAATCAAACTATTACCGTTGTGGAGGATTTTTGACGCATTTTGTAACGGGATAGTCTACACACACACGCGGCTGTTTGATACTATTCTCTGCACCTATCGAGTTCGTGAAGGACCACAGACACCAGCATTGCAAAATGTGGAGTTTTTTTCCCCTTGCGGCATCAAACTCCATTAAAACAACACTCTTCCAGCAGTTCATACTCCTATCCAATATCTTGTTTATCACAAGGGGCATGCATGAAATGTTCCTGAATGAAAGTAAAAGTACCAAACTGCAGTGAAAGTTGACAAATTAAAGATGAAATGCCTGAAATCACATTAAAACTCCGGAGGAAACGTGGATAGCGTTGTGACGCAACAACGTTAATCGAATTATGTGCTATAACATGTGAAACGGGATCTTGAAAGGAACATTTAAAAAGCAACTGGTGTAAACACCTTAATCATATTATTGTCTTATTAAGATTAAGCCAAATAATTTGATTACTTATGTCCATGTTAATGTAGTCAGTCCTTCATTTAACATGTCCGAAAATATTTCTGAAATCCAAAAATAACTGGTGAAGGATTTCAAGTTCTGTATATAACTTGTATACAGACGGCAAAATAGTAAAATTGCTATTATTTGCTCTTACTCAGATAGACTCATGTTTATGTAGGAATCCATCGGCTCAAGCAAAGCTTACCCAAGAGAAAAGTGGGAAAAATGGCGAAGGCATACGATCCTATCGCACCGGTTGCTGAAGAAATCAGTGACGAGGCCTGCCTGCTGTGTTTTGATGAGTTTCAGGTGAATGTTTCACTTTTCTATTGCATCGTTGTAATCTAATCAAGCCTTTGTGATTTGTTTCTGCCTCTTAAAGTCTGCTTGTGTTATCTTTTAAATCCATGCAATGACAATCAAACGTACAGAGAGAGTAGTCTGTATTGATTGATTTATTTTTTGCTTTCTCTGTTCATCAGGTCACTGACATTGCAGATGCCATGATCCTCAAGCAGCTCTTTGAGAATCTCTTCCTGAATGGGGTTGTAGTTGTTGCCACGTCCAATCGCCCTCCAGATGGTAAGAAGACAACGATCCAGCAAAGACTCAGAATGTTGATATGATCTTCCAGCAGTGAATTTACGCAGGTTTTATGCACATTCTGTAGGGTATCAGGGTTGCTTGTCTTATTATTCGACATTTTGAATAGTGATATTCAAAAAGAATTGCATTATGTGCAAAAATTATTTCTTCAATTAAGAGTTATGTAAAAATACAGTTAAAGTCAGAATTATTAGCCCTCCTGTATATTTTTTCCCTTGATTTTTGTTTAACGGAAAGAAGATTTTTTTCAACATGTTTCTGAACATAATAGTTTTAATAACTCATTTCTAATAACTGATTTCTTTTATCTTTGCCATGATGACAGTAAATAATATTTGACTAGGTATTTTTCCAGATAGTAGTACTCAGCTTAAAGTCCTATTTAAAGGCTTAACTAGGTTAATTAGGCAAGTTAGGGTAATTAGGCAAGTCATTGTATAATGATGGTTTGTTCTGGAGACAATTAAAAACAAATATTGCTTAAGTGGGCTAATAATATTGACCTTAAAATTGTTTAAAAAAAAAATTAAAAACTGCTTTTATTCTAGCCGAAATAAAACAAATGACACTTTCTCCAGAAGACAAAATATTATAGGAAATACTGTGGAAAAATTCCTTGCTCTGTTAAACATCATTTGGGAAATATTTGAAAAAGACAAACAATTTCACAGGAGGGCGAATAATTTTGACTTCAAACGGTATATACGTTTTTTGTTTGCACTAAACACAAAATCTTGTTTTACAGATCTGTACAAAAACGGATTACAAAGGGTGAACTTTGTGCCCTTCATAGCTGTGCTAAAGGTAAGCACTTGAGCAGCATGAATCTTATCTAATACACTGAGAACCACTGATGTAACTTACTGTACTTTAAGATGACGCATAATGTTTTAGTGAATCTACACAGCTTCAAACGCTCATAATCTTCCACATAAGGGATTTGCTCTGCCTTAAATAGAGCACTGCCTAAAACATGTATATTACTTCAGCAAATATCCATGTCAAAGTTTGAAATATTAAAACAATGCCACCCAAAGGCATGCATAGAGAAAGACATGACACTTTGCAAAAAAACAAAAAAAAACAAATTGCAAAACTTTTCTCATTTAATGAGCACAGTGGCTCAGTGGTTAGCACTGTCACCTCACAGCAAGAAGGTCACTGGTTCGAGTCCCAGCTGGGTCAGTTGGCATTTCTGTGTGGAGTTCTCCCCATGTTGGCATGGGTTTCCTCCGGATGCTCTGGTTTTCCCCACAGTCCAAACACATAGGCTATAGGTGAATTGGGTAAACAAAATTGACCGTAGTGTGTAAATGTGAGAGTGTATGGGTGTTTCTAAGTACTGGGTTGCGGCTGGAAGGGCGTCCGCTGCATAAAACATATGCTGGAATAGTTGGCGGTTTATTCCACTGTGGCAGCCTCTAATAAAATAAGGGACTAAGCCAAAGGAAAATTAATGAATGAATTCCTCATTTAATTGGTTTCTGATCTGCCTACTCGATTATTTGTATTGTCAATTTCTGACTTTTCAGATAGAATAGAAATCGAGATGCCAAAATGAGGTCCAAGCATTGATATTGCATGTTGTTTTAGTTATTTTCTGTTGGACGTTCTGCAAGTAATGCTATGGTCAAATGTCTTCTAATCAGGAGTATTGCCAAACATTACGTCTGGATTCTGGAATAGATTACCGGAGGAGAAATCGCCCTGCAGCTGGAAAACTCTTCTACCTGTAAGAATTCATTAAATTGTTAAAATGAGATGTGCCTGCATTAGAATAGATTAGAGATGCATTTTTAATAATATATCAGCATACTATCTTTAATCACAGAAATGCATCTTTAAATTGATTCCTGATGTATTTATTCAATGCAAAAAAAATGTTTCTAAACTTTCAACTAAAGTCATATAGCGCTTTTCACAATAATTTTAGTTTCAAAGCAGCTTTAAAAAGGTGCACGTTACTGCATTACATGCAAATTCATGAGTGTGTATGGGTGTTCCCCAGTACTGGGTTGTGGCTGGAAGAGCATTCGCTGTTTAAAACATATGCCGGAATATTTGGCGGTTCATTCCACTGTGACGACCCCTGATAAATAAGGGACAAAGCTGAAGAAAAATGAATGAATTTACTAGTAACTAATAACTTGGGTCACTTTTTCCAATATCATTAGATCAATTGTTTCTTAAAATGTCTAAAAAGTTTACAATTTCTAAATTTTAGGCTATTACACTACTGTAAAAACTACTGTTTTGTTCTAGTTCCTAAATAATTTTAAACAGGCCTTAATTTTCCAATGTCTGTGTAACATAGGCTTGGGCGGTAATATGGTAATATGGTATACCGCGGGATCTAAAAATAGCAACGGTATCAGTTTCAATACCGTTATACTGGCATAAAAAACAATGCACTTATATAGGAGACAAGTATTAAATATTATTTATTTAATGCCTAAAAATGCGTATGCGTGATTGTTATCACGGGACAGTGTGGAGGAGAGAGAGAGAGGTGAGGTAAGATGGCGAGTCGCACACCAAGTGACCTGGTCTTGAAAAAGAACACAACCTCGGCAGATTGGCAGTATTTCGGGTTTCGACCGAACAAGAAGGGAGACGTGGTAAATACGAACTAGAGGTCTGCATTCCCACTGCTGTACTGCGGGAGCCGCGGGACCCGACCAGATTTCTTGCGGTGCGGGAATAAATTTGTGAATAAAGCACGAGAGCGGTCGGTAACTCTGGTGTAATTTGAACGGGAGCGGGCAGTCTAACAATATCGCTCCCGAGCGAGCAAGCACACGCGTATACGCGCGTATATTTAAAACCTTTTTAAATTCTCTTGCTGCTGTAGTTCTTTTTTTTTTTCTCTAGTCCAAATATTCCACTGTCTGTAGTCCACTGTATTACTACTACCACTTCAAATGACACCAATGTTGTTATAAAGGTATTACATTTAGTTAAAAATGGTCTTTAAAAGTCTACAATTTTAAAATTATATTTTTAAGCCTTTTAAGCCTGAAACTCACTAAAACAGGGGTGTCCAAACTCGATCCTGGAGGGCCGGTGTCCTGGAGAGTTTAGCTCCAACCCTAATCAAACACGCCTGAACCAGTTAATCAAGCTCTTACTAGATGTTCTAGAAACATCCAGACAGGTGTGTTGAAGCAAGTTGGCGCTAAACTCAGCAGGACAGCGGCCCTCCAGGATCGAGTTTAGACACCCCTGCACTAAAATGTTGCATTATAGCTCTAAAATAATTTTAAATGGATCTTAATTGTCCAATGTTAATGTAGCACTAACTATAAAACTTTTTTAAATGCTTCCACAATGATTTTAAATGTGTTTTGTTTGTTTTGATTCTGTGGTTTTAGTCTTAATATTCCAGTTTTGTTTTTTCGAAACATTCAATTCAAGTTTATTTGTATAGTGCAATTATTGTTTCAAAGCAGCTTTACCAAAATCCAGAACATTTAAGGTCATTAGTTACCATAACTTTATTAGTTACTAATAACTTTAACTAATTAAATAGTAACGAATAACTTGGACCATTGTATGTTGCTTTTGCAAGTTTGAAGGGTCACTTTTTCCCAATATCATTTGTTTCTTAAAATGTCTAAAAGGTTTACAATTTTTAAATTTTAGGCTCTATAAGCTCTTAAATTTGTTCTAGTTCTTAAATAATTTGAAACAGGCCTTAATTTCCCAATGTCTATGTAACACTAGCTCTAAAACCTTTTTAAATTCTCTTAGAATGATATTAAATGTGTTGTGTTTGTTTTGATTCTGTGCTGCTGTAGTTCTTTCTTTCTCTAGTCCAAGTATTCCACTGTCTGTAGTCGACTGTATTACTACTACTACTACAAATGACACCAACGTTGTTATAAAGGTATTACATTTAGTTAATAATGGTCTTTTAAAAAGTCTGCAATTTCAAAATGACAATTTAAAGCTTTAAACTCACTAAAATGTTGCATTCTAGTTCCTAAATACTTTTAAACAGGTCATAATTGTCCAATGTTAACGTAACACTAGCTTGAAATATTTTTTGAAATGCTCCCACAATGATTTAAAATGTGTTTTGTTTGTTTTGATCTTGTAGTTTTAGTCCTAATAATCCAATGACACTAACAAATGACACCTACATTGTGATAAGGTATTAAAGTTAGTTAATAATAGTCTTTAAAAATGGCTTAAAGTTTCAGATTTGACTTGGAGTTGTCGTTTCATGTTAAGATGAAATAAGAAAGAGTGTTTTAGCATTCAAAACCGGCTTCATTATGAACAGTGCTTTGGACAAATATTAATGAATAAAACACTGTATTATGAAGAGATGAATTATTCATCAGATATTCTGGAATTTAGTTCTAGTGAACCTGATGTTGATGCAACACTCGATAAGCTGTTTGATGAGATGGCCTTCAAACAGAATGATAGTAAGTTGGCCTTTAACACACACACACACGCACACAGAATTTTCTATATAATCTGATTGTAACAAAAGAACGTATAATTGCATTAAATATCATCTTGCTGGAGATGTGAATGTGCATTATGTGTGCATTCAGAATTTACGGATTGTAATTATTTTACACCAGCTGTAAATCTTGTATTTTGTAATGCAATTTTGATTGTGTTTATCTCAGTTACCCGACCCAGATCTCTGAAGGTACATGGCAGGATACTGACACTTTATAAAGCATGTGGGACCATTGCAGACTGTACTTTTGAGGAGCTGTGCGACCGGGTAAGCTTGTGTTTTCCGTTCAAACTCACTGACTTTGTTTACATGGACATCGGTAATCGAATTATTTGCCTTAATCCAAATGAGACAACAATATGATTAAGGTGTTTACATGGGATACATATGTTCCTGTTTTACATGTTATAGTACATAGTTCGATTAACGTCATTACTTCCCCAGTCAACGCTAGTTTCCTCCGGCGTTTTATGCAACAACAGTTTGTGTTGGTCACCTTATGTGATTTTGGGCATTTCGTTTTTAATTTTGCGACAAGTTCAGCTGCAGTTCATTTCTTACACTATGCGTGCAAACAGACGACGGCGGATACAAATTCTCAAGCAGGCCACCTCTGCCATTTCACTCAATTTTCATTCATGCCTCCGTGACTAAGTCACTTTAAAGTCAGGGCATTCATAATGTCCATTTTTTCAAGAATTCTCAGCATAGTCATTGTACAAAATTCCTTGCCTCATGCATGCGCGAGTAAACCTGTTAGTCATCGTTTCCCACTCGCATCAAAAATGTGCTCTCTTGCTTGAAGCCATTTTCATTTGTTTGCTATCAAATGCCTGACAACAGCCGTGTGTGGATCCGGTCGCAAAATGTTGCAAACAGCACTCCAAAACGGTCATCGTTTGAAGGTGTTTACATGTCTGTACTGTTCAATAATGCAACTAAAATAGGAATACTCCACATGTCTTTGTTCGATTGTGATATTAGTCGGATTAAGGTCATCAAAAATATCTGTTTACATGGTAAACTCTTAATCAGAATATTGTCTTAATCGAATTAAAATCGAAGTATTACTCCATTACTCATTGAATGTCATCAAATGAACTAGAATCAGTATGTGATGCCTTTGCTTTCATTATTAGCCTATAGGAGCCAGCGACTACCTGGAGATCTCTGCTGTGTTTGACACGGTTTTCATCAGAAACATTCCTTTGCTCACGTTGAACAAGAAGACCCAGGCCAGACGCTTCATAACTCTCATTGACGCGCTATATGAGCACAAGGTAAAGTCGTGAAAGACCTATGATTTCTGTTTTAGAGGATACTTAATTTGACAATGTATTATTGTAGCACTGCATGATTTTTACTGCATGTTTTTTTATTCTGCGATGATACACTCACCGGCCACTTTAATAGGTACACCTGTCCAACTGCTTGTTAACGCAAATTTCTAATCAGCCAATCACATGGCAGCAACTCAATGCATTTAGGCATGTAGATGGTCAAGACGATCTGCTGCAGTTCAAATCGAGCATCAGAACTGGGAAGAAAGGTGTTTTAAGTGACTTTGAACATGGCATGGTTGTTGGTGCTAGACGGACTGCTCTGAGTAGTTAAGAAACTGCTGATCTACTGGGGTTTTCACGCACAACCATCTCTAGGGTTTACAGAGGATGGTCTGAAAAAAAGAAAATATCCAGTGAGCGGCAGTTCTGTGAGCACAAATGCCTTGTTGATGCCAGAGGTCAGAGGAGAATGGCCAGACTGGTTCGAGCTGATAGAAAGGCAACTGTAACTAAAATAATCACTCGTTACAACCGAAGTATGCAGAAGAGCATCCCTGAACACAACATGTCCAACCCTGAGGCGGATGGGCTACAGCAGTAGAAGACCACACCGGGTGCCACTCCTGTCAGCTAAGAACAGGAAACTGAAGCTACAATTCACACAGGCTCACCAAAATTGGACAATAGAAGATTGGAAAAGCGTTGCCTGGACTGATGAGTCTCGATTTCTGCAGCGACATTCTAATGGTAGGGTCAGAATTTGGTATCAACAACATAAAAGCATGGATCCATCCTGCCTTGTATCAACGGTTCAGGCTGGTGGTGGTTGTGTAATGGTGTGGGGAATATTTTCTTGGCACACTTTGGGTTCATTAGTGCCAATTGAGCATCGTGTCAACACCACAGCCTACCCGAGTATTGTTGCTGACCATGTCCATGCCTTTATGAACACAGTGTACCCATCTTCTCATGGCTACTTCCAGCAGGATAATGTGCAATGTCATGAAGCACGAATCATCTCAGACTGGTTTCTTGAACCTGACATGCAGTCACCAGAGCTCAATCCAATAGAGCACCTTTGGGATGTGGTGGAACAGGAGATTCGCATCATGGATGTGCAGCCGACAAATCTGCAGCAACTGTGTGATGCTATCATGTCAATATCTACCAAAATCTCTGAGGAATATTTCCAGTACCTTGTTCAACCAATGCACAAAGTATTAAGGCAGTTTGGAAGGGAAAAGGGGTCCAACCCAGTACTCATAATGCGGGCCTAATAAAGTGGCCGGTGAGTGTGTATTGGGATATGAATACAATTTCACCAGATGACTTGAATATTTCTATTTGTAAATAATTTATTATTTTAGATTGATTGGGATGATTCTGTAGGCGTGTGCATCTGCATGAAATATAATAATCAATCCACAACAATAGATAAATGCAAAGAATATCCAAAATTAAAGAAACAGTGGTTTATTGATTTCTGACAAGTCTAACAGTATTCAGCTGCAGTAATTAAATAATTAAATGTTAAATAATGTCTTTACCTTTTAAATAATTTCATAAAACTAATTGTTAATAAAGTTACAAACAGTACAATTTCTTAGACCTGACTGCTTTTAAAATCCTCACAGTCACAGGCCTCAAAAACACATGCAAATGATAAATTAAAAATCCAGATTGCACATTGCATTTAGCTGCTTTGTAACAATAATTATTGTGAAAAGCGCTATACAAATAAACTAGAATTGAATAATTTACTCACCCTCAAGGCATCCTCATGTATATGACTTTCTTCTGTCAGACGAACACAGTCAGAGTAGTTTTAAATTTTACCCTAGCTCATCTATGCTGCGTGATGGTGTTGGATAGTAGCTTTTTTTTTTTAAGCTTCCAAACAATCATAAATCCATTGTAAACCTGACCCACAAGCTTCCAGGAGATAAAATAAGTCTTTGATTTCTCTAGAGTGTGTATGTGAAGTTTCAACTCAAAATACCACACAGATAATGTTTTATAACTCTTTGAAACTGACCCTTTTAGGCTTTGATCCTAATTGTGGCTTTTTGTGTGACTGTAGAATTAAATTTATATAAGATTGTGCTCCTTTTAGAAGAGGGTGGAGCTATAAATGCCTATATCAGCATAGTGGCAGATTCAAAAACAAGACTAACGTCCTATGCTAATGAGCAAGAGAGTGTCACTAATGGATGGGGCTTTTCCCCCTCTGATGACACGTACAAAGAGAGAATGTCAATCAAACTGTTTCTCCACACTAATTTATATGTAGGCTGGCTATATTCACAATTTCCACCCAATTGCGTTTAAACCCCTTACAAAGGTGATTTTTGCATAATAGGTCATCTTTAAAGGAGCCACTGTGCTATTTTTGATGAATATGTCCACAGGTTCGAGTGGTGCTGAAGGCAGAAACTCCATTAGATGATCTGTTTGTTCATGAACATCACGATGATCACGATCCTCACGAGACTCATGTTTTACTGGATGATCTGGGCATTTCAAGGGTAATTTATGAATCATTACTTATTTAGATTTGTTCAGAATTAAATAGGAAATCCTTTTTTGTTGCAAGCTTTACTTGTCTGTCATTATATATTTTCACTCTCATTCAAAAGTTTGGAGTTGGTAGATTATTTTTGTAATATAGGAATTAGGGCTGCTCGATTATGGGAAAAATCATAATCACGATTATTTTTTAGTTAAGCCTTTAAATGTCACTTTAAGCTGTATAGAAGTGTCTTGAAAAATATCTAGTAAAGTATTATTTACTGTCATCATGGCAAGGATAAAATAAATCCGTTAATAGAAATGAGTTATTTAAACTATTATGTTTAGAAATGTGTTGAAAAAATAAACAGGGGGGCTAATAATTCTGACTGTAACTGGAAAGGAATATATGAACCTATCAGTTTACAATATATTGATGCCCAATTTCTATGCTTTATTGGTGATAATGGTCACGAATGTTGGACCATTATTGCCTTTTTAGCTTATAAGTAGAGGACAGAAATTAGCCAGACAGTAATGTGTGAATTGTTGAATGGGCAAAATAAAAAATAAATAAAAAGAAACGTCAGTATTTTTAGCAAGTGTACTTCTTTTTTGTTTTTATTTTTGCCATAATAAAAATATAATTGTAGAGCAAGCCAAGTTCTGTTGCCATTAATATTTAACTGTAATAGGTAGAACTGTCCTTGATATGAACAAAAGCAAGTGATGCATCATTTAGATTTTAAAAATTTTAGATATAAAGAAATTTTGAACAGTTATAAAAATCTTTATAGTAAATAATAAAAAAACAATTATCTTGAATGATATTAATGATATGACCTAGTTCCAGAAACTTTTTACTTCTCTGTTTATCTGTCTGATTTTTTATTTTTTTTTGTAATATAGGAATTAGGGCTGCTCGATTATTATGGGAAAAATCATAATCACGATTATTTTGGTCATAATTGTAATCACGATTGTTCAAAACGATGTTTAACAGAGCAAGGAATTTTTCACAGTATTTCCTATAATATTTTTTTTTCTGGAAAAAGTCTTATTTGTTTTATTTTGGCTAGAATAAAAGCAGGTTTAAATGTTTTAAGACCCATTTTAACGTCAATATTATTAGCCCCCTTAAGCAATATATATTTTTGATTGTCTGCAAAAGAAACTACGGTTATACAATGACTAATTACCCTAATTAAGCCTTTGAATCGCACTTTAAGCTGAATACTTGTATCTTGAAAAATATCTAGTAAAATATTATGTGCTGTCATCATAGCAAAGATAAAACAAATCAGTTATTAGAAATGTGTTAATTTATTATGTTTAGAAATGGGTTAAAAAAAAATCTTCTTTCCGTTACACAGAAATTGGGGGAAATGGGGGCCTCATAATTCAGGAGGGCTAATAAATCTGACTTCAACTACATATAGAGTAATTTCCTCTCTGTAAATAAGGAAAGGGAAATAAATACAATAGAATAAAAATATGAAACAAACTGCTTTAAGCATCTTCACTGTAAGAAAAAAGTCTTAAATTATAGCTACAAAAGTCCTTCAGTCAAGAGCAGTGAGGGATTTTGTTCTTTGATTAATGATAAAAACAGTCTGGAGCAAGAATATCGTGCACTGTCACTTTAAGAGCAGTACGGTTCTGATTTATGGTTTCACTTTGACGTGTCTTTTGATTCTCAACTCGTTCACTAAACATCGCGTTTTGACACATTTGCATGTATTCGACCATTAAAGCGTTAAGATGACTTTAGATGTGTGTACTTTGCTTGTCTCTGAGGCTGATCGCGCACACACACAACAGCATGCGATCTCTTTCGCGCTTTTAAAAACAGGAATGATTTCAATGTACATCAATGAATGATGCGCATCCTGTGCTGCAAAAGTGACACTAGAGTACATGCTTTTAGTCATTTTCACATGGAACTGAGCTTTGCAGAGCAACAAATGTGTACAACTGGAAAGGGGGCGGTATATAATGCTATAATAGTTTTATCTCGATTCATGTTTTTTCATAATCGTTGGAAGCCAAAATTGAAACTGAATTTTCGATTAATTGCACAGCCCTAATAGGAATGTTTTTAAGTAGTCTTTACACCATAAACAGAGTGGAAAATCAGTATAATAAAAGTTCAGTAAACGAAATCCCTCTTAAATGCTGATTTGATGCTCAATAAATGTTTCATTTTTTTTAGAAGTGTTGAAAATCGTTCCGTTACTTAACATTTTTTGTGGATTCCACAATGTACTTTTTTTCAAAAATGCTTTGGTTAATGTAATGTTTTAAAATAATAGCATTTGTATGCCATATAAATCTTTATAAATATCATTATAAATGTCGTTGTGTGAAGAGCTGTAACCCACTGACTCCCATAGTAAGAAAAACAAATACTAAAGAAGTAAATGGGTTACAGGTTTTCAGCATTTTTCAAAATATCTTCTTTTGTTAAAATATCTTTCTTCTTCTCGTAACCACAAAAGAAGATATTTTGAAGAATGCTGAAAACCTGTAACCCATTGACTTCCATAGTAGGGAATACAAATACAACAGAAGTTAATGGTTACAGGTTTTCAGCGTTTTTCAAAATATCATCTATTGTGTTCAACAGAAGACAGACACTCATAAAGGTTTGACGCTGTTAAGGGGAGCACAAATGATGACTGAATTTCAGTTTTTGAATGAACTATCTCTTTAATGGCACTGCATGAACCTCTTTATTATCTTAAAATTGATCAGCTAGAAATAAAAATGTTTTTATTTAAAGAATTTTAATCAGCTAGAAATGTTTTGATTTGAAGAAAGCTGAAAACCTGTAACTCATTGACTTCCATAGTAGGAAAAACAAACACTATAAAAGTCAATGGTTACAGGTTTTCAGCATTCTTCAAAATATCTTCTCTCGTGTTCAACAGAGGAAAGAAACTTAAACTGTAACCATTGACTTCCGTAGTAGGAAAAACAAATACTATAGATGTCGATTGTTACAGGTTTACAGCATTTTTCAAATTATCTTCTTTTGTGTTCAAATATCTTCTTTCTGCTAAACACAAAGGAAGACATTTTGAAGAATGCTGAAAACCTGTAGCCATTGACTTACATTGTAGGAAATACAAGTACTACAGAAGGCAATGGTTACAGGTGTTCAGCATTTTTCAAAATATCTTCTTTTGTGTTTAACAGAAGAAACTCATAAAGGTTTGAAACAATTAAAGGGAGAGTAAACCATCAGTTTTGAATGAACGATCTCTATAATGCCACTGCATGAACCTCTTTATGATCTTAAAATATTGATGGATGAAGTTTAGATTTGATGAATTGTTGATCGCTTCACATTGATTTTCTTTGCTGTTGTCATGCATTAGGATGCAGGCAGCTCGCTGGCCATCTTCACGGGTGAGGAGGAGGTGTTCGCCTTTCAGAGGACAGTTTCTCGCCTCACCGAGATGCAGACGGAGGAGTACTGGGTCGCAGGAGATCGGAGCACCAACTAGCTTTTATCATTATAACTCCATATACAGCGGCCATCTCAACTATCATAAGACTCAGCCTCTCTCGAGGGCTTGGGATCAACTCCATTTTGATTTGGTGAGGACTGTGTTTTTAATAATGCTGCACTTTATAAACGCACATGCAAATGAACGTGACACTAGCCTCGTCTCTGAGGTTTTTGGTCTGGAAGGATGGGCAGATGGTTTGTTGGATGAACATGGATGTGAATCTGCCAAAGAAACGTTTGAAATCAGGCTGCCTTTCTGGTTATGTGAAGGGTTTGTGTTTTATTGACAACATTTGGTGGTCAGATGGCTGATATGCAACCTATTTAAGATGAATATTTGCATTCAAATGCATTAAAATATTTGAACAACTTTTTATTGATGTCTGATTTGTTCCTGTAGTGCTTCTGTTTCAGGTCGAGGATGTCTGCAGGTATGCTTGCAGTATAATTCCTTATCGTTTGTGTTCTTAATGTATGAGAATGGTGTGTACACTCACCGGCCACTTTATTAGGTACACCTTACTAGTTCTTAGTTAGACCTGCTTTTGCCTTCAGAACTGCCTTAATTCTTTGTGGCATAGATTCAACAAGTTACTAGAAATATTTCTCAGAGACTTCGATCCGAATTGGCATGATAGCATCACGCAGTTGCTGCAGATTTGTCGGCTGCACATCCCTGATGCAAATCTCCCATTCCACCACATCCCAAAGGGGCTCTATTGGATTGAGCTCTGCTGACTGTGGAGGCCATTTGAGTACAGTAAACTCATTGTCATGTTCAAGAAACCAGTCTGAGATGATTCACGCTTTATGACATGGCACGTTATCCTGCTGGAAGTAACCATCAGAAGATGGGTACACTGTGGTCATAAAGGAATGGAAATGGTCAGCAACAATACTCAGGTAGGTTGTAGTGTTGACATGATGCTCATTTGGTACTAATGAACCCAAAGTGTGCCAAGAAAATATCCCCCACACCAGTAGACCACCATCAGCAGCCTGAACTGTTGATACAAGGCAGGATGGATGCATGCTTTCATGTTGTTAACACCAAATTCTGTGAAAAAGGTGTACGTAATTAAAAGTGGCTGGTAAGTGTATATTTTAGTTTAGGGAAGGAGTCATGTTTGGAGGTTTTATCGGGGGGATCCGTGAGAGTTAAATTCAATGGAGGAACTTGTCAGGCACGTAATTGTAATTTAATGTTTACCAAAATAGTTCGTTCTAAGTGTTATATTTTGGTTTGTATTTTTTTATTGCAAGAATAACGTCTGAATTGATGTGGCCTGCCCCTGAATTTACTCAAATATACTTAAGTCGTATTCAATCAGCATGGTAGGCAGCTTTTATTATGACTCTGTGTACTGCTTCCGGTTCTTCCGCTCGTGGTCACTTGGAGAAGCAGCAGCACTGTTTTGTCATAATAAATACATTTTAAAGGTGCTGCATGTAAGTTTTTGACTCTTCTAAAGCATAAAAATACCATAATATGTTTACAGATATTTAGGAAAGATGCTAAGTAAACATTCTTGTTTGTCTGAAAAACAATGCTGAAGTCAAATATTCTGCTTTGATAATGTCCATTACGTGCCGGACCGTCTGTCTTTGTTCTGGTTCTTTTAACCCCCCTAATGCCAGTTTAACCATTTATATTTCAGGGCCCCGGGTTGCCTTGTTGGAAAACGGCGTATTTCATTCTATTAGTCAGGAAAGCTCTCAATGTGACCTCCGGTGGACAGTAGCACACTCCGAAATGAGACGCAGATTCAGAGTTCCACATGAGGTTATTAATTAGCCAATAATATAAATATTACGAGCGTAAACATTAGGTGAGCAGGTTACATTGTAACCCTGTGTCCTAACAACACGCTATGTGACGAGATTTGCAGTGATAAGCAATTTGACTGTTTGCACCAGACAAAACACGACAGAAATTTAAATACAGCCATTCAGAAGAACAGCATATGCACTCACTCACGAAATGGTAAGGTTTATGATTTAATTAATACATATTAAACCTCTTTAACATTATTAAATGTAGACACTGAATCACTGATATGTATTAGTTTGCACTGAGTCACAGTTCTTCAATTTCAAATGGTTTATTTTATTTTCAAGATCTGAGGTGAACTATCTGCTGCTGCTTTCAGTAGTATGGGAATAAATGTCATGTAAAATGTCATTCAAACTTACATTATTAGCATTTAACACTGAATAAAGCACATGAGGTGTACCTGAGGTGATCATTGTCAGTTTTCTGTTGTTCAGCTAAAATCAACAGAAATTATAAAATCAATTCAAGGTGTTTGGTTAGGACAAAAACTCCTTTTAATAAGGAAAATATTCCTTGTATTCAGTTGCTTTTATGTAGTACACGATTTAAATCAGCCTTTAGTCTCGATCGTCATACTCGCTCCAGTTTGTCCTCAATCTGGCAACCTACGCTTGCGTTTGTTTTGATCCAGGAATGCAATACCTAGTTAAACTACTGGGTGTCAAACTTACATACTGCACCTTTATGATAATAAATAATGCAGCTCTGTGCAGTGCTGTCTAATAAAACAACCTGTAAAACTAAACACTGGAGGACGCGGTCACTAGACAAAGTTGCTTATTTATCTTGATTTAAACATTCTTCCGAACATTTGGAAGACTGTAAGTTCATACGTGAGTAAAATATATAACACTGTTGTAGTAGTTTTTGTATATTTTAATAAAAAATGTGCCTCAATACAAGTGAATAACTCACATAAAATAACCCTAAAGGCTAAAAAAAGGCTTTGCACTTTTTTTTTTGTTTACAAAATGAGATTTGCTGTTTTCTCGACAGCTTTTGTGAAATTCACCCAGTCTTCAGGGAATGTAAAAATGTAGTTACATTCTACTGCACAGCTTTTATCCTCTCTGGTAGCCATTTATTCTCGAGAGTGTATAAAATAAGAGCTCTTGTCATGGCATATCTGTGTAATGTGTAGATGACGTGTGTGTGTGGCAGTTCTGCGTGGCCCTTTAAGAAGCAGTTCCTCTGACTGCTTCCAGGGGGCGGATGATCTGTGTGTTGCTGTTCTTCTCTAGTTTTGCAGCGGAGCAGCAGCGCATTACGGGCTTTGCCAGTGCTGGATCGCCCGGGCTGCGGGACGCGACGTCCTGCTCCGACATGGAACAGGGATCATGGAGGTTTATCGGGATGAACGGTGTGTCTGTTAGGACTTCTCAGTGCTGATTCGCAGAGGGACGGCATGTGGAGGTATGGCTTGATCATTCGAGGACACTTTCGCGAACGCACAGCCTTTCTCATCGCATTCGAATCAAAAGATTTCCCAGAACGGAAGCCGCGTTCTGAAACAATGTAACGTTCGCATTATGATGTAATGATACAATGTAACGAATTCGCAGCGCGACGTCATGCAGCAATGTAACAAATTCGAACGTCCGCTCTGTCTTTATGCGTTCGAACAACGGAAGCTTCATTAAACGTTAAATATCCGCGCGATTCCTACACGAATGAACCAACGATGCCCTCGAACGCGTTTGTAAACATTCCCAATCATCTCAAGACTTCGATTCGATCCTCAAAGTGTCCCGTATTGAAATGCGGACTCCAGAAGTGATCCATTAATGGCATGCACGAGGGCACTGCTGCTGTTGTGTTCCGAAAAGCCGTCCATACATCATTCATTTGAAGGAGTCGAGGAAATATGGCAGAGGAGTTAGATAAGCCCTTGGCTGTGGACCTCGATATAGACCCTGATTTCGAGCCCCAAAAAAGGCCCAGGTCTTGCACATGGCCTCTGCCCAGACCCGAGTCCAATTCGGGGAAAGCGGAACCTTCAGATGTGGGGATCATTCCTGAGGAAGAGGTGGATGAAAATGGCACTGATGATGCTTGTGCATCTGGTGACATTACAGGCGCATCAAAGCCTGCCAGTGTCACAGAAGGAGACCTGAGTTTTGCTGCTGCTGCTGTTCCTGCCATAGAAACGAATGCATCTGCCAATGATAAAGACATCTATGGCTCTCCTGTATCTTCCCAACACGGTCTAGCAGCATGCAGCGACTCTAGCATCAATGGTCTGATTCCTCAGCAGCCCAGAAAATCCTCTGCCCGCAGGAACGCCTGGGGAAACTATTCCTACGCCGACCTCATCACCCAAGCCATCGAGAGCTCGCCGGAGAAGAGGCTGACACTGGCCCAGATTTATGATTGGATGGTCCGAAATGTGCCATACTTCAAGGACAAAGGTGACAGCAACAGCTCTGCAGGATGGAAGGTACGTCAGGTCAAATGTTTTAACCTTGGATTGCTTTTTAACCCTTAACCAGTCCAAAAAAATCATTTTATCGTATGGATTCCCAGTAAAAGATGTCCAAATTAATTTTTGAAATATTTCATTCCTTTAGGATTTTATGAGATTTATCTCCCAGGGATATGTTGACTGTTTAGGGCAGTGTTTCTCAACCACGTTCCTGGAGGACCACGAGCTCTGCCTATTTTCCATGTTTCCTTAACCAAACACAGCTGATTTAGATAATCAGTTCATTAGCAGACACTGAAAGACCTGTATTGGGTGTGACAAAGGAGACATCCAAAACATGCAGTGTTGGTGGTCCTCCAGGAACGTGGTTGAGAAACACTGGTTTAGGATATTAAAAGAAGCACCAAATCATTATTATTATTATTTGTTTATTAATTGACATCTAAAAAATGAGAGTCTGACTTTCCGTCTTTTTTAAAAGCTGCCAAGCATATTTAATTAATGATTAAACAGATTTCCTTCAATTTATTAATTATAATTTTTCCACAACTGTTACAAGTAACAATAAATGTCCAATTTATTAACCCTACAAAAGCCAAGACCATAAAGGATTGATCAGAAAATTAACTCATGGCTTTTGTCTGTCTTATTATGACACAAAAATACAACATTTTTTTTTATCAAAACATGACCTAATTTTGATTCTAATGTTTGTACCCCCTCAATACATTGGCTATTTTAGGGTTAAAGTGCTGTATTTATGTTCTAAATATTAATTTATTGCAAAAATTCTTCTTGTTGGCCTCATCAAAAAAATTGCATGGTGGTCTGATGATGAAAATATAGACCACTTGTCATGTAATGTGTGGTTTGCTGATAAACTTCATACCGCTGTGCTCATGCCAAAGGGTGTATCAGCAGATAAACGGAGAAAGGTGCCACTGATAAAGAAGACCTTTAAAATGGCCCCTGCTTGCCTCATCATTTCCTAGTATTGAGGTCTGATCATTTGAGGTTTTTCATCAATAAAACCAATACGATCACACCCTTTTCACTTTTAATCATGAAATTTGAAACTCGCCAATGTGCAAAGAGCTCCGCAAGTCTCTCTTTCTCTCATCCCTGCTTGATTTCAGGGATTAGTTTGGCCTGGAAAAGCAATTTATCCAACATGGAATCAAGTCTAATGAATACTCCTAGTATAGCTGGATTTAAATTAGAGAATAACCCCGGGAAATCCCTGCAGATGTGAAGCTGGTGAGCCGCTGCTGCTGTTGTGCAGATGTTGTCACATTTAAACATGATTTGCCACCTTCATAAACAATCTCTGTGCATTGAGAATTCTTCATTAGCGCGATTTGAATTTAATATTTGCACCTATTTAGATCATTTTTACATTGTTTACACGTTTTTAAGATGCAAACATTCTAATAAGCAGTGCATATTAATAACACATAGATTAAAAACAACATTAAAAACAAAATATGTGATTAAATACATTATATTTGCTAAAAACTAATACATCTGTATATATGATTGCAGTCCAAGTAGATTGTAGGAACAGTCATCCATGCTCAGTGCAGATAAAGCCGTCCTGCAGAGTGTTTGCATCTGCCTGCCACTGAATGAGGAAAAAAAAAAAAAAAACACCATGGGCATATCGTGAGTGTCAGGGCTGCTATTGGCTGTTTGGTCCCCACCTCCACTTCCCATTGGCTAGAGGCTCTAGCATAAGAAGCAATCAGCTGACTGGAAACTATGTAGGTCAGTGTGTAGCAACGTGTGAAGAGCTTTGGTGTTTGACTCTGAGATCCAGCATTGTGTGTAAACTGGCAGCGCTCCAGTTCTGTCCTGAGTGGTGCTTTGCTCTGAAGGGACTGCATCATTGCTTTCGGATGATTTCAGACCCTTTCTTTTCATGCATTATGGTTATTCTTCGTGGTTGTATGTTGATGTAATTCAACCGAAAGATGAGCCACAGAAAAGGTTCAATAATTGCAATGCTCACTTTTTTATATTTAAAGCTATGGGATGCTAGTGTGAAATGTATAACCCAAGTAAATCTGAAAAGCATTTCACCTCAAAACCAAAAGAAGGAAAAAAGCAATGTTTAACAATGCTGATTATTTACAAAATAGACACATTTGTCTTTGTGGCATTTATTTTTTGACCCCCTGTTAAACTCTCATATGTCAATAATAATCTCATATTTTAGCATATTGTTAAGTTATGGTGGAACTGAATCGAGAATATTTTTACACATTGCAGTAATCTCATTGCAAAAGCACTTTATCTATGACGCATGTTATATTAGATTCTATTAGGCTTCATTTCTGTGAGCAATTTATTTTCTATTCAGTTAATTGTTCTGAAGTTTTTTTTTTAACATCATTAAACCAATTCGCAAAAATAAACTGTACAAATTTCATATAATCTTAACTGCAGAATGCATTTACTCGCCATTAAAATAATCATAGAAGCTGGTATGGAATTAAATGAGCAGAGAAATAGACAAATTTTAGGCTAATTCAACTCATCTAGAGTTAAACAGTTGAGTTTTACTGTTTTAAAGTCCATTCAATCAATCTATGGGCCTTCGGGGAGGACTTTTAGCTTAGCTTAGCATAAATTGTTGAATTAGATAAGACCATTAACATCCTTTTTTTTTATAATTAATTTTTTGGGGGATTTCACCTTTAATGGATAGGACGGTAGAGAGTAGACTGATTTTACGCGGCTGCCATTTTAAACTGTGAAATCGAGGCTGCGGTGGTAAGAAACCCAGAAGTATCACCTGAGTCACAGAGGAATGTTGTGTACCTGGCTGTATATCTTATCAGCGAAGAGAAAGTGACACAAATTTATACTTCCAGCGCCTTCCAAGTGACCCGAAGGTCCGTTCTGAATGAATAATGAAAATAAAAAGGCATATTGGACCTCATTTTCAGCTAAGTTAAGTGAAATGGCACTAGTTAGCTAATGTTTTCTTTCCCAAACACACGTTTTAGATGCCATTCATCAAACTTCTTTTACTATATTAGACTTGTCAGGATACAAAATTTCGATACTGAAATGTAAAAAACACATTCATTTCCCGTTAACATTTAAGCACTGTTGATGGCGTTCTTAAACAGCGCTGATTTGCCATGGTGTTCACATGCTCAACAGAAATGACTGTGATTGGCCGTGAAGGTCATCAGTTCACCGCACTTCACCGATGTTTACCGAGTGCAAACACAGACGAGTGATCCTCTGATGAATCGACTGATCTTTACGGCTTTAAAACGCTACAATGTCCGTCTATCTGTGTTTGCAACCTGTGAAGAGCAATATACTGATGACCTTCACAGCCAATCACAGTCATTTCTGTTGAGCACTGGTGAGTACTATGGCAAATCAGCGCTGTTTATGAACGGGCTCAGCGGCGCATTAATGTTAGCAGGAAATGGACGTTTTTAAAACTTCAGTACCGAGACAACACTATTACAGACAACACGAGGATGTGCTACAGGGGACTGCATTGTTTTATCGCTCACTGGGTTACATAGGCTGAAGCAGGGAAGCGTCCTCATGGTGTTTACCTGCTGCCATGAACTGAAGCCCAGGAGGACACTTAAGCATATTACTTTTAAAGAGGTCGTGATGTTGTTCGATGCCAAATATGCTTTTAATTGTTTGGATTAAACTGAACTGAATGATATTAAAGTGATGTTTACACCATATCTGCATTTTAAAATCGCAGCAACAGCTAAAGGTTTGTAGTACACAGCATGTTGTTGCAATGTTTACAGTGCTGATCCTATACTTCCGGGTTTCCTCCCACCGCAGCCTCGCTTTCGTGTTTTAAAATGGTGGCCGTGTGAAATAAGCGTATTGACAGGAAAATGTGGGGAGCAGAGAGGGGGAAGGATCGGCATAGGACTGTGAGGCGGGAATCAAACTCGGAGCACCTGAGTGCATGTGTCGACGTGTTAGCCACTGCACCATTGGCGCCAACAACCATTAGCATCTTTAAATGTTCTCTACTGTAGTTACATTGAGTAGTAGGGCCGACGGAAGTTTACTAGGAGCTATAATCTCGTTCAAGCGTAATAATCAAGGATATTTTGCTGCTGTACAATGGCTGTAGCAGGCACAGTGGAATTACACAGCACCTGGAAATAGTCCCCAGCTAGGCATCTAGGTAATAGCGCTGCGTAATATCATTGCAACTGATAGATCTTGGTTGCAATTTTTTTTTGTTTTGTTTATTTCTTCTTTTGGTATGAATTATGATTTCTATGGCTTTATTTTCATGGAAACGATGTAATAATAACCTTTCCATTTGCATAAAAAACATGTACCATAACAAATCCATAATGTTCTCATGCTGTATTTTGTATGCCGGGTTAGTTGTTGACAATATATCGATTCAGCATTGATATTGCAATCTGATCATTTGCCATAGTCACATCGGGAGTATATGCAATATTGAGTCTGGATTATTATTATATAATTATAATAAAAATGTTTTTGAGGCCTGTGACTGTGTGAGTGTTTTAAAAGCGTTCAGGCCTAAGAAATTGTACCATTTATAAAATGTTTACAATTGCAACTACGCAGTATTATTTTTTATTTGATTATTCAACTACTGTATACCTGAATACCGTTAAACTCCTCAGAACAATTAAACGCTATTTATTTAATGTGTATCTTTTTCTTTATTGTATTTCTCTATGCTTGTAGATTGTTTCTTATATTTTACGCATATGCACTCCCCTATAGAATCATCCCAATCAAAGATGATGAAATCTTTTTTTAAATAGTTATTCAACATATCTAGTTAAATTGTATTCATATACAGTTGAGGTCAGAATTATTAGCCCCCCTGAATTATTAGCCCCCCTGTCTATTTTTTCCCCCAATTTCTGTTTAAGGGAGAGCAGATTTTTCCAACACATTTCTAAACATAATAGTTTTAATAACTCATTTCTAATAACTGATTTATTTTATCTTTGCCATGATGACAGTAAATAATATTTTACTAGATATTTTTCAAGACACTTCTATACAGCTTAAAGTGACATTTAAAGGCTTAACTAGGTTAATTAGGTTAACTAGGCAGGTTAGGGTAATTAGGCAAGTTATTGTATAATGATGATTTGTTCTGTAGACTATATAAAAAATATAACTTAAAGGGGCTAATAATATTGACCGTAAAATGGTTCTTAAAAAAATTAAAAACTGCTTTTATTCTAGCCGAAATAAAACAAATAAGACTTTCTCCAGAAGAAAAAATATTATCAGACATACTGTGAAAATTTCCTTGCTCTGTTAAACATCATTTGGGAAATATTTAAAAAAGAAAAAAAAATTAAAAGGCGGGCTAATAATTCTGACTTCAACTGTATGCGTGCTTTGGCTCGAGGCCGTAGGCCGATTTATACTTCTGCGTCAAGCGCACGCGTATGCTATGGCACAGCCTACGCATGGACACATAGGCCCTCGCCGTGGCCGTTGGCGTCGTTGACGCGCACCTCTCAAAAAATGTAACGCGTACGCGTAGCGCAAGCTCTGTGATTGGTTGGCTTGGTAGCGCTGACGAGTGTGGGCAGAGGTGAGACCCGTGCGCCTGATGCAGCGAGTGTTTACAAGTGTGGAGTCCAGTGAAGGAGCTCTGGATGGAGACTGTTGTTTTGTGTTTACCTTATGATTAAAGTTGTTGCACATTCGCCGGTTCCCTCCTCAAAATAAGTAAATTTGAGCCACTTGTCCATTAAGGAAGTGTTCAGAAGAAACAAAACACCGGCAAAGAAACTCGACACAGAGGAACATAAACACCTACTGCCAGCTAGTGTTTTGGAAGTGTTATTGCAGAGTGTCAGAAACAGCGTGCAGAAGTATAAGTGCAAGGCTACGCGCAAAGCTTGCGCTGTGGGTCACGCCGATCACTTGACGCAGAAGTATAAACCAGGCTTTAGTGCCCTCCACCAGTGACGATATACAGCCACATCGCAATGCTATGAGTGTGATATTGCGTTCATACAACGGTCACAACAGTTCGACGGCACAATCGTGTGTATAAAAAATTAAATCAAACATGGAGAGTCTTAAAAACCCTTTGGATGAGGAACTACTTACTTCTATCATTCCTTCACATCTGCAGCTGACATCAGAACAGCAGAAACCGTTCAGTATTTCAGTAATTCAGTATTTGAATGTTTCCCTAGCAAAATATCTAAAGTGATGACAAAACAGGTGATTTTGCTAACATTTTAAGATTATAAGGCTGAACGGCATGAAATGCCATCAGTCTACAGAGAGTTTTCAGTATTTCTGTGTTGCAATCGGGATTTTACAATAGTTAACCTCGAAAAAGCCAGAGCAAAGCAAACCCTACCAGTTTCTGTGGTATAAACACAGCACTACAAAATACAAAAGAGAAAGATCGACTTAGAATGTCACTTACCTTTTCTGTAATGATTTGTTCTGCTGTAGTTTGAAACTTCCATCCATCCATTTTTCTTTTCGGCTCAGTCCCTTTATTAATCCGGGGTCGCCACAGCCGAATGAACCGCCAACTTATCCAGCATATGTTTTACGCAGCAGATGCCCTTCCAGCTGCAACCCATCTCTGGGAAACATTCATACACACTCATTCACATACATACACTACGGACAATTTAGCCTACCCATTTCACCTGTACCACATGTTTTTGGACTGTGGGGGAAACCGGAGCACCCGGAGGAAACCCACGCGAACGCGGGGAGAACTTGCAAGCTCCACACAGAAATGCCAACTGACCCAGCCGAGGCTCGAATCAGCGACCATCTTGCTGTGAGGTAACAGCACAACCTACTGCACCACCGTGTAGCCCAGTTTGAAACTTACGCTGAGAAAATGCTGTTTATCTCCTCTAAGGACTTATGCGGTCCCTGTCGCCATCTTGTGGAACGTCAACTGTCACTTTCGTTGGTCTGCTCAGACAGGCTGATAGCGACCGATGCACTGAATCCGATACTCTGAAATCATAAATATTTAAAATAGGCACTGTCCTTATAAATAAACTGAATAGTTGCAGTCTAAACAACTACATTCTCGACATTCTCTAAAAATGCCTTAAAAGTATATTGTTGTCCAACAGCTGCAATATTTGTCTAACTGTAGAGTGTCCTCTGCTTGTCGCTGTATGTGGGTGGAGTAATACACAAGAGTGAAAGGTGAAGAGGCTGGACGAGTGCTGATATTTGCAGAATATCGCAGATTCATTTATCATATTATATATGATCTATGATGATATATCAGAATATATCAGATTTAAGAACCAGACAGAACTGTTGTTTTGGTTGCCAAGTACTCGCTCATATCTATAGACTCACAACGCATATAGATGTCCTGTTGGCCTACAGGTTAATGATCAATCCTCTTAATGCTATATATACAGATTTAGTGAGCCTTCTCTGTTACAGTTGTGCCCTTGTTTAAGTTGTTTAACCTTAAGATGATTGAGCAGAGCTGTAGCTGAACTTACATTTCATTTATCATCACAGTCAAAGCAGGTCAAACACCTCTTCTTCCTCTTGATTTGATGGCAAGAATAGTTTAAAATAAAGTTTAATAAACAAATAGAATATTACTGAAATGTGCCTTTGGGCGGTTAAAGCGATAGTTCACCCAAAAATGAATATTCTGACATCATTTACTCGCCCTTTACTTGTACTTTCCAAACCTATTTGAGTTTCTTCTGTCGAACACAAATTAAGATATTTAGAAAAATGCTGGTTTCTGGGACCCATTGGCTTCCATGGTATGTTTAGCAAACTCAAATGTAAATGATCTTCTTTGTCTAATAGAGGAAACTCATAAAGTACCACATGAGGAAGAGTTAACCATATTTAGGCACCGTTTACCACATTTACCACATTTAGATTAAGCGATCTACCTCTTTAAATCGACCGTGGCATGGACACAATAAATATTCAAACTGATTTGATTCAATTTGCTATTGAAGATACTCCTCTTATTGTAAGCCAAGTTTGCAATGATCTGTTTTGTAATCAATGCACCGGTGATTGACAACAAACAATCCGATGAACGTGTCTTAGATTAGATTCTCAATCCAATCAATTCAGTTAGCCAGCTTAACAATGCAAAAAAAGGAGAACTGCTTACGCACTTTAAGAAAGAGTTGGGATGCAAGTTGTTCTTGGAGAGCAAAAGTTCTGTCAGATTAAACCCGGTAATAGGCTTTAACGCAAAGGCATTAATGCAAGTGTCATGAGGTCGACCCATTCACTCTTACAAGTCCAAAGGTCAGTAAAGTGATGTTCATGGGACAGTGTTAAGTAGAGTCCAGCTTTCTTCAACATGTCGTGAGCTCTGCGTCTGATGAATTCACACCATTTTTAGACTTGGGGTGCTCGAAAAGTGGAAAAGTGTGTCTCGCTTGTGAATTTTAGCACATCTCCTGATGCTGCATTATGGATCGCTGTGGCTTCTGTGCTGCAGTCCACATTAATACAGCTTCACTGCACTCTTACACTTTGAGCAATAAATATATATATAAGGATTATTATTATTAATATTATAACCTTTATTTTACCAGGAAAGACACATTGAGATTAAAAATCTCTTTTACAACAGCGTCCTGGCCAACATTAGGCAATATACATGTCACATGTGTTTAACAAACAATTGACAGTTAACATAAATCACACATTGACAACTATTCAAAACATCTACAAGCTTGTTTCAATTTCTTAATTCTCTTTTTAAAAGCATTTAGTAAAATCAATTCTTTAAACTTTGTTTGTAGATTATTCCAGTCCACACTTTAGGAACAGACAGTAAATAAATATCCTGTGATCGAAGGCCATAGTTAAGAACAGGCTTTTTGCAACTGTAATTCTGTAAATATGATGGGAGTAAACCCAGTATAGATTTGTAAACAAGGATATGCCAGTGCTTGAGGATGCAAGTAGGTCGCCAGAGTGGCTTTTTGGTTTCTTTTCTTGTGCATCCCAGCCACTAGCACCCCATCTGAAAGAGTTTTTAGCATATAGAGTTAATAGTCATTATTCACACCACCTGTTGATCTTCCTTAAAGTTTGCTTTGATTGTTCAGCGTTTACACTTTACCATTGCACACACTTTGTAACATTTTATTTATCAAGTTACTGATTCTACACTACCTGACAAAAGTCTTGTCGTCGATCCCAGTTGTAAAAGCAACAAATAATAACTTGACTTCTTAGTTGATTATTTGGAAATGTGGCAGAAGGTAGATTTTTCTGATGAATCATCTGTTGAACTGTATGCTGTAGGATTGGCCAGCCCAGTCACGAGACATGAACATTATTGAGCATGTCTGGGGTAAGATGGAGGAAGCATTGAAGATGAATCCAAAGAATCTTGATGAACTGAGGGAGTCCTGCAAGAAGGCTTTCTTTGCCATTCCAGATGACTTTATTAATAAGTGATTTGAGTCATTGCAGAGATGTATGGATGCAGTCCTCCAAGCTCATGATGGAGTCAGACACAATATTCATTCTTTCTCCACTGCAGCATGACTGTATATTCTATACTGGACATTATTTTTGTTAAGTGACAAGACTTTTGTCTAAGCAAAGTCAGACCTTACTGTCCTAATTAAATCATTAAAAATCAAGGCATGATCATAGTTTATTTTGGTAAAATAAGCGTAATCTAGAGGCCTTTGCCTTTCATATAAGCCACTTCTGATACCAAATGATCAACTAGAAGTCAACTTATTATTTGTTGTTCCTAAAACTTGGATAGGCGACAAGACTTTTCAGGTAGTGTATTTACAGGTCTATACAATGAAGACTAGCAGAAAACTATAAAGCACTGTATATTTTATGTAAATCTTTGCTCTACTGTATTTATCAGTGCTTGTGATTGGTTTATTATATTACAGTTTATTATAGCAGAGGTACTGTCCTACAAAATCATTACTCTATATTGTTTTCCAAATAGATCTATTCAATTCATCTGTTGAAATTGTACTCTATATCGCAATATGTATTACAGAAAAATAAAATATATGCAATGTCATGCAGCCCTACCACATTTTGCCAATGTACAATATAAATGTTTACTCAGAGCTCCAAAATGTGTTATTTCATTATTGAATAGACTGGCGTTCCTACAAAATTGTCTGTTTTTTGTTACATTTGTGACAAAACTAAAAGCCGAGCACTCAGTTCTGTAGTTGAACTGCACATTGCAGACCAATTATCTATACCGCTCAGTGGACAGAGCAGAGTGGGTTGATTTTAAGTGCAGAACGATCTTGACCACAAAGCCCAGACCAATGAACTGTGTGTGTGTGTGTGGAGTTCAATTGGGTTCATTTCATCGTCTTGCATTTTCTGTAAAGCTGCTTTAGATTAAGGGCTGTATTTGTTGAAACCCATAATTAGTCAAATTAGTAAAGATTTTTAAATCTGTCATATATAGGCATTTATTAGATTTACATATTAAAAAACAAACAAATTAAAGTAATATAGCAAACATCCCCAACACTTATTTCCCCTTTGCGAAATAACAGAAGACCCATAATGCTAACAAATTGCGTACATCAAGATTTGAGTCCTTAAAGCATCATAAAAATGCACAGAAGTCCATGTACACTCTCAGAAATAAAGGTACGCGACCTGTCACTGGGGTGGTACCTTTTGAAAAGGTACACATTTGTACTTGAAGGGTTCATATTGGTACCTCAAAAGTATATATTAGTACCATAAAATTTTAAGAGGAACACTTTTGTACTTTTTAGATACTAATATGTACCCTTGAGGTATTAATATGGACCTTTTCATTTCTTGTGTATCTTTATTTCTGAGAGTGTATAAGCTATGGGGTTACATACACAACACTATTATAGCAGTAATAATTAAATAAATAAATAAATATATATATATATATATATATATATATATATATATATATATATATATATATATATATATATATATATATATATATATATATATATATATATATATATATATATATATATATACACATACACATGTAGACCAGGGGTGTCCAAACTCTGTCCTGTCCTGCATATTTTAGTTTCAGCCCCAATTAAACACACCTGAACCAGATAATTAAGCTCTTTCTAGGTATACTAGAAACTTCCAGGCAGGTGTGTTTAAGGACGTTGGAGCTAAACTATGCAGGACACCGGCCCTCCAGGACCGAGTTTGGACACCCCTGATATAGACAAAGTAAACCCTTAGTGTCAGTACAGCCTCTAGGAGGTGCACATCGGATGTTGGAAGTAACGCACACCGGACGCGTACATTCACATGTTATTTAATATGAAACTATGCAGATGGCGCTCTGTGGCGTGGCAGAAATATGAACAGTGTCTTGAGTCGTAGCTGGGCGCCATGGACAGCCGCCGAATTGCGGCACCGATGTGTGTACCCTGATGGAAATCTATGTTGAGCAGTGCATCCGGTGTGCGACCCCTTTAAGTCTGAAGACAATTTTCTAACCCCTTTTAGGAATAGACAATAAGGGTTTTTAAGTTAAAATTAAAAATTTGCCGGTGTGGCTAAAATGTATGGTTACTACAAGGTAAAAGATAATAAACACATGAAAAGATCATTCAAAATTAGGGGTGTGAACCTACACTGGTCTCACGGTTTGGTTACGATTATTATGCCATCGATTCGGTTCAATTCGATATCTCGGTGCATCAGAGTGCATTGACGATGCTTTTCATACATAATTAGATTTTTTTCTTTTCAACACAAGAAAAAAAATTGTATTAATCTATAAATATGTTTATATTTATATATATTACTTGTAATACAATTTTGTCCTTTAATACAAGCAGTCAGATATATAAACTGTACCTTTAATTTTACCTGCTCAAAAAAAAAAAAACACTCTTTGTGAATGAAAACTCCAATACATGCACAGAAGACAGCACGAGCAATTCATAACAGTTTCATAACAAATAAACGAATGTAAATATTATCCCGCTTGCTTTTTGAGCGCTGGCAAGTTCTTACACCCCTATGATTGATCATTGTCTTAACCCGCTCAACAGAAAGGGCTGCGCTTGGCTTTAGAAACGAAAGCGCTGTTCACCCATGAGTGACGTGGGAAAAACAGCCGCAGGTCAGTTTATATGTGCATAATACACGGTTATCAGGTAATCCGTAATAGAATAAATACAATACAATAAACTCGCATCACAGGCACGCTTGTGTCTCGATCCACAAACAGCCGAGAGGAGAGGGAAATTTACCTCACGAACATGCCAGCGGGTCAAATGCCCAAAGTGTGTGTGTGTGGGAGAGAGAGAGAGAGAGTTAGAGTTTTACAGCATTTCTCCCTAGTAGTGAAATAGCGGCTCGTGCTTTACCATTCCTCAGTGTCAGTGAAAGATCTGCTTTTTAAGTAGTAGGAGTGTTTTATTTACTCACCCTCGCCTCCTTCGCCATAGTATTCTACCATGACATCGCGCATAGGGGATAAATGACGTCAGTGCGTAATAATCGGTTATGATCTATTACTGAACCGATATCGAATTGTCCCCATCTGCATCGCGATGCACCGAAGAAACGATTAATTTTTACACCTCTATTAAAAATGCCTCTGGGGATTCTATGTCTATGGGATCTCAAAATACTTAAATGATTTTGAAAATTGTCATCATTTACTCCTTCGTTACTTGTTCCATACCTTTTATTTCTCTGTTGAACACAAAATAAGGTGTATTGAAGAATGTAGAAAACCTGTAACCGTTGACTTCCCTAGTAGGAAGAACAAATACTCTGCAAATCAATGGTTACCAACATTTTTCAGTATATATTCCTTTGTGTTCAACAGAAGAAAGTCAAACATGTTTGGAACAAGTAAAGGGTGAGTAAATGATGACCAATGAATTAATACATTTTTGGGTGAACTGTCCCTTTAAATAACCCCCTACTGTAAGAAATGTTAACGTTCTAAACATGTAAGAAAGGGAGACAGTAAGCATGTTTTTTTAAGCTATGCACATGGACTCTATTGGTCAAAGGGGCCACATGACTCCTCAATCTCTGGATAAAGCAATCAAGTCATAGTGGCATTGTGCTTCATTGAGTCAGAGACTATTGAGGCTTGAACATTTGGCCATTATTTTGCTCCTTAATGATCAGATAGTTAATGTTAAGTGTTTCAGGCATGTTTAACGATGCATGGGCTAACCTTCTACTCCTCTCTTTTCACAGAACTCAATACGGCATAACCTGTCACTCCACAGTCGCTTCGTCCGAGTCCAAAATGAAGGAACAGGAAAGAGTTCATGGTGGATGGTCAACCCTGATGGCGGAAAAGGGGGCAAAGCTCCACGCAGGCGTGCAGTATCAATGGACAACAGTAATAAGCTCATCAAAAGTGCTCGTGGCCGTGCCGCGAAGAAGAAAGCTGCTCTGCAGGCGTCCCAGGACGGAAGCTCTGAGAGTTCCTCTAGTCTGTCCAAATGGACTGGCAGCCCCACGTCCCGCAGTAGTGACGAGCTAGATGCTTGGACAGATTTTCGCTCTCGCACTAATTCTAATGCCAGCACCCTCAGTGGACGTCTTTCCCCAATTTTGGCCAACCTGGAGGTGGATGAAGTTCCCGATGATGACTCTCCCCTGTCACCCATGCTGTACTCCAGCCCCAGCAGTATGTCTCCGTCCACTGGGCTCACCGAACTGCCCCGTCTAGCTGACCTTGCAGGAACTATGAACCTCAACGATGGCCTCTCTGACAACCTAATGGATGACCTTCTGGACAACATCAGCTTGACGGCTTCCCAGTCTCCTGGCCAAGATGAGAGTGGAGCCAACCTACAGGGAAGCCCTGTGTTTACCTTCAGCTGCTCTGGGAGCAGTCTGGCAATTCCCTCTGGCAGCTATGGCACCAACTCCATGTTTAGCCCTCCGTCAGTCACTGGGCTGAGACAGTCTCCAATGCAAACCATCCAGGAAAACAAGCAGGCAACATTCTCCTGCGGTTCACTCTTTAGCGAGCAGAGTCTGCAGGATTTGCTCAGCTCCGAGTCCAATAGTCGCAGTGATGTCCTTCTTACCCAATCTGACCCGCTTATGTCTCAAGCCAGTGCCTCCCTTTCCTCTCAGAATGCTCGTCGCATTTTGTTGCGTAATGACCCAATGATGTCCAACCAGGCTGGGCCTGCAGGACAAGCAGGGCTCAAAAAGGCATCGCCATCTGGATGGCGGATGAACTGCACCTCGAGCAGCGAGTCAGACTACCAAAGCTTGATGAAGCAACTCCAACAGTCTCCCTTCAGAAGCACATCTATGCAGCTCAACTCCTCCGATTCATTGTTGGCAGGTCTCAACGGCAGTGTGACCTCTGCTCAGACTGTGTCTCAGGACCGTTTCCCATCTGACTTGGATCTTGAGGCATTCAGTGGCAGTTTCGATTGTGATATGGACATCATCACCCGCAACGATCTGATGGATGCCGAAGGCCTTGAGCTCAGCTTTGATTCCCATCTCATCTCCTCTCAGAATGCTAACCTGACTTCAGGGAGCTTCTCCAGAACCAAACGAACCTCCTCCCAAAGCTGGGTGCCAGGCTGATTCAGCCAGGCCCAGGAATGTAGGGACGGGGCAGAACACCGCATTTGAGCCAACTGTCCACTGTAAAGCAACTGTATATTATGCTGTAGAAAAGCAATTTGACATCCATTGGAATGAGTTTGAGTTCACGTCAATGATTTACCCAGTCGGTGTTGTAGTTTTGTGGCTGTATGTTTTGTATTGTCATGATTGAGGCTGGTTTGATGGACATCATAAAGAGTTCCAACAGAATTAACCTTGCTTTAAGACCTGCAGGTTACCTTATTTGCCAATGACAAGGTATTGAACTCTGCTTAAGTATGGGAAGTGGAGTACTGTAGAGAGAACTTGGCTTAGCCAACAGTACTTCCCTTAGTCTATCTAGAATAAAAAATCTTTAAAGAAATGCGCCTCTTTTTTTGAAAAAGGGCTTATTTTACAACTCCTAGAGCTGATCTCCAGGTCTGCAGGAGCACTTTTCGCTTAGCTTGGCATACATCATTGACACTGCATAATATCATTGCGCCTGCTGCAGCCATTCTTGTTTTTTTTTTTACACTGGAATGAGAGTATAGCTCCTAGCCACATCAACCTAGAAAATGGTAGATTTTAATTTTCAGCCTGTCTTGGTGCACAATGTAACAACAGAAGAGTCCATTTAAATTTTAAATGGGAAAATTATCTGTTGTATAATTTTTCAGTGAGAGGCTAATTGTCTAATTCAATGATCTATGCTAAGCTAAGCTAAAAGTGCTCCTGCCAGATCTGGAGATCAGCTGAATGGATTCAAAAATGGTATAAAACAACTGTTTAACTCTAGGGGAGTTGTAAAATGAATTTTTGTATGGTGTATGAGGGTGCCTACAAACTGGAGAAAGCTTTTACGAATCCATTTGGAGGTGTGGAAACCAAGCGAGAATGGTGAATTCTCATTGGGTTGGGCAGCTGTTGACAACCATGTCATATTGCATTAGGGCAGAAATGAAAATGTTGTCACTTTGGCATTTTTCCTCATCACCATTGCAATACTTGATCCCCATTGAAGTCAACTCTAGTCTGTAGGAGCCTATAGTTTGTGGTAATTTCTCGTAACTTGTAATGAAGGTGAGTAGATTTCTAGTCCTCACGTTTAAACAAACACTTGCCTTTTGCCAAACTAGTCCTCAGGACAACTGCAAAGATGGCCTGTTTACAACACAAACTCTTGAGAATTCTGTTGTCTGAAAAATGGCCATGAAATAAGTAATTTCTCCAGTCATTTAATTTTTTTTTGTTGTGAAGCTATTAAAAAAAGGGAAGAGGTTGTGTTATTTGTGAAACCAGTGATGATCATAATGTATCCTTGACTCCTTTTGCGGGAAAGTGAATAATGATATTATGATAAGCTATGTATTTAGTGTTCTGCTGTATGAAACTAGTCCGTGTTTCCTATGGATTTCCTAACACAACCTGTGCATTTATCCGAGTTCTTGAGCATCACCGCATTCACTTCCAATGTTAGCCATTTTAGAATAGATTATAAGCTATATATTTGTATTTATGTATGCGTGTGTATATACACACACACACACACACACTGGGCCTCTTTCATGAAGTATCAATAGCTTTCCAAACAATTTGCACAAATTTGTAAACCATTCTTTAGTTGTTGCATTCAGTGCAATTAGTGTTTGTGTGCATGCACTGTACACTATATATGCGTGTATACATGCATGCAACCATTTACCTTGGAATAGGTTTACCAGTTTCTCTGTAAATCATAATTATGCTTACATTTCATAATCGAGACCCGTAATGCTTACAGTATGTGTGTGTGTGTGTGTATGTACACAGACAAGTATTGAATTCATATTAACAGATCTAAATTTTGGAGCGCTGATTAAGGACCACTAGATGTTTGTGTATTTGTAGCAGGAAAAAGAAGCTATGAGCATTTGGTGCTACGTAAAAATTGTGTTGGGTCAGTTTATATGGCTAGCATTTATGTGTACGTATCTACACAATGGCGAGTGCTAGTAGAAAGTGTGTGACGGCGATGTGTTTTAAGCATTATAATAGTTTTAAAACGAAAGGCAGCCACTTTGTAGTATTACAGCCTGTACGGATAAGCTATGTAAGAAAGCACCTACGTTGTACTGTATTCCACTGTTGATCTTGAACATGCCAGACAACCAAATTTGAGGCTAATGAAAAAAGTAATGCAGCTGTTGAGTTTGATGAATGAGTAGTGCCATTCAGGGACGGCTTGCAGATGTTTGCGTAGGTATGTTGTTTTAACATCAGTCTCGAATGTACCTTTCGTTAAGGTCATCTTCACACCCAGAGTTTCCATAAGCCTCTTAAGCACTGATTTTTATAATCTGCTTTTTATAATCAGCTGGAGTTACAGATTTTAAGATGACTATAAAAAGTCGATTGTGCTGTTTACACCTTTTGTTTACTTCATTTTGCATTTAACATTTTTAGATAGATGTCTGTTAGTGTTTCGGGTAGGTCACAACTCTCACAAGAACTACTATGATTTTCATTTGTGGTTAGAGGGAATTAACACAAATTGTGTAAGCGTAATATGAGTGTGTACCTCCTTACACCACAATTGGCCGCTAGTTACCATCCACTCGATGTTTGCTTGACTTAACCTATGTATTTCCATTTTGGATCATGTAAACAAGGTAGTGTAAGGCAAGGTGCATGTAAATAAAGCTTGTACAACACAATACATATCTGCAGTCCTTATTTTTATACAGATCACCAGAGTGGACCAAAACTATTTTTCTACATTACAAACAAGAGGTCACCCCTGCTGAAAAATCCAGCTTAAACCAGCCTAAGCTGGTTGGCTGGTTTTAGCTGGTCGACCAGCCTGGTTTTAGAGGGGTTTTGGCCATTTCCAGGCTGGTTTCCAGCCATTTCCAGCCTGGTCTTAGCTGGTCAGGCTGGGAGTTGACCAGCAAAAACCAGCTTGACCAGCCAAACCAGCTATGTCCAGCTTAAACCAGGCTGGTTTTAGCTGGTTTAAGCTGGTCATTTTCCAGCCTGACCAGCTAAGACCAGGCTGGAAATGGCTGGAAACCAGCCTGGAAATGGCCAAAACCCCTCTAAAACCAGGCTGGTTGACCAGCTTACGCTGGTTTAAGCTGGATTTTTCAGCAGGGACAGTGTGCGTTTACACCATGGGTGTTAACCAACCCTGTTTCTGGCGATCGGCCTTCCTGCAGATTTCAGCTGCTACCCTGATCAAACACACCTGAACCAATTAATTAGAACCTGAGGAGCACTTATTAATTACAGGCAGGTGTGTTTGATATGGGCTGCAACTGAAAACTGCAGGAAGGACGATCTCCAGGAATAGGGTTGAGCACTCCTGTGCTGCGTCCCAATTCGCATACTTATGACCTAAAAGTATGTACTTTTTTTGTGGAGGAAAAATATATACTTTTGAGTGTGTAACAGAAAAGTATGCAAGCTTTGGGACATACTTCCTCGTTACACAGATCGTTGTGTTGCTTAGTTAAGAGCCCTGTCAATCATCCACATTTTTGTCGTATTTAATTTCGTACCTTATTGGAGACGCAGCAGCAGGATAATCTCCCATTCACGAGTCTTTCATGCAGAGAAATCTCCTCCGGTCTTTGGATAATTCTGCATTCAGACGGTAATGTTCAAACACATCTTTATATAAGTTCAGTATTGTTGTAGCAAATGAAATATAACACAGACAACGCTATTTAAATATTTTCCAGTGGGCTAGATATTAATTAACAGTCATACAAACATCTTTACCGAAGCCTCTCTGCTTGACGGTTGGTCTCGCGCGTCCATCATGTTTGTAGTTTGTTTACAGTAGGCGTGGCAAACCGTCGCTGTTTTGTTCGTGCGTCATCGCACCGCCCTGGGAACACCAAACAAGGGCAAAGAGGCGGAGTGTGAGCGGAGCTACAGACACCTGCCAGCATTTTGCCTAATACTTTATCATCTGCGACTCGTTTGTGTTCTGACCGCTTGGTTGTATACTATTTCTATATATAAGATATAGTATACAACTTTATATAAGTGTTTAGACTTTTAAAAACACTGCTGTAATACATTGAGCCACTAAGCATTGTTCTTATTACGCGAATTACTTCCAAACACTTCAGATATAGTCTGTGTTAGTAAATGCAAGGGTATTGATGAAATCCAGGCATAACACTGTATGACAACGCTTCAGATGACTGTTCCAGAGCCTACAGCTAATCAATCTGTCAGATTCTGGAGTTCATTACAGGTCTAAAGAAAAATATAAATGATAAATGATCTTAAATAAAACAAATACATTTATACAGATGTATATAAGTATACAATTTCACTCACCTGGGAAATGGAGGCCAGGTGAATGGTTTGTGAGCACAATTAAGTGCACACAGCATGCTATATCATCTGATAATTGTAAGAAATAATTCCAAAAGGCAACTGACTGTGTAAAGCCACATAAAACAAAACAAAACATAACAAAAATACGATGAATATGCCGAGTTCAGCGGCGAATCAGCTGGAATCAGCTGAGGTGAAGTGACGGCGACCAGCGAGACCTAGCTGTCACTCAAATGGCCACGCCCTTAATTATGCAGACTTAATATAACTTAATATAAAGGAAACGGGTGAGTTATAAAAAAATTCACCCCCCTCACAGTTGTCATGGAGGATAATAATAGTTATATGAACCAAAATTGTTCTGGACAAAATCTGGTGAGGTTTAACTGAAGTACGAATGTAACATGACATCTAAACAAATCAAACATGTTACAAGATGCAGCCATTGAAGGCCAAGAATGCTTACGAACAGCATGCTTCTTTGCATTGCAGCAAATCTTAACTTGTGAGAAATTCCTGGCACAATTTGCACTTTTTTTTCCACACATTTACACAGTTTGCAAGCTCTTATCTGATTCTCTGATTATTTTAACCCCTCAAATTTGGCATGAAATCTAAATTTACTCTTATTTTTGTATTTATTTACATATAATGCCTAACCTTACCTTCTTGAAACAACTTCATTTTTGGTCACATGCTATGCCTTTAGGGCGGAGCTATCAGTGTGTGATATTGTAAGGTATGTTTATACATTTATTTCTTTAGATTTGTTAAAGTTTATTGTTATTTTTCTAATATTGTTCTAAATTTCTAATTTTGTCAGCAATGCCCATCTTCCAGTGATCCAGTCGGTTTCAAAAGGACAAAATCATGCACCGCCCTACATTTTATTTTCTAATTTCTGGACCATTTCAGCTGGAAGCATGTCACGATATGGGGAAAAAAGGACAATCTTAACTTCTGTTTTGGACTTCTGTTCCATGCTGACTCAAAAGGTGCAGTATGTAATTTTGTGTATTCACAACAAACACAAGTGTAGATTGATGAGACAGTGACTACGTTTACATGGACACCAATAATTCAATTTTAATGCGATTTAAGACAACACTCTGATTAAGAGTCTACCATGTAAACAGCGATTTTTGATTAATTTAATCAGATTAAGGTCATAATTGAACTAAAGAGAAATCGAATTAAGACATGTGGAGTATGCCGATTTTAATCGCATTATTAAAGTGCAGTACACACATGTAAACACCTTAATTGAACTATTACCGTCATGTAGAACTTTAAGCAGCTTTTTGCGACAGGATAGTCCACACATACACACACCAACACACACACGGCTGTTTGACACTCTTTGCACCTACAGAGTCAGTGCAGAACACAGACACCTGCAACGTGAAATGCTGAGGTTTTTTTTCTTCCATTCAGCATGCGGTATGAACTTCCATTAAAACAACTCTTCCAGCAGTTCATAGTTGCATCCAACGCTTCGTTTGTCATGGAGGGCGTGCATGAAATGTTCGTAAGTGAAAGTGCCAGTTAAAGTCGACAAATTAAAAATGAAACACTCGAAATTACATGAAACTCTGGAGGAAATGTGGATAGCGGTTTTGGCCATTTCCAGGCTGGTTTCCAGCCATTTCCAGCCTGGTCTTAGCTGGTCAGGCTGGGAGTTGACCAGCTAAAACCAGCTTGACCAGCCAAAACCAGCTATGTCCAGCTTAAACCAGGCTGGTCAAGCTGGTTTTAGCTGGTTTAAGCTGGTAATTTTCCAGCCTGACCAGCTAAGACCAGGCTGGAAATGGCTGGAAACCAGCCTGGAAATGGCCTAAACCCCTCTAAAACCAGGCTGGTCGACCAGCTAAAACCAGCCAACCAGCTTAGGCTGGTTTAAGCTGGATTTTTCAGCAGGGATAACATGTAAAACGGGATCATGAAAGGAACATTCAAAAAGCAACTCATGTAAACACATTAATCTTATTATTGTCTTAATTAGATTAAAGCAAATGATTTGATTATGATGTCCATGTAAACGTAGTCACTGACTACGTTTACATGGACACCAATAATTCGATTTTAATGCGATTAAGACAATACTCTGATTAAGAGTCAACCATGTAAACAGCCATTTTTGATTAATTTAATCAGATTAAGGTCATAATCGAACTAAAGAGAAATCGAATTAAGACATGTGGAGTATGCCGATTTTAGTCGCATTATTGAAGTGCAGTACATACATGTAAACACCTTAATCGAATTATTACTGTCATGTAGGACTTTAAGCCACTTTTGCGACAGGGTAGTCCAGACACGCGCACACACACAAGCACGGCTGTTTGACACTCTGCACCTACCGAGTCAGTGCAGACCACAGACACCTGCATCGTGAAATGCGGAGGTTTTTTTTTTCTTCCATTCAGCATGCAGTTCCATTAAAACAACACTTCCAGCAGTTCATAGTTGCATCCAATACCTCGTTTGTCACGGAGGACGTACATAAAAAGTCCCTGAATGAAAGTGAAAGTGCCAAACTGCAGATAAAGTCGACAAATTAAAAACGAAACACTCTAAATTACATAAAACTCCAGAGGAAATGCGCATAGCGCGGTGACGCAATGACGTTAAGCGAATTATGTGATATAACATGTAAAACGCGATCATGAAAGGAACATTCAAAAAGCAACTCATGTAAACACCTTAGTCTTATTATTCTCTTAATTAGATTAAAGCAAATAATTCGATTACTGATGTCCATGTAAACGTAGTCACAGTGACTCATGGACATGACTGTTTACATGGACATCAGTAATCAAATTATTTGCCTTAATCTGAATGAGATAATATTCAGGTGTTTACATGAGTTGCTTTTTCAATGTTTTTTTCATGATCTCGTTTTACATGTTATAACACATAATTTGATTAGCGTCATTGCGTCTCCGCACTATCCACATTTCCTCCAGAGTTTCATATAATTTTGGTTGTTTAATTTTTAATTTGCCGATTTTAACTGCAGTTCAGCACTTTCACTTTCATTTAGGAATATTTCATGTGTGCCCTTGTAACAAATCAGAATCAGTTTTATAGCCAAGTGTGCTTCACACGCACAAGGAATTTGTTTTGGCTATAGAAGCTTCCAGTGTACATAAAGTGACAAGTGACAACACAAAATAAATATGAAAAAATACGATAAACATTAAACAGAGATGCAGTTAGTCAAAGGATCTAAATGTTGAGTTGTATGTACAGATTTGTTATAAATATACAGGTTATAAGGTGCTGTGTACCAATGCCAATGGAGAAAGTATTGCATTGTATATTGTTATAAGGTGCTGTGTACAAGTGCGTATGAGAAAGTATTGCACGTTTATTGCACAGTAAGGGAATATTTAACTGTTCATGAGGAAGATGGCCTGAGGAAAGAAACTTTTCCTGTGTCTGGCTGTTTTTGTGCTTGGTGCTCTGTAGCGCCGACCAGACGGTAACCGTTTGAACAGGTAGTGTGCTGGGTGCGAAGCATCCAGAGTGATTTTGCGAGCCCTTTTTACTCACTCTGGAAGAGTACAGTTCTTGAAGTGTAGGAAGGGTAGTGCCAGTGATTCATTCAGCAGTCCGGACTATTCGCTGTAGTCTACAGAGGTCAGTTTTGGCAGCTGAGCTGAACCAGACGGTGATTGAAGTGCAGAGGATGGATTGGATGACAGCTGAGTAGAACTGTACGAGCAGCTCCTGTGGCAGGTTGAACTTCCTCAGCTGACGAAGGAAGTACAGTCTCTGCTGGGCTTTCTTCACAATAGAGTCTATGTGAATGTCCCACTTCAGATCCTGAGAGATGGTGGTGCTCAGGAACCTGAATGACTCTACTGCAGCCACAGTGCTGTTCATGATGGTGAGTGGGGGAGGGCAGGGGGGTTTCTCCTAAAGTCCACTATCATCTCCACTGTTTTGAGCGTGTTCAGCTCCAGGTTGTTGTAAAATTAGATGCGAGTATGAACTGCTGGAAGAGTGTTGTTTTAATGGAGTTTGATACCGCCCACCGAATGGGAAAAAAACGATGCAGGTGTCTGTGGTGCTTCACTGACTCGGTAGGTGCAAAGAATAGTGTCAAACAGCCATGTGTGTATGGACTATCCTGTCGCAAAATGCGTCGAAAATACTACACAACGTTAATAGTTTGATTAAGGTGTTTACAAGTCTGTATTGCGCTTCCATAATGCCACTAAAATCAACATACTCCACATGTCTTAATTCCATTTCTGTTTAGTTTGATTTACTTTAGTCGGATAAAGATAATCAAAAATCGTTTACATGGTAGATTCTTAATCAGAGTATTGTCTTAATCAGTCCATGAAGGGCAGAGGGTTGCTGAAGAACTACTGAGAGATTTCAGCTGCTGTCTGGGCTTTCACTGCCTTTGTACACCTCCCTTTTTTCACGTGTTCAATACTTTTTCCCTGTGTCATTTCATTACGCATAACCTAATTTGTAAACTAATTCATTTAGTTTTCTTTGCATATATGGATTTCTTTATTTGTTACCAACATCTGGGGAAATTTTCAAGTCAACAGCACCTTTAGAAATATGTTTTCTGAGAAAAATGGGGACAACTTAATCAGGGCCGGAGCAAGCTCAACTGGCGCTCTAGGCAAACGACGAGAATGCTGCCCTCAAACCAAAAGTTATGCTGCCTTCAATCCGAAAAAGCCGGCGGAGGGTTGGGAGGGGGAGGGGGAGGAGGGGGGGGGGGTGGCGGAGCTGGGCGCTGAGATGATGTAGGGTTTGTTGCGTACGAAAGCGAAGGGGGGAGACGCGCTGCGGACACCGCCCTGACTGCTCTGTCGCCCTAGGCAGCCGCCTAGGTTGCCTCTATGGACGCACCGGCCCTGGACTTAATACTTATTTCCTCCGCTGTATTTTTATTTTAGAGGAACAGTTTTCTGTGTATCATGAACGCACAGACTTTACTCATTAAAATCCTGTTTACACTCCAGGCCATATTGCTATGATCTGTAGTTAAAATACACTTTTATGGTTCAGGCAATCCTTTAGGTTATTTGACTCAAAAACTACATGTTTATCTTTGGTTTACAGGAGCTCACATTTGCTTAAATACACAAAGTGATTCAAATTTCTCACCCCATTTTCTTCCTGTCACACCTCTGTTTTTTTGACACTTTAAAAATAAACCCAGATCATGATGTTTCCATCACAGCAAGACTGATATGTTTGTGGTGTTATGTTTTACATTCGATCAGATTTCTTCATTCTTATCACTCAGTCATTTCCAGTGATGGGAATAACGACGCTATAAATAAAACGGCGTTACTAATGGCGATATTTTTTTCAGTAACGAGTAATCAAATTCATTACTGTTTCCCCATTACAATGGTATTACTGACAATAAAATGTGCACTATAATTGAGAACACTGAAGCGGTTTTCATGCGGGGAGCGTCTCTCTCTGCATTACGACCTCTCTTTCTCTGAGGTGTGTGTGTGTGTGTGTGTGTGTGTGTGTGTTTGGGGCTGGGCAGTGTTGCCAACTATTTCCAATGAAAAGTAGCTAAAGCCTGCCAGAAAAGTAGCTAAATGTTGCCAGATGATGTCACGCACTATTTTGCTGTCAGTGACGTCATCATGTAGTATCTGAGAAGCGGAAGCCCGTCATGTCTCTACTCTCTGAGGTGCCGTGTATTATATTATATTAAAACATTACATCCAGATAGACAATAAATCGGTTCCTATTAACATATTATTTTGCGTGATGACGTCATTGCGTAATCGCAACTCAAAACTACAGTATACAAAATAATTAATGTTTTCTCCAATTGACTGGCCATCTCAGCAAAAACATTATTTGAAATATGTCCATTTAGATTTGTATGAAAAATAGAGTTGACTATTTGCAAAATACAAACACGTTTTGATAAGAATGGTTTATTTTTAAATATTCTTTCATCATTTGCAATATTTCTACATTGCTTTGTTAGTGAATTTCCTTACCAATTTATTTGTATGTGTTTTATCTATTATTTTCTGTAAATCTGCTCCTGACCATTACATGTCCACACTAAATGACATGTCGTTTGTGTTCTTTTTTCCTGTTTAGAATATAACTGAGCCTTAAATTGTCATTTATAAGGGATTTATAAAGCATAAACAGTCCTCACTTTAGATTAGGTCACAAAACTGCATGAAGTTGAGGGGAAAAAAAGCATTTATTAACATACAAATTAACTATTGCTATATGCCTGATTAATAAGATATATAAATGTTGATTTCAATAGTTTATTAATCATTTACTAACTCATTCTGCATGATCTTAAAAACCATCGACTACTCTTAAATACAACTGGTTTGTTAATAATGCAATACTTAATTTAGTAATGTAAAGTAAATCATTAACAAAGTATGAAAGTACAATTATTAAGCACATTATAAATGTGGTTGTAAGTCAAGAATAGATGATTTGTAGCTGCAGTTATAAACTGCTTACTAACGCTTATTAATGTAGAGTTAATGATTAACAGATAAAGAATTCACTAGATGCTAATGCTTAGTAAATGATTGATAGTGTGTAGTTATTATAAGGTGTTACCGAGACATGTTTATGGAATTATATGCAACATACAGTTGCAATCAGAATTATTAGCCCCCCTTTGAATTTTTTTTTCTTTATTAAATATTTCCCAAATTATGTTTAACAGAACAAGGAAATTTTCACAGTATGTCTGATAATATTTTTTCTTCTGGAGAAAGTGTTATTTGTTTTATTTCGGCTAGAATAAAAGCAGTTTTTAATTTTTTAAAACCCATTTTAAGGTCAAAATAATTAGCCCATTTAAGCTATATTTTTTTAATAGTCTACAGAACAAACCATCATTATACAATAACTTGCCTAATTACCCTAACCTGCCTAGTTAACCAAATTAACCTAGTTAAGCCTTTAAATTTAAGCTGGATAGAAGTGTCTTGAAAAATATCTAGTAAAATATTATTTACTGTCATCATGGCAAAGATAAAATAAATCAGTTATTAGAGATGAGTTATTAAAACTATTATGTTTAGAAATGTGTTGAAAATTTTTTCTCTCCGTTTAACAGAAATTGGGGAAAAAAATAAACAGGGGGGCTAATAAATCAGGGGGTTGAATAGTTCTGATTGTAACTGTATTTAATGTATTACCTTAGGTAAGGAGAGATCTCCACTTAAGTATCACTTTATGCATTATAAAGCTTGAACCATTAGAATCGGTACTTGGTATCGGCCGATCACCAAGACAAGGAATTGGTACTCGGTATCGGCTGCAAAAATTCCTGATCGAAGCATCCCTACTAATTACTTTTTTAAAGGAGAGTGCCCAACACTGGTCATTTCCCCTCAAAATGTTTAGATTTTGTCGTATGACTTTCAACCAGAGATGACCCAAAGAGATGTCTGGTGTCTGGACAGTTTACTACTAGCGTTGAAGGCACACATTTCAAACCTCCTCATTTTTTTTCTAGCTTTCCCCTCACTGAAGGGCATCCAGATTGTGAATGGTTTCCAAGGAGACTTGTCTATTCAAAATGCATGAAATGTTCTCTTCGGTTGGAGCCCCTGTTGTCGTATTTGATTGCTGATGTTTTAGTCAGAATTAGTGTGTATTCACGCAATCACGCGCTCATTCACAGGCGCTGTACAATCAGCGTGATTGATTGTATTAAGGAAATCATTCATAATGTTGTGCTGCTCTCTGCAGGGAGGAAAACAACCCCTAGTGACAAAGCAAAGGCTTGTAAAATGCGGCCGCGCGCTCATTGGTGGAAGCGGCAGCTTGGTGATCAACTCTGATTGGCTGATTCGCCGACCAATCAGCGCGTCTGTATCCAAGTCAACTTGGAATGTTGAGCTATTTAAATCCAGAGAAGGTGGATCTGATAGATTGAATTATACATTAGGATTCGCTTGATTGAATGTATGCTCGCTCGCTGTGGGTGTTAGCGTTAACTGAGTATTTTTAGGAGAGATATTTGATTTGCAGGATATTTCAGTTGAATACAAAGGTGACCAACGTGAAGCTTTTTGAGGTATTACATTTTATAACACCATTAAAAGACGTCTTTTGAGTAAAATCAGGTACAGTTATTAAAAATGTAATGTTCAGGTAGACCTTTCAGACTGATTTGTCCTTTGCTTGTGTCAGCAGAATGAAATCTAAGCACTTGACTGAGTTTTCATCGCCCTCTGCAGGTTAAAAAAACGAGTACATGTAAAAATATGGTTTAAATACCTTGATTGAATAAATTAAATTGTATTAATTATATGTAAAATTGTGTATTAAAGTATATCATATATTTGAATATAAAGCCCTTCTCTTAATTTTTCAATTGTTTTAATATTTCCAATAATATTTTTCTTCTTCTGAAGAACGTCTCTTTTAGTTTAGTTGAGACAAAAGCAGTTCTTAATTTTTTTTGACGACAATTAATTTTGTCACTGTTCTTCAATGACTTGCCAATATTAAACTAGTTAAATTGCACTTCAAGCTCAATACTAGTATCTTGGAAGCAACTAGTAAAATATTATGTACTGTCATAATGGCAAAGAAATTACTTATTAGAAATTAGTTATTAAAATAGTTATGTTAACGCCCTTTGCAGGTTAAACAACGAATAGATGTAAAAATATAAAGGTTCAAATACCTTGAAATGATTGACTAAATAAATTAAATTGTATTAATTGTATATTAAATTATGTATTAAAGTATATCATATATTTGAATATATAGCCCTCCTGTTTTTTTATTTTTATATTCAATTTCAAATATTTCCCAATGGATGTTTAAGGGAGCAAGAAACCTATCACAATATTTCCTATAATATTTTTTTCTTCTGGAACAAAGGTAGTTAGTTTGGCTAGAAAAAAAATCCTTAAGTTTTTTTTTTATTATTTTAATATTTCCTATATATTTTTACTTCTAGAGAGAATTTCTTTTAGTTTGGTTGGAACAAAAGCAGTTTTAAAAAATTTTTTTGACGACAATCAAATAATTTTTTTTCGATTGACTACAGAACAAATGACTGTTGTCCAATGACTTGCCTATATTAAACTAGTTAAATTGCACTTTAAGCTCAGTATCTTGCAAGCAACTAAAGCTAGTCAAATACGAAAAAATGGTATTAAAAATTAGTTATTAAAAGTGTTATGTTAACTGAGTTTTCATCGCCCTCTGCAGGTTAAAAAACGAATAGATGTAAAAACATAAAGGTTAAAATACCTTGAAATGATTGAATGAATAAATAAATTTTATTAATTATATATTAAATATGTATTAAAGTATATCATATATTTAAATATATAGCCCTCCTGTTTTTTATTTATTCTTTTTTAAATATTTCCCAATGAATGTTTAAGAGAGCAAGAAACTTATCTCTGTATTTCCTATATTTTTTATCCTGGGGAAAAAAAATGTTATTTAGTTTGGCTGGAATTAAAAAAAAAAAGTAAATTAAACAACAATTATCATATTTTTTCAAGACTGGCTACAGAACAGCCGTTTAATTGCACTTTAAGCTCAATACTAGTATCTTACAAGCACTAGAAACATATTATGTACTGTCATCATGGCAAAGATGAAAGAAATTGGTTATTAAAACTATTACGTAAAAAAAAAAATGTGTTAAAATTGATCTATTATAAACAGCTGTTGCAAAATATTTTAATAACAACGAAATGTCACAGGAGTACTAATAATAGTGACTTCAGCTGTATTATATGAAATATACCTACACTGTGAAAAATGATTAGCTGACTTGACTTAAAATAAGCAAGTAAACCTGTTGATTTAAAAACAACTAGTTGGATTTACTTAAAATGTTAAAGCAACAGGTTCACTCAATTTTAAGTAAATTAACTATGTGCATACTTATACACCCTGAGTAAAAATCAACTTAAAATTTCCAAGTCACTATTGGTTTTGATCACCTCTTTAAGTTAAGTCAACTTGTCGATTTTAAGGCAACGGGTTTACTCACTTTTTTTTAAAAAGTAGAGGATATAAAAATAACTTTTTTACAGTGTAGAGGAATGCTAATGACATTTCTGGGACAGTTTAGAATCAAAATAATAAAATAGAAATTATATTCTGATTCATTCATTTTCCTTCGGTTTAGTCCCTTAGTCCCGCCAACTATTCCAGCATATGTTTTACACAGCGGATGCCCTGCCATCACTGGGAAACACCCATACACTACGGACAATTTAGCTTACCCAATTCACCTATACTGCATGTCTTAGGACTGTGGGGGAAACCGGAGCACCCGGAGGAAACCCACGTTAACACGGGGAGAACATACAAACTCCACACAGAAATGCCAACTGGCCCAGCCAGAACTCGAACCAGCGACCTTCTTGCTGTGACAGTGCTAACCAAACATTCTGATTGCTTAACTATTACAATTTGTTGACCGTGTTCATTAAATTCTATTATATGTAACCTTTTAAACTAAAAATGAACTCGCGTGGGTTTGGTTTAACAATGTAGCTGGTTGTTGCTAGAAGGGATACAGCCCAACCGGAAGTTAACAAGAATGATTTATTTTCAAATTATTTTATTAAACTACTCTTTAAATTGTATTTTATATACGTATACCCCTACCCCAACCCTAAACCTAACTCTCACAGTAATGTAAAAATATGAATTTTTATTGTACAGTGTCACAGAAGGCGACACGGTGGCTCAGTGGTTATCACTGCAAGACCTCACAGCAAGAAGGTCGCTGGTTTGAGTGGATAATTTGGCGGTTCATTCCGCTGTGGCGACCTCTGATGAATAAAGGGACTAAGCCGAAAAAAATGATGCTGTATTGTTGCGAGTATCCTCAGCTGTATCCCATCTAAGCTTATAAGCGCTGTTGTAGCTTTGATTTACCGCCATTCCTTTGAGGCGCGCGTCTGGTGTCACTATAGCAACGGCTCAAACACTGACACATTGTAACAAAAGTTTGGAACGTATGGAACACTTTGTTGTTTGTGTGTGTGTGTGTGTGTGTGTGTGTGTGTGTGTTTCTATAATTTGAACGCGTGTCTGGCATAACTATAGCAACGACTCAAGCACTGAAGCATTGCAACAAAAGTTCGGAACGTATGGATACATCTTAAAAGTGTGTGTGTGCGCCCGCGTGTTTTCTTTTCTATAATTAGAGCGCGCATCTTGTTGTCTAATTTACGTTTAACTCTAAGTTTAACAAATACACGACTTTATTCGGCGTGAGAAGTGAAGATGTCACAGACTTACAGCTCGCCAGTGAAGGTGGAGGAGCTGGAAGAAGAGCTGAGCGCTCAGATTCACTCTCTAAGGACTGAGATTGAGGACAAGGACATTTTACATCAAAAATCCTCAAAACCATACAGGTCAGACAGATGATTGCACTTATAACTTTTATAATGTTTCATTAATAATAAGTCCTTAAAAGATGCTATTAATTATGTATTAATATGTATGAATTATGTATACATTTAGGTTTTATTTATGGTTTTATTCATTGATTTATGCTTGAGCTTTATTTCAGGTCACTAAAATTGCTTGCATAACATCAGTAAACATACATATCAAATATTTTAGAATTTCATGGATATTTGATTTACTTTCTATTTATTTTTTTTATTTAGCAAAATCTTTACTTAATTATATTTTATTTAATTATTTAAAATTGCTAGTGCCAGGCAAAGATTAAACAAAATAAAAGTTTGTTTTGACATAATATACATGTATGTGTGTATATTCGGCCTGATCTCACGAGGAAACGTAAGTATTTTACGTTTTGCCAGTTTAGTGGCTAATTCGTACGAATTCGTACAAGTTCAGTCGTACGAAAATGTAAGAATTTAAAAAGGAGGCGTGGCACCTAACCCCACCTCTAACCCCAACCGTCATTGGGTGATGAGCAAATCGTACTAATTTGTACGAATTAGATCGTACGAATTCATACGAATTAGCCACTAAATCAAAAAGTTACGAATTGCTGTGAGATTGCGTTGGTATATTTTTATTATGTATATGTGATACATGAGCAATATCACACGAGTAGCAGTGCCATATGACTGTATATCGACACTGGTGGGAGGCGTGCGTTGGCTGAAGGCCACAGGCCGAGTGCCTTAGTGTTCCACTAGTGACAATATACAGCCATAATCGCACTGCTACTCGTGTGATATTGCCTTTATACAACAGTTTGACGCATAATTGTGTATATCAAACACGGAAAATCATTTTGTATGAGGAACTACTTTCTTCCGCCACTCATTCACATCTGCAGCTGATGTCAGAACAGCAAAAACCGTTGCTACTTCACAAACATCACTTTAGAGCTAGTGTTTGAATGATTCTCCAAGCGTAATGTCTAAAGTGATGCCAAAACAGGGGATTTTGTTCACATTTTAAGATTATAAGGCTGAACAGCTTGAAATGCCATCAGTCTACATAGATTTCCCAGTATTTCTCTGTTGCAATTAAGAGATCACAATAATTTATCCAGAAAAAAACAGAGCAAAGCAAACACTACCAGACTATAGTATAAATACAGCACTACAAGACAAGGGTGTAGAATGGGCATGGACGGAGGAGACGTGTCCCCACCAATATCCATCAATTACTGAAATGTCCCTACCAATAATTTAATCAACTTCAAAATAAACATTTAAAATAACAATAAAAATCAACCCTTAGTAACCTACACATGCACGTGTTCGCTACGAGTTCACTGTAATACTATTAACCAAAGAAGTTCAATTAAATCAGTAAATTCGTAAAAGTAAAGTCGATTGTGGCCTCCATGATTTTAAAAAACAAATTGGGATAAAACAGTTAAATTGCATCACACACCTCTCTAAATTTCTCTACATTCATGCCTCCTCAAAGCCTGATTGCAGTAAAATCATGTAAATTACCTTTTGCAGCATGTGACGTGATTGTTATCTGTATTATTAAGTGTTTATTTTATATTATTAAGTACTTGATTCATGTAGAGACGTATGTCGTATGTCCCTACCAATGTCAAGAGCGAATCTACGCCCTTGCTACAACATAAAAAAAGAGAGAGATTGACTTAGTGTCATTTACCTGTTCTATAATGATTTGATCATTATATGATGATTATTGTGCAGTCTCTGTCACCATCTTGTGGCGGTACGTCAACCGTCTTTGCTCTGCTCAGTATGACAGGCTAATGGCCGCCGATGCGCTGAATCTCCAAAATTATGAATATTTAAAATAGGCACTATCCTTATAAACAAACTGCATAGTTGCAATCTAAATAACTATGCTCGCCTAAAAAGCCTCGAAAGTACATTATGTGGTCTAACAGCTGCAATATTTGTCAAACTGCTCTGCTTGCCACTCGTGTGGGCGGAGTAATACACAAAGGTGAAGAGGCTGTATGAATGCTGATATTACTTTAAATATCTCACAGCTATTAGCCAATCAGATTCGAGAACCAGACAGAACTGTTGTATAAGCAAATTTATAAAAACAAAATTACACAAAACAATTTTATTACATATTTCAATTTGTGTATAACTTGTATTCTATACATGCATGATTTATATCAACATTTTATGTGCATGCATGTGTGTATTTATATCATTAATTCATTCATTTTTTTTCGGCTTAGTCCCTTTATTCATCAGGGATCGTACAGTGGAATGTACCGTAAACTTATCCAGCATATGTTTTATGCAGCGGATGCCCTTCCAGCTGCAACCCATCACTAGGAAACACCCATACAGCCTCATTCACACGCATACTCTAAGGACAATTTAGCATAACCAATTCATCTGTACCGCATGTCTTTGGACTGTGGGGGAAACCGGAGCACCCGGAGGAAACCCACGCAAACACGGGGAGAACATGCAAACTCCACACAGAAATGCCAACTGGCCCAGTCGAGGCTTGAACCAGTGACCTTCTTGCTGTGAGGCGATCAAGCTACCCACTGAGTCACAGTGACGCCCTTGTATTTATATAATCATAATAATTATAGACAGCACACACACATATTTTAAGTCAAAACAAACTTTTATTTAGGATGCCATTAATCCAATTAATTATTGCCCAGCCCTAAAAACAGCTAAATTATACGTAATTATGTTTCACTGACCTTTTCAGCTCTGTCCATATTCCAAAAGATGCATCTTATTTTCGTCGGGAGAGGCAACAGGTGCTTCTTAAAGCGCTGCAGGTGAGTTTGCAGATGTAATAGAACAGAATAGGATCGAATGCCTTTTATTGTCACTTTACACATATACAATGTACATTATATACGGTTGAAGTCAGAATTATTAGCCCCCCTTTGATTTTTTTTTTTTTTTTTTGTCTTTTTTAAATATTTCCCAAATGATGTTTACCAGAGCAAGGACATTTTCACAGTATGTCTGATAATGTTTTTTCTTCCCGAGAAAGTCTTATTTGTTTTATTTTGGCTTGAATAAAAGCAGTTTTTAATTTTTTCAACACCATTTTAAGGTCAAAATTATAAGCCCCTTTAAGCTAGATTTTTTTTGATAGTCTACAGAACAAACCATCGATATACAATAACTTTCCTAATTACCCTAACCTGCCTAGTTAACCTAATTAACCTAGTTAAGCCTTTAAATGTCACTTTAATCTGTATAGAAGTGTCTTGAAAAATATCTAGTAAAATATTATTTACTGTCATCATGGCAAAGATAAAATAAATCAGTTATTAGAAATGAGTTATTAAAACTATTATGTTTAGAAATGTGTTGAAAAAATCTGCTCTCCATTAAACAGAAATTGGGGGAAAACATAAACTAATAATAATATAATATAATATAATATAATATAATATAATATAATATATATATATATATATATATATATATATATATATATATATATATATATATATATATATATATATATATAATTCAGGGGGGCTAATAATTCTGACTTCAACTGTACATGTGCGATGAGACTAAGTGCATTTCCCTACTCAGTGCAAACATGTAAATATATTCTTACAATACAAATCACACTAAACAACAAGTTACAGTAGAAATAAATGTAGACGTTAAACAGTAGTGCAAATTAGGGGATCAGAGGGGCGTAGGGTGAGGTGACTAAACAATTCTGAGGTAGAAGAAGAGACATACAATATATAATATGTAAATATAAGATGATAAATAGGGCTTATATTAAAGGGGACCTATTATGCAAAAATCACTTTTAAGGGGTTTAAACACACTTGTGTGGCAGCAGGCTGTGAATACATCCAGCTTCTAATGGTAAAGATGTATTAATTGTATTTTTTTTATAATCACACTTAATAAAAACAGTCTACAGAAACACTTTGATAGACATTCTCTCTTTGTACTTGTCATCAGAGGGGGAAAGCCCCGCCCATTAGTGATGAGCTCCCCCTTATTAGCATAGGATGTTAGTCATGTTTTTGAATCTGCCACCATGCTGACACATAGACATTTGTAGCTCCGCCCTCTTCTGAAAAAAGCACAATCTCATTTGAATTTAAAGCCACAGTCACAAAACGGCATTTACATCGTGTAAAAAGGGTCATAATAGGTCCCCCTTAACATTTTTAAGCTTGTGTGTGTGCCTGCGGTGGTTTATTTGACATTTAATGCTGTCTTTGATCTAAATGTTAGGTGTCGTCCACTAAGCCTGTAGTTTCTCAAGCAGAAGTGGCTCAGAGAGAGATGGAGATCTGTCTGATTGAAGAGCACAAAGCCGACGGTCTGCCTTTACTGCTGCATCAGGTTTCATTGAGCTCATTTCATAATACACAGCTATTTAACTCTGAATTACACTGAATTGAGAAGAAAAAATACTCTATTGTCTTTTTTTTAATCTGACACTCTCCAAAATAAAGGTATAAGAACTGTGACTGGGGTGGTAACATAATGGTATCAGTGACAGTTTTTCTACCTTTGTTTCTGAGAGTGTATATTTGATGAAATTGTCATCACTGATTCTGTTTATTATTGTAAAGCTGCTGTAAATAAAGTGATTTGACCAGTTTAATCTTCTATAATGAACATTTCTGATCATTCTGGCTCAGTTTTACACTGATCAAACGCATCAACTGGCACGGTGCAAGTACCAGCTGATGCTCAGATGGAGGAGATTTGGCCGCCATTCCACTGTCCTGGAGAAACTATATCCCCAGTATGAAGTAAGCATAATATTCCAAATGATTTTATGCATTTGGTGTCAAAATGAATGCATTACATTTTGAATATTTTTTTGCAATTTGTTGGAAAATTCATGCGTATGATTTTATGCATTTAGTGGCACAATAAACTCATGACATTTTTGAATAATATTTTGCTATTAGTGACAAAATTAAGACATGAATTTTCAATTGTTTTTGTGCATTCAGTGGCAAAATGAATGCATGGACTTTTCTGTATTTTTATACATTCAGTGGCAAAATGAAAGCATGAAATTCAAAATATTTTAAAACATTCAGTGGCAAAATTAATGCTTAGAACTTTCAATATTTTTATGCATTGAGTGGCAAAATGAATGCATGAAATTCGTAATATTTTCGTGCATTCAGTGGCAATATTATTATTGCATGAAATTTTGAGTATTTTTATGCATTCAGTGGCAAAATTAATGCATGATATTTTAAAATATTTTTTTACATTCAGTATCAAAATGAATGTATGGAATTTTCTGTATTTTTATGCATTTGCTGGAAAAATTAATGCATGGAATTTTATCAGTATTTTTAAATATTTTGTGCATTGGCAAAATGACTGCATGACATTTAAAATATTTTATGCATTTAGTAGCAAAATTGATGCATGGAATGTTCTGTATTTTTGAGTATTTTTATGCATTAAGTGGCAAAATTAATGCATGAAATTTGTAATATATTGTGCATTCAGTGGCAAAAATAAAGCATGCATTTCTGAATATTTTTATTGCATTCTGTGGCAAAATAAATGCATGGAATGTTCAGTGTTTTTAGGCATTCAGTAGTAAAATGAATGGATGATAATATAAGTATTTTTATGCATTCAGAATATTTTTATGCGTTCCCTGGACAAATGAATGCATGGAATTTTCAATATTTATTTATGCCTTCGGTGTCAAAATTGATGCATGGGATTTTGAGTATTTGTATGCATTTAGTAGCAAAATTAATGCATAAAATGTTGAATATTTTGTGCATTTAGGTGCAAAATAATTGCATGAAATTCTGAAAATTTTAGGCTTTCAGTGGCAAAATGAATGCATGAAATTTAGAATATTTTAGGCTTTCAGTGGCAAAATGATTGCATGGAATTTTCAGTATTTTCAAAATATTTTTATGCATTCAAGTGGCAAAATTAATGCGTTAAATTGTGTGTATTTTTATGCATTCAGTGGCAAAATGAATGCATGAAATTTGTAATATTTTTGTGCATTCAGTGGCAATATTATTATTGCATGAAATTTTGAGTATTTTTATGCATTCAGTGTCAAAATTATTGCATGATATTTAAAAACAAAAAAATTGCATTCAGTGTCAAAATAATGCATGATATTACAAAAAATTACATTCAGTGACAAAATGAATGTATGGAGTTTTCTGCATTTTTATGCATTCGCTGGAAAAATGAATGCATGGAATTTTATCAGTGTTTTAAAATATTTTTGTGCATTGGCAAAATGAATGCATGAAATTTAAAATATTTTATGCATTTAGTGGCAAAATTGATGCATAGAATGTTCTGTATTTTTGAGTATTTTTATGCATTAAGTAGCAAAATTAATGCATGGAATTTGTAATATATTATGCATCCATCATGTCCCTGGTCCTTTGTGTAGAAGCAGATCACACATTTAACAGCTGAATTTGAGGATTGTGTGCATCGTGCGCGTCGTCTTGCCATATCCAGAGAGAAGGTGCTGCTGGGTTTGGAGAGTCCCATCGCTGTGATCAAACAGGAGGACATCAACATTTACCTGCAGTGGCTCATTTGCCATCTGCACTCCGTCAAACACATCCACAACTTCCTGCATGTGAGGAAACACATTAATATAGCCAAATATTCGAGACCGGAAGTAATGATAATGGTTTAAAATTCGAAACGATTTAGGTCTTAATCCTAGAACATTCTAAAAAAAATTTAAAGGGGATACATTTCCACAACATAACAAACAAGTGGTGTAAAAAATGTAATTTATTGATTTAATTAGAATTTTAAACATTCAAACTTTGCAAACATTTAAACTTCAAACTACAACAAACATAATTTTACGTTTCCATTTGATCTCAAAACAATCAAAAATAATAATAAAACTCTTGTTTTGGAGATTTACATTTTCCTCTTAATGTTTATTACTGTATGTTTGTCGCTACAATAGACATTCTGGTTTTATTTTTATATTTTGTTGGTTGCAGGTTCTTCATTATCTTCCTTCCATTGAGTGGAATGAAGATCACACGTCTACAGCTGGAGATCTGACGTCACCTGCATATTTTGATGGTAAAAATGCTATTTTTTAGGGTATATTTTTGTTAAAATCACGGAAATATTTTAGTTTAAAACATTTGGAAACACTCTCTCGAAATGTTTACACAGTAATAGGCTTTAAAAACATGTACAATGGCTAAACTTTCACTCTATTAAACTTTGTAAGTATTCCACAAATCACACATGCGTTCTGAACTGCAGTGTCTGCTCTGCTATGATCCCAATTTGATACCTAACTAATGCAGATGTACACCAAAATGTTTTTTTTATATTGTGCATCCGGGTGGCACAGTGGCTCAGTGTTTAGCACTGTCGCCTCACAGCAAGAAGGTTGCTGGTTTGAGTCTCGGCTGAGCCAGTTGGCGTTTCTGTTGGGTGGGTTTCCTCCAGGTGCTCCAGTTTCCCCCGCAGTCCAAAGATATGCAATATGAATGAATTGAATCAACTAAATTGGCCATAATGTCTCTCTCTGTGTGTGTGTGTGTGTGTGTGTGTGTGTGTGTGTGTGTGTGTGTGTGTGTGTGTGTGTGTGTGTGTGTGTGTGTATGTGTTTTTGTGACATATCAGGACACAAATCTGTATAATGACATGGGTATGACGCAGGTATTACAAAAAGCAGGTGGAATATGAGGACATTGGTGACGTCCTCACTTCTCAAAAAGCTTCTAAATCACACAGGATGAGTTTTTTCAGGGAGTAAAGCTGTACACTGTCTCCTGTGATGGTTGGGTTTAGGGGTAGGGTGGGGTGAGGGCAATATAATATACGGTTTGATCTGTATAAAATGAATGGAAGCCTATGTAATGTACCCACTTTTCACAAAAACAAACATCTGTGTGTGTGTGTGTGTGAATGAGTGTGTATGGGTGTTTTCCAATACTGGGTTGCAGCTGGAAGTGCATCCGCTGCGTAAAACATATGCTGGAATAGTTGGCGGTTCATTCTGCTGTGGCGATCCCTGAAATAAAAACTAAGCTGAAGGAAAATGAATAAATGAAGATTGTGCATCCATATCTTGAACTGAATAGTATATTATATGTCATGCATGAATCTGCTTTTTGACCCATCAGGGGTGTTTGTATCGATGTCAGAGCTTCCCTTGCTTTCGACCAATTTAGAGGATTTTAAAGTTCAGCTGGATTTTCTGCTGTCACATTATGACGTCGAGTACAACACAAACAGCATCAAGACTGCAGCAGATGAAATGGAGCTCTTCAGTCTGGTAATCCTGATCAAAATACACTAACCTAATACACTACCTAATACCTAGAAGAATCTAAAACAACATACACTAACCATCAATGAAATCTTAAACACTAAAGCATGAGGAATTCTACTGCATTCTGAAAAATAAACCATTTTATAATATAATGTTCACTACCTGACAAAATTCTTGTCATCGATCCCAGTTGTAAGAGCAACAAATAATAACTTGTCTTCTAGTTGATCATTTGGAAAAGTGGCAGAAGGTCGATTTTCTGATACATCATCTGTTGAACTGCATCCCAATCATCACAAATACTACAGAAGACTTATTGGAACCCGCATAGACCCAAGATTCTCACAGAAATCAGTCAAGTTTGGTGAAGGAAAAATCATGGCTTGGGGTTACATTCAGTATGGGGGCGTACCAGAGATCTGCAGAGTGGATGGCAACATCAACAGCCTGAGGTATCAAGACATCTGTGCTGCCCATTGCATTACAAACCACAGGAGAGGGCAAATTCTTCAGCAGGATAGCGCTCCTTCTCATACTTCAGCCTCCACATCCAAGTTCCTGAAAGCAAAGAAGGTCAAGGTGCTCTAGGATTGGGCAGCCCAGTCACCAGAGTAAACATTATTGAGTATGTCTAGGGTAAGATTAAGGAGGAGGCATTGAAGATGAATCCAAAGCATCTTGATGAATTTGGGAGTCCTGCAAGAATGCTTTATTCGCCATTCCAGATGACTTTATTAATAAGTGATTTGAGTCATTGCAGAGATGTATGGATGCAGTCCTCCAAGCTCATGGGAGTCAGACACAATATTCATTCTTTTTCCACTGCACCATGACTTCATATTCTATACTGGACATTATTTCTGTTAAGTGACAAGACTTTTGTCTAAGCAAAGTCAGACCTTACTGTCTTAATGAAATAATTAAAAAATTAAGGCATGATCATATTTTATTTTGGTAAAATAAGTGTAATCTAGAGGCCTTTGCCTTTCATATAAGCCACTTCTGATACCAAATGATCAACTAGAAGTCAAGTTATTATTTGTTGTTCCTAAAACTTAGATAGGCCACAAGACTTTTGCCAGGTAGTGTAGATTAAACAATTAGAATCCACATAAAATAAACTAATAATTAAAAATTAACACTTTAGTATAATTCCCACTATTAATTACTTTTATTTCTATTACTTGTTTATTACCTGCTTGTTGTTAAGATATTGGGTGTTTATTAGTACTTACAAAAGTATGATCTTAATCTACATCCCTAATCCTAACCAAAATCTAAACCCAACCATTACATTACTAACTGTTAATAAGCAGCTAATAATTAGTTATACTATTTTTGATTAAATGGTTTGTTAACAGCGTTTTAGGCCTACCAATGAGAAATGAAATCTTTTATAAAGACCTTTTATTACTCAAGACATTTTTGACAAGAAAATTCATAATTCTAAGAATAACAAACATATTTTAAATGTCAACCTGCAAAAAACATGATATACATTTGTATAATTTTAGGACAAAAAAAGGACACATGATTATTTCGATTATATACAGTAGGGGAAATAAGTATTAAACACGTCATGTTTATTCCTGGGAATAATATTTCTAAAGGAGCTGTTGACATGAAATTGAACCAGATTTTGGTAAAAACCCAAACAATACAAACATAAAAATAAAACAAAACAAACCAAATCTTAAAAATGATTTATGCATAATAACAATGGAATGACACAAAGAGAAAATGCTGAACTACTGAAGTGTATTTAATGCTTTTTATTAAAGGCTTTTTTTTGGTGATGGCAGCTTTAAGACGCCTCTCATATTGAAAATTAATTGCTCAGGTGTGAGTTTTTCACAGACCTCAACAGTGTAAAAATCTTGATGGTTCTGTGGGTCTCATGGGATCCCATATGGGATTAAAATGCCCCACCAGTTATGACATCCTGGTGCCGGGCCTGCTTAGTCCTATCACTTTAAAATAACAAACACTGTACATCTCTCTATTTTTAGGCTAAAACACTGCTTTATATATTTATTTATTTAGGCCTATTTGTATGTATGTTTGTACCTAATTTCATTTTAGTTGTCATTTATTTTAGTGGTGTTTTATTTCTTTAATTCAACTTTCATTTCACTAAGCTTCATTTCACTTAACACATTTACAATAATAATCAAGCTGTTAACAAGTTTTTAATGATTAATGAAGCAATTATAGTGTTTTGTATTATTATTTAATCTTCATTTACAAGTAGCAGGGTATTTACAGCTACTGTATATTTCTGTCCGTTCGCATCCCGTCTCTTTGTGTAACCTGGCGGCATAGTCGCAAACTGCTGTCATACCTAAAAACACGTTCTTACGCGGCGGCGTTACAAGCCCCAGCGGTAATAATCACATTAAAGTAGCACCTACTGTATCAAATATGAGCTTTATTTTGTATTTTATATTGGATTCAAGTCAGGTGACTGGCTGGGCCATTCTACAGCTTGATTTTCTTTCTCTGAAAGCATTTGAGAGTTTGCTTGGCTGTTTTTGGATCATTGTCTTGCTGAAATGTCCACTCTGGTTTCATCTTAATCATCCTGCTAATGTAGATGTTGGACTGAAGCAGTGAAGGAAGAGCAGAGGGTTGCTGAAGAACTACTGAGAGATTTCAGCTGCTGTCTGGGCGTTTACATTATATGAATTTCTTTGTTTCTTACAAACACCTGGTGAAAATTTCAAGTCAACAGCACCTTTAGAAATATGTTTTCTGAGAAAAATGATGGCGTGTTCAATGCTTATTTCCCCAACTGTAGGGTATATGTAAAGGAATATAACATTTGTATAAATCCTATATCAGGAGAACATGATAAAAATATCAAAAATCAAATAAAAACCTTTTTATTTTTAAGAATATTGTATCCTTAGTTGATCTTGCAGTTTCTGCTTGTGGCAAAGCATTAGTGATGTTTATTTCACTCAACAATGAATGTGATAAAAGATAATAATGATAAATATGATAAAATAATAATAATGAATAAATGATTGACAATAAAAGAACATTTTTGGATACACTAGTAACTTAATGTCTTAAAACCTTTGAGTTTAGCTTTTAGGTAAGGTTTTACAGCTCAGTAATTGTCTAAATATTGGCCCAATAAAGTGTCAAATGTTGTTTCTGCTGTATATCCGTAGGTTCTGTATGTGTTCAGGACTGTGTTTAAACAGCAGGAGGAGATGAAGATCTTCCTTCAGTATGACAGCACTGAAGCCACAGACAGGAGATTTGGCAGAAAGAGTTCAAACATGACGCTCAGAAAACAGGCCAGCTGGATTCCTCATATTCAGGTGCAAGGTTATTTCAGTGAACCAAAACTAAAACTACTAGTCAAAAGCTATTTTTGTTTTAATGATTAGCCAAAATAACTCAGAAAAAAATCTGAATTAATAAGCACTGGAAAATACCTGTAGATGCTCTTTTCAGACAAACACATCAGTCAAGCGCATGGTTATACAGAGAAATGTATTTTTCTATATAAACTATAGGGCTGTCAATCGATTAAAATATTTATTCGTGAATAATTGCACATTTAATCTTTCCAAATATAAATTAAATTAATATACAGTAATGTTGCTTTTGGAAGCTGCAGAACTACATCTAGGACTAAGTGCACACAATAAGAAATTTAAGCTTAACAGTGTTTTATAGGGATGAACGGAAATAAAAATTCTTGCCTCAAGAAAATATGAAAGAAAATATGCTGCATTAATCACAAATTAATAAAATGAAGCCCTAATATAAACATAAGACCTGTATTATTACTTCAGTTGTCAAAAAAATGTAACTAGGCATGTTTAACTACATATGGTAGGTTGCATATGGAAGATTCCATAAGTGAACTCTATTAATTATAATAAACTAATAATGTAAAATACTATTAAAGCCTTTGTTAGTCTTCGTTAACACTAGTTTCTACATATATTATTGCATTATAAAAATCTAAAATTGTATCTGCAAATGTTTTTAATGGACCCGAGCTGATGTGACCTCACAATAAATGGTTAAATAACGATGGTTAACAAATGCTATGACAAATTATTAATTAATTAATTTATTTATTAATTTATATTATGTCTTTCCTTTCAATTAATTTATTTAATTTTATTATACAATAAACATTTACTGATTTATTTACATTTCCTACATTTTATTTCAGTTAAATAGTAGCAGCTTTTAGTTATGTAAATTCTAGTTTTACTTCGACAGCCCTAAAACATGTGTTATAACTTTACTTCATTTACCAAAATAATTAACTAGGCATGTTTGACTACATGTACAGTATGGTTTTTAATATAAAGTTTGTCTGAATTCTTCATAATCTTTGCTTTTATGTGTTGCATTTTATATGGTTTTGGCTTCAGTGTTTGTGCAATCAATTCTTTTATTTGTATTACTAAGAAGTTTGCACAAGAGTAAATGTAAGGCAAGGTTTATTTATATAGCACATTTCATACACAGTGGCAATTCAAAGTGCTTTACATAAACAGGAATAAAAGAGACAAGTATAAATAAAATAAAAACAAATAATAAAACAATGTAAGTTGTTTAAACACAAAACTTTGCTTTGGTCGACAATAAACGTGTTCGGTTAACCCTGCTAAACTAGAATGACTAAATAGGTGGACATAGATTAATTTTTTAATCTAGATTACTCCCACTGTAATCTTGGAATTAATCTAGAATAATCTAGATTAAAATGGCTAATTTGAATTCTGCCGAAGGCATTCAGAATATGTGTGCTACCCAAATAATGACTAAAAGTAAGTCTTTGAGAACGGGTTTCTCAAGCCAGGTGGCGCATTAGACCAGGAGCTCATCTTCTGTTTCCAAAATGCATCACAAACTGCTTGAGAAACTGTTCTACTATGATAATTGGTGATGAAAATAAATAATGTTCAATAAGATGTACTTGTGTTTACTAACTGTTTATTTAGTTAAACATGAATTTTGAACTGTAGGCCTACATAAGCTCCAACAGCGATTTTTTTTTTTTTTGATGAGCTTAATCCGACTAAAGTCATAACTGAACTAAACAGAAATTGAATTAAGAAGTGAAGTATGCAGATATTAGTGGCATTATTGAAGTAAACACCGCAATCAAACTATTACCGTCATGTAGGACTTTTCGCCATATTTTTTCAGACAAGATCCACACACAGGGCTCTCAGTAAAGGACCGCAGACAGTTTTTTTTTTCCATTTGGCGTGCGCTATTAAATTCCATAACACTCTCACCAGTCCTTACTCCTTATTTGCGTCTAATACCCCCATATGTCATGGGGGCATGAATGAAATGTTCATGAGTGAAGGTGAAACTGCCGAACTGCAGTTAAAGTCACTCAAAATTACAGGAAACTCTTACATGAAAGCACTTCACGTAAACACCTTCATTATATTGTTGTCTATTAAGGCAAATAACTAGATTACAGATGTCCATGTATGCGTAGTCAGTAGTGTGTTCGAAGTAAGTGAAAGATCCAGAAGGGCATCCTGCTGATTTGATTCAGAAGGCCACTTTTTTTGTCAGACGACTCACCGGTTTGACTTTCATTCACCGTCATTAATTTTAAAAAGCACCTGCTCCATTTTATTTGTATATGTTTTACTCGAACGCATAAACTCTACAGGTGCCTGATAGTTAGATGTGGAGCTAACATTAATCAGATTCACTCTAGTCAACTGCATCCATTTTAGCACGTCACGTTTCGTGTGGTAATTTCACAGTAGGAATACACACAGGTTCGAAGACTCATCTCGCCACCTACAGTGCAATTCGGTCAGGTATACATCCATGCTAAAATATCAAGGTGAAAGTCATCATAGCTTGCGTAGAATAAACCCTGCTCCCAACCCAACTTTGAGAATAGATTAACGTCGATATTTTTTTATTTTTTAGTCTCGCGTTAACGCCGACAACAGCCCACCACTAAAGTAAATATATAAAAACTAAACAGAAATGTGTTTAAGAACAAACTAAAACTATCACAACCTTGAATGGAACAAACTAAAATTAGACAATTTTACAGCAAATTAACAAATATTATTTAAATAAAAAATTCTAAACTATAACAACCTTTATCAAGTGACACATGCCTGTAGTATTTTTTAAATATGTGATAGTTCATGCAATAATACGATGTCTGAATATTTTGCCTCCTGCTGTAAACAAACAGATGAAACCAAAGCGAGATCCTTGGCTGCAGAAACAAATGGCCAAACTGAAGGAGCTCAGATTGACAGATGAACTTCTGCAGATGCACAGCAGCCTCCTGGAGGTGAACAGATTATATGGATATTCAGACTTTAACTAATGCAATAAACCTTTACGATTCCTTTGGTTAATCATGCATGCAGTTTGTTTGAAGACATTCTGAGAGCTCTTCACAATAAGCTCCCCTTAATTAACTCTATTAATTATCATGAAGTAACAATGCAAAATACTATGAAAGCTTTTATTAATTTCAGTTAATATTAATTGTTACATTTATCAATGATTATTAAAATCTAAAATTATTAACATTATTTAATGGACCTGAGATAATGAGAATTCACAATGAATGGTTAACTTTTACAAAGGTTAACAAATGAATTGTGTATTATTTATTCTTTCCTTCCAATTCAATATATATATATACAATATATATATATATATATATATATACAGTTGAAGTCAGAATTAATAGCCCCCCAGTTTATTTTTTTCCCCAATTTCTGTTTAACGGAGAGAAGATTTTTTTTCTGCACATTTCTAAACATAATAGTTTTAATAACTCATCTCCAATAACTTATTATTATTTTATCTTTGCCATGATGACAGTAAATAATATTTTACTAGATATTTTTCATGACACTTCTATACATCTTAAAGTGACATTTAAAGGCTTAACTAGGTAAATTAGGTTAACTAGGCAGGTTAGGGTAATTAGGCAAGTTATTGTATAATGATGGTTTGTTCTGTAGACTATCGGAAAAAAAAATATCTTAAATAATAATAATTTTGACCCTAAAATGGTGTTTAAAAAATTAAAAACTGCTTTTATTCTAATCGAAATAAAACAAATAAGACTCTCAAATTCAACTCAAATTCTTCTCAAGAAGAAACAATATTATCAGACTGTGAGATTATCAGATACTGTGAAAATTTTCTTGCTCTGTTAAACATCATTTGGGAAATATTTGAAAAATTTTTTTTTTTAAATAAAATTCAAAGGGGGGCTAATAATTCTGACTTAAACTGTATATATATATATATATATATATATATATATATATATATATATATATATATATATATATATATATATATATATATATATATATATATATATATATATATATATATATAATTTTTATTTATTTATTTATTTATTTTTTTACATTTTCAAAAAATTTTTATTTAGATAAATAACAAAGTTACTATAACCCAGCATTTTATTTTGAAAGAATTTAATAGATTTTTTAAAAAATAGGTTATGTTAAATCAGTTTATAGGTTTAGTTAACCATAAATAAGTATAATTAGTAACATAAACACTAAAGAAAAAAAACAAAAAACAAATTAATTAGTAAATAATTTGATATATTTGTATAGAACAATTGTTCAAATTTACCTGTAAGACCTCCTGTAAATAATAATGATTATTAATACATATATATATATATATAAATTCTGTATACATTTCTTGCACTTTTCCTCTTATACTCTTACGTTATCATCTTCAAAACATGTACTTTGGAAACTAACACTAACCAATCATTTTTGACCGTATCGTTTATTTTTAATGAATGTTAGATAATCCATTAAAGGGATCTTTCATCTAAAAATGAACATTTAATGACTATTTACTTTCATCCACATGGTTGCAAACCTTTATGAGTTTCTTTCTCACAAAAAAAGAAGATAGTTTGAAGAATGGTAGAAACCTTTAACCATATAGTCCTTACATAGGAAAAATAAGTACTATGGAAGTCAATGGTTACTGGTTTTCAAGATTTTGTTTAAGAACTTTTGTGTTCAATAAATTTGTAATAAGTGAAGAGTGAGTAAATGATGGCAGAATTTTTAGTTTTGGATGAACAGTCCTGTTTTGTCTCCTGAAGGATTCAGATCTTCATAAAGTGATCGATGCTTTAAAGCAGTTCATTACATCAGTTTGTGAACCAGAAGCTTCATCCCTTAAAGACACTTCAGATGTGTGGAGAAACATTTATAACACAGCAAACATGCTTCAAGTGAGTATCAAGTGGGAAAATACATGCATTTTAAAAATTATATTATATTCTCAAACTCAACATAAAAGCACACTCAAATTTTGAACATGTTCCTGTTGTGTTTGTTTGCTTTTGGGTCAACTGTTGGGTTAGTGGGTGGAGCAAATTCCTTTGATGGAGATCATCATGTTGAATTTAATGTAATTCCACTTTGAACATGCACTCGTGTTGTAAATGGGATTATTTATGTTTTTACTGCAGTAAGTTCATTATAAAATGTTGTAAAATGATACTGCATCATTACTTAATATAATTTAAAGCAACGTTTTATAGTTATTTTTAAATATTTGCTATTAGGAAGTTACCTATGGCAAATTTAATGTAATACGGTTTGTTATATTTACTTTCAGCTTTCATACAAGTTTGGTTTTTGGCCCTTTATAAGAAAATGTTTGGGCACCCCTTATTTAAAGCAAGACATTTACATATTTACATTTAGAATTGCTAAGATTTATATATACAGTTGAAGTCAGAATTATTAGCCCCTCTGAATTATTAGCCCCCCTGTTTATTTTTTTCCCTAATTTTTGGTTAACGGAAAGAAGATTTTTTCAACACATTTCTAAACATAATACATTTAATAACTCATTTCTAATAACTGATTTATTTTATCTTTGCCATAATAATAGTAAATAATATTTGACTAGATGTTTTTCAAGATACTTCTATACAGCTTAAAGTGACATTTAAAGGCTTAACTAGGTTAATTAGGTTAACTAGGCAGGTTAGGGTAAGGCAAGTTATTGTATAATGATGGTTTGTTCTGTAGACTATCGGAAAAAAAATTAGCTTAAAGGGGCTAATAATTTTGTCCTTAAAATGGTGTTTTAAAAATTAAAAACTGCTTTCATTCTAGCTGAAATAAAATAAATAAGACTTTCTCTAGAAAAAAAAATATTATCAGACATGCTGTGATAATTTCCTTGCTCTGTTAATCATTATTTGGGAAATATTAAAAAAAGAAAAAAAATTCAGCAGGGGGCTAATAATTCTGACTTCAACTGTGTATATATATATATATATATATATATATATATATATATATATATATATATATATATATATATGCAAATAATGCATTACTTCATTAAATATGCACTCATTTCTAGCACAGAAAATCTGAACATTGGATGAATGCAGGTTCAAATATTCTTGTTGAATTTTTTTTGCCATATTTTAGTCCAATTTTCCACTAATTTCCTTTTTTATCACTTCATAATTTGGAAAATACTGCAATCAAGAAAATATTAAAGTAAATGTAGTTTCACCATTTCATTGTAGAATGAAATGTTGTATATAATCAGACAAATTACATACTGTATGAACATATCACTGTGTAAAAACCATCAAAGTATATCGATCTGAATCAAACAATGAAGTCTGGTGTTTGTAAATGTGGCTGAATTTGAGATTTATGGCTCAGTGAAGAAGGAAATGCACATTTTGTTCAAATATATTTGAAATATACAGACGCAAATTGATCAACACTGACAAAAGATACACTTAAAAGTTTATTGTAAGTGTACATTTTCTTTCAATTACAAAAAAATCACTTTATGAAAATCCAAAAGCCCAAAATCTTAAAATTGATAGCTGCATGAAAAACAGTATTTACCTTTTCATAATTGTGTGCATTTTTTTTTCAGGTGACCACTGGACAAACATCTAATTTACTTAAATATGCAGATCAGAAGCCCTCTGAGAAGAAGAGTAAAGGGTAATTTTAGGCCACTGAAATGTTTATGTAATACTTAAGTACGAAGGTTGAGAGAGCTCAAAAGTGCTGCACATCAAAAATGCTTTTCTTACTTGGAGTTTTTGTCTTGTTTCTAGTCCTAATATCTAAAAATTATTAAATCAATAAGTAAAACGAGTCAAACAAGTCTCAACAAGTAAAAAATATTGTCTTGTTTTAAGACATAATGTGCCAAAATAAGTGAGTTTTTCTTTAAAACAAGCTATACTGTATAATGGAGTGGAGTAAGGAAAATAATCAACACAGGCTGATTCTAAAAAAACGTAACCCTATATACATTTCTGGAGGTCGTGAATTCTGTAGACAGAGGAACATATGGCTGCATTTCGTCTTTAAAGGGAACGCCATAGGGCGGTATGACGCCGTTTCTTTTCGCGCTTACCAGCTGACCGCTTACCTCCATATGGACAGCTTTTCTTTAGCGGGTGGACGCTGGTCAACCAGTGCTTTTGAAAACACTGTCGGTTGGGTTTAGGGAAGGAAGGAGGGCAGGTCAGTCAGTCAGTCATTCAGTCATTTATGTGATAAGAGCAGGCGCGAATGGCACTCGTGAGAGAAATTTGTGATCTGAAGCGTACACAGCGGCCTCTGGTGGATTTGTAAAAAAAAAACTGCAAAAAAACATAGCTCCTGGGACATATTTGGCGCTCTTCAGAAATGTATATAGGAGAACATTTTAAGAATGAGCCTCGGTTCAAAATAATCTTATGTCAAAATGAAAAATATGACTATTTTACTTACTCCATTAGCAGTTTTGGTTGTTTTAAGGAAAAACTCACAAATTTTGTCATATTAATTCTTAAAACAAGACTAAGGGCCCTATCATACACCCGGTGCAAGGCGCGACGCAAATGTTGTTTGCTAGTTTCAGCTGTACGCAAGTTTTTCACCACGCTGTTTAAATAGCAAATGCATTTGCGCTCATACAGTATGTGCACCAATAGGCATTCTGGTCTAAAAAAGGAGGTGTGTTGCTATTTTGAGGAACTAAAATCGACTGTTCAATAGACCAGCTAAGAGGAAGTCTAAAGTCCAGCGCAGAGCACGTTAGATGTGTGCCTCGCTTAAACATTGCTTAATACACACAGGATGTAGAGCAATACGCAAATATCTTTACAAATGAAAAAGAATTAAAGGAATAAAATATTACAAAAATGATTATTTTATACATAAATATAAAAACCACTTCCTTCATGCCTTCTTTATCTGGAGGGGGGGGGGGGGGGGCTTTATTCATGACAATTTGCTTTTGTATAATGTTATTATTATTAGCAGTATTATTTATTATATGCATATTTATATTTGTTTTGTTAAAAACAAGCTTAGATTTGTCCACCTGTCAGGTTTTAGACCATATGGGGCATAGCATGTGTATTTGGATATAACTCAGTTTTTTGACCACACTTCATTATTATTGTTCATTTATTCGTTTGCTGGAAATTAAAACTGAATTTAGAAATAGGCTAATGGATGTCTGTGCGTACAACACCTTTCCTTATTCACGGAAGAAAGTGAAAGTAAAGAATGAGGAGGCTTATTCTCTCATTCTCGCGCTGCAGATGGTTTGTTTAACTTTTTTCTCGCTTGTGAAGCGCTCAGTTATTCCACTTACAAAGTCCATAATGTAAATAGCAAATGCGCTATGGAGCAACGCAACTGACTCTTAAAGGGAATGGGAGATGAGCCTCTGATTGGTTTATTCTCCAAACACACCTATATCTCATTAAGAGAATAAGCTCAACCCTGTTAGACCATGCGCCTCGGCGCAAAGCGGAATTTTCCGTCCTTAAAATAGCAAAAGTGGATTCTGACACGCCCTTAATGCTTTTGCGCCCTGAGCTTTGGACTTTGCGCCTAGATCATTAAAATAGGGCCCTAAATCTTTTGCTTGTCTAGAAAATGCTTCTTGATTTAAGAATCTATAGATATTTGAACTACAAACAAGACAAAAAAATCTAAGTAAAAAAGCATTTTGTTCACACAAATTGTCATGCAAAAAATCATGCAACTGCACTGTTTGCAGTTTGCAATTAAGTGGAAACTTAACTGTAACATTTTTAATAACGCTAAAAAGTGTTTGACTTCAAAATGTTTTTTGTCATGTGTTTAATCAAAATGATCACAATAAATCCGCAAAACACTGGAAATAGCACAGAACCACAACAGAAAAGTGTCAAGGGACCCTTAAAAAGTGACAAACCCAGCTGCTTCCTGTTTAGAGCTTATTTTTGCATGTGTTGTGAGAATTTGCATGTGTGTGTGTTGACAAACTGTTGATGATGTTTTCACAGTTTGTTTGTGTTTTCTACTTGCAGTGCAATTGAGCCCTCTCAGCCACCATAGTTAAGAGTAGTTAATAGTTTCCTTCAAGTTTTCTTTCTGTATTTTTTACAGTTGTGGTCAAAGCAGCAGTGCTTGTGTTTTTGAGAAGGATGAAGATGCTGTAGATGATTCTGTGATCATCAGAGGAGCGTTTGAGGCTTTAATCTTCCTCAGACACCTCAGGATCAGAGAACTCAAGGTAAAAACAGGCAAAATCTGCATATAAAGTAGTAGATGATATGAGAGGTTTTGGTCTTTGCATTTACAAAAGCACCAGAATATAACCAGAGTATTACCATGCATATTACAATGGTCTTTTGGGGGAAATTTAAGTAACATCATTTTTTAAGGTGTCCATTGTTAAGTGTGTACTATAGTAATTACAATTAATAATGCATTATTGTGTGCTACTAATTATTGTGTGCTACCTAACCTACATTCTAAACCTAACCACACAGTAAGTGCACACCATTATTTAATATTACCCAGCAATTAAATGATATAGTTACATACATACAGGGACACCTTAAAATAAAGTGTAGCTGAAATGTATTATGGTAATACCATGCTTCAATTACATAACATGCATTTTGGTAATGTACCATACCGTACTGATGTTATACTCTTTAATTAATTGCATTGAGTTATTTTATTATTATTATTATTATTATTATTATTATTATTATTATTATTATTATTATTATTATTATTATTATTATTAATGTTAAAGATCAAATATAAATCATTTAGGAGATATAGGAGATGCATTAGTCATAAAAAGTGACTTGTAAGGCAGCATTCAGTTTATATACAGTTAAAACCAGAAGTTTACATACACTGTATAAAAAGGCACATAACCATTTTTTAAAAAGTCAGATGTTAATGTGACTAAACTTTTTCTCTTTTAGGTAAGTTAGGATTATCACATTTGTTTCTGTTATGCTTAATAGCAGAATAATGAGAGAGATATTTTTTGAGAAATTGTTATAACTTTTCTTGAAAGTCAAGTTTACATACAATAAGATTATTATGCCTCTGAAAAAGCTCAGATGATGATGTCAAGGTTTTGGAAGTTTCTGATTGGCTAATTGACAACATTTGAGTTAATTGGAGGCACAACTGTAGAATAGTATTTAAGGAAATCCTCAAACACACTGCTTCCTTGTGTGACAACATGGGAAAATCAACAAGCCAGAATCAACAAAAAAGCCAGATTACAATTTGCTAAATTACACTGGGAAAAAGAATAATTTTTGGAGACATGTCCTGTGGTCTGATGGAACTAAGATTGAACTATAATGACCAGTGTTACATTTGGAGGACAAAGGGGAAAGCTTACAAGCTTAGGAACACCATCCCAACTGTGAAGTATGGGGGCGGCAGCATCATGTTGTGGGGCTGTTTTGCTGCAGGAGGGACTGGTCCACTTCACAGCATAGATGGCATCATGAGGAAAGAACATTATGTAGAAATACTGAAGCAACATCTCAAGACATCAGCCAGGAAATTAAAACTTGGCCACAAATGGGTCTTCCAAACAGACCATGACCCTAAGCATACTGCCAAATTACTGTAGATAAAATCTGCTTTAAGGACAACAGAGTGAATGTTTTGGAGTGGCCATCACAAAGCCCTGAACTCAATCCTATAGAAAATTTGTGGGCAGAGTTGAAAATGCTTGTGCGAGCAAGACAGCCAACAAATCTGACTCAGTTACACCAATTCTGTCAGGCGGAATGGGCCCGCAAACTATTGTGAGAAGCTTGTGGAAGGATACCCAAAACATTTGACCAAAGTTATACAGTTTAAAAGCAAAGCTAAACAAATACCAAGGAAATGTATTTAAACTTTTGACTGTCTATAACAGGGTGTCGAAACTCGGTCCTGGAGGGCCGGTGTCCTGCATAGTTTAGCTCCAACTTTTTTCAACACACCTGCCTGGAAGTTTATAGTATATCTAGAAAGAGCTTGATTAGCTGCTTCAGGTGTGTTTAATTGGGGTTGGAACTAAAATATGCAGGACACCGGCCCTCCAGGACTGAGTTTGGACAACCCTGGTCTAGAAATAAATAAAAAATTCTCAAAAAAAAAAATTCTCTCATTATTCGGGCATTTAGCAAATGTAAATCATTTAGGTAATCCTAACGGACCTAAAATAGTAAACGTTTAGTATGATTTACCATCAGACATTTCTTTAAAAAATGGTTATGTTCCTTTTTTTTTAGAGTGTATGTAAACTTCTGGTTTCAACTGTATTTTTTTTTTTTTTTTTTTTGCTGGTATCTCATATAAATGCTCTTTAGGGTTTTCTAAATCAAATATGGTGTTTGCTTGTTTGTGTATAGCGTGTCTGTCTGAGCCTGTTGAATTACCTGCGGTCAGTGGAGAGGACTTTAGTGATGGACGGAGCTGGTCTGGAGTCAGTAAGTGGAGATCTAGTCAGAAATATGGAGGAGACGGGCTGGATTTATGCTGTGAGGAAAGATGACGGCTCTACCGGAGCTCTAGGATCACATCACTTCATCTACAACACTCCAGTTGACTATAAGGTACCACCCAGTGTTTTGGAAAATAATAAATACAAAGAAGTTGAGTGATGAGCTGTGTTGATGGATGATACATCAAAAAAAGAAATTAATTTCTAATCATCAGATTTAAATTATTTTCCTAGTTTTCCTAATTTAGTTACTTGACGCAATACTACTTAAATCTCTTTTAATCTTAATGCATAAGCAACAGAAATTAACTCCTTTAATTCTTTACATTTGAGTCAAACTAGTCTATTAGTGGGCTATAACCCGCGTGTCACAATGTCTTTAAAATGAGCTGTTAATTGATTGTATCACATTGTGCATTCATCCATTGTGCATTAAAAATGATCATTTTTATTAAACATGTCCCCCAAAAAAAATTAAAACACGTTTTTTTAAGCTTTATTAAAAACCTAACAATTAAGAAGTTTTCCACTTAAGAAACCACTAAAGAAATACAACACAACATGGATCAAAACTCACAATATTTAACAACTACGTCTTGAAACTTCACAGAAAAAAAGCTGAAACCACATGGGGACCTATCTTAAGACTCTTGGAAATCTAGCATTTTACGTTTGTAAATTTTCAGTTTTAACCCATATATTCATGACACTGACTTTGTAAAAACGTGAATACTGTCATCTTTTTAAAATTTTTTTTATATATTTATGCTACATATGTCGTGTGTATATATGTGGTAACTGAGACTATCTTTCCCCCTATTTTATTTTTTTATTGGGGGGGGGTTAATATACATTATTTTGTACTATTTTTTTCTTTTTATTGGTATTTTAAAAATATTAAATATATAAAAAAAAAAAACTCTAAATATTTCAAAGTAAAAACATCATATTTCATACATGACTCAGTTTTTGTTTAGCATATGCAGTTCCGACCCGTAGGGTTGAGGGGCCCTAGGTGAGATAAAAAAAAAATAATTGGGCCCACTTGTGTAAATACAGTCAGAAGAAAGCGCAAAAAATACAATTTTAATAATTAAGTGTATACATGTTTATTAACTGTAACATTTAATCTATAATACATATGTAAAAATATTTACTCAAATTTAAACAATTATGTTTGCAAGCCAGAAAACACTCATTTAAAAAATAAAGTATATAAGTATGACATATACAAATAAAACATGGATCAAATGCATTTTTTTTTTGTAAATGAATAACATACAAATATATGCATAACTAACTAGAAATGCAGGAGACAACTTTGCGTTAGATGTTGGACAGTGGGTAAAATTCGATTTTGACCAAATGAGGGGGAAACCTGTGTTTTTTTTTTCAGCAGGGGGAATTAGTGGGATAGATAAATAATTATGTAATAAAACATGCTGAATGTGGCCTATTTTTTTTTTTTCGCACATATCACGCAAGTATTTCTGTGGTCATGGGCATTGTTGCATTTATTGAAACAAGTCCTAATACTGCACTACTAAATAATGAATTATGCATAGCAGAACATACCTTTGCTTTGAGCTTGCTTTTCTTCCTCTGTTTTTCTTTTTTCGGCTCCGGGAAAGATGCCGGAAAATCCGAAAAGTTTGGACGCCATTTCATTTCAAATTAAATTCGATTAAAATGTTATATTACCTAAGACTTTAAGACACTTTTTCAGTTTTATATCCAACATGAGCAATTTGGAGAGATATGTGGAATCTGTGTAGGAATACGTTACGTCATTCTAGTTCGCTCGCAGGCAATGTTATGCAAAATAGAGTGTGGTGCTGCTGGGTATCTAATATTTTCTGCTTTTATTCATTCTGTTGTTGTGCATCTATTTTCATTTTCAGCTATTTGTCATGTATGAATTATACAGAGCTATTCTTTTAATGAAATGTGGAGGTTATTTTTTCTCACCGTCGTTGTGAATTGTATCATGTTTAATGGGGTTTGTGCAATGCGCATTGTTAATGATTTAAACATTTGCGCTAGTCCTCGCACTTACGTTTACAGGAAATATAATATAAAAGCAGCGTTCGTAGGGCCCTCCAAGAAACGCGAGGCCCTAAGTGACCACCTATATGGCCTGTTGGGCTGACACTGAGCATATGCACTTGTTTTATTAAACCTTTTTAATATGTATGTGTAATATATATATATATATATATATATATATATATATATATATATATATATATATATATATATATATATATATATATATATATATATATATATTAGTGGTGGGCCGTTATCGGCGTTAACGTGCTGCGTTAACGCGAGACTCTTATCGCGCGATAAAAAAAAATATCGGCGTTAATCTATTCTCAAAATTGGGTTGAGAGCTGGGTCTATTCTACGCAAGCTATAGGGACTTTCACTTTGAAAGTTTAGCGCGGATGTATACCTGACCGGTGAGCCGTCTGAGAATGAAGTGCCCTTCTGAATCAAATCAGCAGGATGCCTGACTTTAACTGCAGTTCGCCAGTTTCACTTTAACTCATGAACATTTAAGTCATGCCTTCGTGACAAACTGGGGTATTAGACGCAAATAAATGAGTAAGGACTGGTGAGAGTGTTATGGAATTTAATAACGAACGCCAAATGAGAAGAAAAAGAAACTTACGCATTTCGCGATGTGTGTGTGTGTTTGTGTGTGTGCGTCTGTACGTCTGTGCGGTCCTTTACTGACAGCCGCCTGTGTGGATCTTGTTGGAAAATATGGCGAAAAGTCCTACATGATGGTGCTAGTTTGTCAGTAATGCCACTAATATCTGCATACTCCACGTATTAATTCCATTTCTGTGTAGTTCAGTTATGACTGAACTACATAACTACAGTTATGACTAGTTGCATTAAGGTAATCAAAAATCGCTGTTTACATGGTGACTCTTAATCAGAGTATTGTTTTAATCATATTAAAATCGTATTAAAGTATTGTTGCCCATGTAAACATACTCAATGCTTGACACCGTCAGGGCTCTGTGAACTTGCCTTTGCGAAGCAGCATTTTCTGTATGTACGTACATCAAAAGAAAGTATGAAATCGCTGTTTGGAGCTTATGTAGGCCTACAGCTCAACATTCATGTTTAACTAAATAAACAGTTAGTAAACACAAGTACATCTTATTGAACATCATTTATTTTCATCACCAATTATCATAGTAGAACAGTTTCTCTGGTCTAATGCGCCACCTGGCTTGAGAAACCCGTTCTCAAAGACTTATTATTTGGGTAACACACATATTCTGAAAGCCTTCGGCAGAATTCAAATGAGCCATTTTAATCTAGATTTATCTAGATTAATTTTGAAATTAATCTAGATTAATCTAGATTAAAAAAATTAATCTATGCCCACCTATTATATATATATATATGTATGTAATATTATTTAAATGATAAATTTCTACCATATATCAGGGTTGCCCAAACTCGGTCCTGGAGGGCCGGTGTCCTGCAAAGTTTGGTTCTAACCCCAATCAGACACACCTGGGCTAGCTAATCAAGCTCTTACTAGACTTTCTAGAAACATCCGTGCAGGTGTGTTGAGACAAGTTGGAGCTAAAATCTGCAGGACACCAGGAGTTTGAGAACGCCTGCCATACATATTGTCTTTTATCAATTTCTGACTGAATTCATTTTCTTAAACATGATTTAATTGTCTTGATAAATGTAACCTTATTTACCTGAAAAAAATATAATTAAAATATATTTGTATAAGAAAAAACTCTTCTGAATTGATTTATCCAGAACTGTACAGAATTATGTACAGTACTTAAGGCAAGTACATTATAAGTAACTGTTTCTAAATGACCTAAAAATGAAAAGTAATCCCTTTACTTTTTCATCAGAAAAGTAATTAATTTCAGAAACTAGTAACTTTCTAACTCACGATTTATTTAAACAAACCATTGTCATATTGATGATCTGGTGCATGCCTTCTATGGATGATTTGTATTTTCAAGAATTTCTTTCTAATGTTTTATCTAGAATAATCTGTTACTAATTAAAACAATGCATCACGATGGCTCAGTGGTTAGCACTGTCGCCTCACAGCAAGAAGGTCGCTGATTCGAGTCCCGGCTGGGCCAGTTGGCATTTCTGCGTGGAGTTTGCATGTTCATGTGGGTTTCCTCCGGGTGCTTCGGTTTCCCCCGTAGTCCAAAGACATGCACTATAGGTGAATTGAATAAACTAAATTGGCCGTAGTGTATGAGTGTGGGTGTTTCCCAGTACTGGGCTGCAGTAGTTGGCGGTTCATTCCGCTGTGGCGACCCCTGATAAATAAGGGACTAAGCTTAAGGACAATGAATGAATGAATGAATAATTAAAACAAACTTTTTGTTTTGCATTGTTCATTGTTTTTTTCTTTAAATTGAAAACAAAGATCTAAATATGATTGTGATAATTTATATTAATAATAATAATAATAATAATAATAATTTTTATTCATATAGAGCCTTTTCAGAGCTCAAGGACACTTTACAAAGAATGCGACAAAATAGTACAAGGTAGTACAAGCAGATAAATGTAGAGACAGCATTAGATACACAAATATACAGGAAGTCAAATATGACAAACTGGAAATACAAAAAAAAAAAAGACCTAAGAGACAAATAAACAGAGTGCAGGTGGATCAGATAAAGTGGTCAGTTTGGCAGATCAGAAGTGAAGCATTCAGAAAATAAGTTAGTTTTAAGTAAAGATTGAAGAAAGGCGGTACCGAGGGACAGCGAGAAGGCCAGAGTCAGTGGAACGTAATGAGCGAGTTGGGGTGTATGGGACAAGCATATTGCAGAGATAAGAGGGAGCTAGGCTATTTAGGGATCTAAATGCAAGGAGGAGAATTTTGAATTTAATGCGGTATGCAACTGGGAGCCAATGGAGGTTGTACAAGATTGGGGTTATATGAGCAGAACGTTTGGTATGAGTGAGTATTCTAGCCGCAGAGTTTTGAATATATTGTAATCTGCAGATGAGGCTGGCAGGCAGACCAATGAAATGGGCATTACAGTAGTCAATGCGTGAAGAGACAAATGCATTGATGACAGTCTCAGCATTCTTGCTACTGATGAAGGGACGCAGTTGGAAAATATTGTTGTCAAATTTTTGTTACATCTCAATAATAAAAAAAAAAAAAAACCTTCTAACTCACTACACTCTTCAATGGTGGTCTGTCTGTATTGTAGGTCCGCTGTGCTGAGTTTATGGAGTTTCCTGAGGTGGAAAACCTTCATGATTATTACAGCACAGATGGCAGATTCATCCACACACAGGACCAGCGAGGTCTTTACATTGTCTATGACGTGGCTGTGAAGGACCTGGAGGAGCTGGAGCAAAATCTGCTGCTGAGCGCGTCTCATTTCATACTGAAGAGCACAGGTCAGATACTCTGGTGTCTTTTTTTATTTAGAGGGCCTCATTGTACTTATTTTTTAACAAGATGTAATATAACTTTTATAAGAATGAGAAGTTTCAGCTGAAAACCTGTCCCTCACACATGTGAGTGGGCTTGACAAACCACCCGTAGAAACACTTTTCTCTCTATATGCACCAAACACTTTACTTAAACTCCATCTTACAAGGAGTCAATAAAGAAAACAATGTTTACCTGTGAATATACCACAAATAATCTTGTTTTCTTCAACCTTAAATACCTCTTTTGCACAATATTGTTCTGTCCTATGTAAAAGTGCTTGTGTAGTCTGTCTTAGGTTATGTGTATAGTCAGTGTTGGGGAAAGTAACTTTTGAAAGTAATGCATTACAATATTAAGTTACTCCCCCAAAAATCAACTGGACGCATCACTTTTTATGATAAATACTCAATTACATTATATTTGAGTTACTTTTGAGTTACTTTTGCCTTTTCCTTACCTGGATGAGGCTTCAATTAAATTCATCTTTATTTATATAGCGCTTTTACAATGTAGATTGTGTCAAAGCAGCTTAACATAGAAGTTTTAGTTCAGTTTAGTGGGGTTTAATTTTCACTGCTGAAAGTCCAAACACTGAAGAGTTAATCCATCGATGCGCAGCTCCACAAGTCCCGAACCAAGCAAGCCAGTGGCGACAGCGGCGAGGAACAAAACTTCACTAATTGACGAAAGTGAAAGAAAAAACCTTGAGAGAAACCAGACTCAGTTGGGCACGACCATTTCTCTGGCCAAACTTTCTGTGCAGAGCTGCAGTCTTTCAGATCTCTTTCAGAACCTACAGGGTCTTCTTCTTTTCCTCTTCTTCTTCTTCTTTTTTTTAAATGGAGGAGATCTGCAATTAACAACACACTGTATAACCTAGGCTTATACAAGATAATGTTATCTCCTGAGAATGTCTTGACCCCAGAGCTTTACATGCCATATACAGTTGAAGTCAGAATTAATAGCCCTCCTGAGTTATTCGCCCCCTGTTAATTTTTTTTTCCCTAATTTCTGTTTAACGGAGAAAAGATTTTTTCAACACATTTCTAAACATAATAGTTTTAATAACTCATTTCTAATAACTGATTTATTTGATCTTTGCCATGATGACAATAAATAATATTTGACTAGATATTTTTCAAAACAATCTCTATACAGCTTAAAGTGACATTTAAAGGCTTAACTAGGTTAATTAGGTTAAGGCAGGTTAGGGTAGTTAGGCAAGTTATTGTATAACGATGGTTTGTTCTGTAGACTATCGAAAAAAAATATATAGCTTAAAGGGGCTAATAATTTTGACCTTAAAATGGCTTTTAAAAAAATTTAAAACTGCTTTTTTTCTAGCCGAAGTAAAACAAATAAGACTTTCTCTAGAAGAAAAAACATTATCAGACATACTGTGAAAATGTGCTTGCTCTGTTAAACATCATTTGGGAAATATTTAAAAGAGAAAAAGAAATTCAAAGGGGGGCTAATAATTCTGACTTCAACTGTATATATACAGATTTGTGAAAGTAAAAGCAATGTGTAGTTACTTTTGTACTTTTTGTCTGATTAGTTATGTGAAATCACTGTCCATTAAGAAAATCCTCTTGTCCTTTTCTTCCATGCATTTAAAATAATAACACATTCTCTAATTGAGTGCATGATTCAACGTGACTGGGTTTATTTTTAATCAGCAATTATTTTTTTTAAAAGCTGAATAATTAAAATAAAAAGTAACTTTCATTACATTTCTTAAAAAATAACTTAAATATTATTTCCTATTTTCCTTTACTGTGTGTAATGCGTTACTTTATTTGTTACTTAGAAAAATAATATTAGTGGGTAACTCGCGTTACTTGTAATGCATTTTCCCCAACACTATGTATAGTTAAGTATTTATAGTACTGTATATGTATAGTTAATGGTTAGTATAGTTAGATTATCGCTCCGTTAGTTATGTATTTGTTTAAATCAGCTCTTGCGTCCAATTTTGTGTTTATATTTATGGTTGTTTATTTATGTAGCACTGTGGTCCTGCAAGACAGTTTTTGGTGTTTCTTTACATGTAAATGAGCTGCTGATCCTGATCTCTTTTCCAGAAGAGGGTGAAGTCTTTACAGCTTGTGCATTGCTTACTGTGATTTAAAGTCTTCTCAGTTTATGCAGATTTCTCAGTCTAATCTTAAATTTATTCTAAGTTTTTAGACTGTAAGACTATAAAAAGTGCTGGATTCCACACAATCGAATTGTGTTGAGACAACATGAAGGAATTAACTTAACTTAGTTGTTTTTACAAATTTAAATTGATTGAACATAAAACAATTAAGTTGTCCCCAAAAAACTCAAGAATTGTGTTGTTTCAACTCATTTTTAAAGTAGTTTATAATGTAATTTTTTGAGTGTTTAAAGTACACAGAAAATCTAAGGTTCACTTTGAATCATGTCACAACTCTGCAAAAAACTATTTTCTTATTTTTTCCGTCAGACTCACATGCTTCTGATGAATCTGAAGGAAAGCTTCAGTGTTTGGCAAGGACGGATGTGGATCGGATAGCTGTGCTTTTAGACATTTGGACATGCGAAGCAGATTTTCTGGAGCACAAAATACAGGTATGTTTAAAAGTTAGACATTGTGTAATGCTTATTAGCTCACCAAAAGCTGCTCTTATCTGATCAAAATGCATTAAGGGTGAAATATATTTGTGCAATTTGAAAAGAAGTTATACATTTTTCATATATACATTTTTAAATAATTATACAATTTTAAATAGTAATAGCTGAATTTTCAGAAGCCCCGGCTAGGTCAGATGGCATTTCTGTGCGGAGTTTGCATGTTCTCCCCGTGTTGGCGTGGGTTTCCTCCTGGTGAATGCAAGAGTGTATGAGTGTTTCCCAGTGTTTGGTTGTGGCTGGAAGGCTATCCGCTGCGTAAAATATATGCTGGATAGGTTGGTGGTTCATTCCGCTGTGGCGCCCCTTATTTATAAAGGGACCAAACCGAAAAGAAAATAAATGAATGAATTTTCAGAATCCTTACTTTAGTTGTCAGTGTAACCGGATCCTTCAGAAAGTATGCTAGTATGCTGATTTGATGCTCAGGAATGATTTCTTATTAGCCCCTTTCTAAGATAATACCAGTTAATAGGGTGTAGCTCCCTGACTCTTTCACTGGTGTTTTCCCAGGATTTATTTGAATGAATGAATGAATTTATTTATTTAGCAGGGACAATGCACAAAAATTACATTAACCTCAAAGAGGAAAGATGCATTGTGCCAGGTTGTAGCAAGATTGCTATTTACCACCTGCAGTCCCTGGACAGGTAAAAATTAAAACAATAATATTCAATTAATTAAAAAGTCAGTTTAAAACATATAGGCATAATCGCATATAAACACTGACAAATCAAAAACATCTCACTCAATGTGTACAGATTTGATTTGACAAAAACCATCTCCTAGTCAGGCATGAAAACATCTTATAATTTGCACATGTGATTATTTCTGTTGGGAGAGAATTCCATAGATTTGTGGCTTTATAAATAAAAGAAGATTGACCAAAAGAGGTCTTACGTCTAGGGACAATACATTCCCCTCTTACCATAGAACGTGTCGTTCACGATGTTTTCTCTAATTTGGAATTTAAAGTTTTTTTTTAAATTTAAAATGATGGAGCATAAAGATTGTGAATAGTTTTAAAAACAAAACAAATATTGGAATATTTAATAATATTATCAAAAATTAAGAGACTATGTTTTTTTAAGATATTGCAGTGATGGTACAAACAAGGCTTTTTATCATGAATTTTAAGTGCTCTCTTGTATAATGATTCCAACAGTGTTAAAGATGATGCCTGAGACCAGCTGCTTATACAGTACAACAAATGTGGAACAATCATAGTATTTAAATACATACCAGAGTCCTCATAAGTCAGAGAATCTCTGATATGTTTAAAATGTCTTAGATTGAATCTCAGTGTGGTAGCAAGTTTTTTAATATGAGTTTTAAAATTAAGGTTTGAGTCCAACATGATGCCTAAATATTTGAATTCAGTGACATTTTTAATACTTTGCCCATTTATAAAAATTTCTAAAACATTTCCAACTTTATACCTATTTGATAAAACCCATGGATACAGTTTTTTCAACATTTAAGGTGAGCTTTGAATTTTGCAACCGTTTGAAAACATTTTGCATTCCATTTGAGTGCAACATTCACACAAGTCTCTGGAAAATCGACCCCACCGACACCGTAAGAGCTTTGTATACATAGAAAAACAGAACTATGTAAGCAAACCGTGAAACAAACATGAAAGTCATATACAAATAAACAGACATCACTTAAATGCAATATACAAACAAATTCAATACAACAAACAGATTAAATATGAAGTGTCAGTACCTTGTTCACCAATTAAACCAGAAGCTAAACCTTTAGGCCGTTGCAGACTGCACAGCTGGGACGCCGTGATCATGTGCAATCTCCTTCCGTGTATCTGTTTATATCTGTTATAGTAATCAATTCAAAATAAAAGACCTCCTCTTCACACTGAGCACTTCCGTAACACAAATTAAACACTGTAGATATCAAAATATATAACGAAGAGAGAGAGAGAGAGAGAGAGAGAGAGAGAGAGAGCTGAGGTGTTGCCAAGATGTTCTAGGTTGTTGCTAAGGTGTTGCTAGGTTTTGTATGTTTGCTAGGCCGTGGCCAGTATCTTCTGAGTGGTTGATAAGGTGTTGCTGGACAGTTGCTATGGTGTTCTGAATGGTTGCTAAGGCATTGCTAGGCAGGTGCTAAGGTGTTCTGAGTGGTTACTAAGGCGTTGTTAGGTGGTTGCTATGGTGTTCTAAGTCATTTTTTTTTTTTTTTAAGGCGTTGCTAGACTATTGTTTATGTGTTCTGGATGGTTGCTAGGCAGTTGCTAGGGCAATCTAGGGGGTTAATAAGGTGTTCCTAGGCGGTTGCTAAGGTGTTTTGAGTGGTTGCTAGGTAGTTGCTAACATAAATTACCATGTTTCTAGCATAAATTAGCATGTCGTTAGCATTGAGTATGAATTAGAATGTCAGTAGCATTCTGCTAGTATAAACTAGCATGCTGTTAGCATGAATTCACATGTTTGCTAGTATGATTAGTATGTTTGTTAGTATGTTTCCAGTATGGATTAGTATATTGTTAGTATGAATTAGCATGTTGCTAGTATGATTAGTGTTTCTGGTATGGATTGGTATATTGTTAGTATGAGTCGGTATGTTATTGGTATGTTCAATGTAAAGTCAATGGCAGTTTTTTTTTTTTTTTTTGGAAGTCTATGGGACAGTTGCTAGGGTGGCGTAAGTGGTTGCTAGGGTGTGGCTAGTAAGTTAAACGGTCATCGGTGATTGGCAGATTGGTAGTCTGAGTTAAATGGGCCCAACATTAAGTCTTACAGTCTGGCGAAAAGTTATGATTTTCTCAAGCCACCATACAGTAAATATGATATATTGAGTAATATGATGTATTATCTATATTTTAATTATAATATATATTTATAATATATATACACGTTTTTTTTTTTTTTTTTTTTACTACTACTACTACTACTATCTATTGTGTGTACTGTTTTTTTATTATATATATATATATATATGTTACCTTCTCATGTAAACTTTATAAATGCTTTGGCAATACATTTGTAACATTTGTCATGCCAATAAAGCAACTATTGAATTGAATTGAATTAAGAGAGAGAGAGAGAGAGAGAGAGAGAGAGAGAGAGAGAGAGAGAGAGAGAGAGAGAGAGAGAGAGAGAATGTATATGTAATAAAATCAATATAATCATTTTGTAGAAAATTGACAAAATAAAATAAGCAACATATCCATTAGGATTGGGTATATGCTGAAGGACTTTTAATTTTCAGTAATCCAGTTCAAGCGATTCCGGTGAACTACATGGTGTTACAAAATCACCTCGTTTAAGGTCTGTTTTCTTTAACAATTATTGATCTTCACTGTATCAAAATGTATTTTACCCCAGTATAGTTTTGTGTTACCCCAGTATTGAGTTACCCAGTAAGGGACTTTCTGCACTCACCTGCTTTTTCTGACGGGGCTTGCGTTTAAAAGGCTTTTCATCTCATTTTATGCTTCAACAACTAAATGAATGGTTAATTCTATTTAACTGATTGTATTTTAATTACATCACAACATCGATGCTGTAAAAGGAACCATATGAAATTGAAAATAGTCACGTTAACCTTTCACCGGAAGTTTATTGGTAGGAGAAAAACACTAGCTGTACACACTAGTACACTAGTACCCTGTTGCTGGTTTCTGGAAAAGTCTGTATGTGTGAAAGAGGCTGCTATTGTTATTATTATAATAATTATTGTTATTTTTTGTTATTATTATTATTATTATTATTGTTATTATTATTATTAGTATTATTATTATTGTTATTATTATTATTATTATTATTATTATTGTTATTATTATTATTATTATAATTATTATTATTATTATTATTATTACTATTATTATTATTATTATTATTATTATTATTATTATTATTGTTGTTATTATTATTATTGGTATTATTATTACTATTATTATTATTATTATTATTATTATTATTATTGTTGTTGTTGTTGTTATTAATGTTATTATTATTATTATTATTATTGTTAATATTATTATTGTTATTAATATTATTGTTGTTGTTGTTGTTATTATTATTATTAGTTATAAGAATAATAATAATAATAATAATAATTATTATTATTAATATTATTATTATTATTATTATTATTATTGTTATTATTATTATTATTATTATTATTATTATTATTAATATTATTACCATCAATGATTAAAAGAAATTCTGCAGCTGAATATTTTTGTTTTAACTGTTATTTATTTTTTCATTGATGAAAAGAACAACACTTATATAAAAATATATACATTTGCAGTAAAAACTGAAAACATAAATTCACATAAAAAGTTTACATTAACATTATATTGAACCATCTGTTTATATTTGACAAAACTACTGACCACAGAGTTATAAGATCAGAAAAATATCAGTCTGTAAACATGTTTTGTACTTTAAATGAGGAAAATAAACATGCGTTATGGATGTGACGAAAAAAGTCTGTGAGTTTACAGTATACAACATACTTAGTAGAAATTCTGTCAAATAAACTGCACAACCCCCCAAAAATTATGCTAATCAACAGGATAGGAGTTGGCTCTCTATAAAACAAACATCATTGATTTTATTTTATGTAATATTTTTGCATTTATGAGGAAAAAGCTTCGTTATGGATGTGACACCTCTGCGTTATGGATGTGACCGATGTGAAATTGCCATTCGTGTGACTTTGGTAAAGCAAATTAAATTGTTCAAAAACAATGACAGAGACATTTTTGAGTATGTTTAAAGTACTGTAAAATACTTACTTACACAAAAAACATAGAAACCGTTTCGGTATTTTGTTGAAAACTTAATTTTTTTCATGGCAAGGTTGACATTTGCATGGAATTGCCCATATATTTCTATTTTAAACATTACTGTTGCTTGTATTTGCAGCTCTTGAACTGTTATCTGGAAGCGTATCAGCACGTCACAGATGCAGAGGAGCAGTTCAGACTGGCTCAGGTCATCACAGACATCATGCACAGACGACCACAGATGGATTTTACCGGCGGATATTTTGTTCAATCATACAGAGACTCAATTGTCTGCCTCCAAAGCCACCAACAGCTCATCAAACTAGTGCTGAACAATCAGGTAACTCTTAAATCATGTTCAACCCCAACCCAAAATGAGCTGTCACGTTATATTATTTACTGATGTTGTGTGAATGTTAGATTGACGAGCAGAGGCAGTATCTGGAGAGAATATGGAGAGATGGACAGAAAGGTTCTCCTAGTGAATACGGCCTGCCTCCAAACTACATCCCTAAACACTTGGTGTCAATCGGAGGAAGCAGGCAAGCCTAAAATGCAGCTTGAAAATTGCCTTTGGTAATATTAGGCAAATATTAAAGTAATAGTTCAACCAAAAGTGAAAACTAACTGATAATTTACTCAAGCTCAAGTATATGACTTTGTTAAGATATTTGAATAAAAAAAAATTAAGCTACAGTAGTTATAGAAGACTTAACTTTTTAGTTACAGCTCAGCAGAGTTGGCACGGTTAAAAAAAAAAATAGGCAGTTTTATTTCTGCTAAGAATATTTTTTATTGTCCGACTCGTCAAATAAAATCAAGTTGTTACTTACAATACTTACAATAGCAACCCAACGTTCTCCCAACTTACTTTAATAAGAAATTAAAGCCGGTAACAAACAAAAACAAAGCACAATTGTGGTGCTGCAATGAGATGATTGTCGTGTTGAGTGATTGACAGGAGGCGAGGCTATGCAGGACCCTGGTGTGTGACGTAAACTCGCTTTCAGAGAGGAGAGAGAGAGAAAGCGCTTTTTGCTATGGGGTAGTCTCCATTAAAAAACTTAAATAAATAAAAAAGACATACAGAAAGCCCAGCTGATATTGTTTTATTGATCCTGTGGGAAAGCAATATTAAACCAATTTTAATATTTCTGCATAATGTGTTGGAAAAACTACTTTTTGATGAAACTTCACAAACCCAAAAGATTCGTGGCATTTGAAAAAACATTTGAGGCTGAAGCCCCAGAAGTCAACCACCCCCCCGCTCCGTCCCTGACTAACTGTGTTCGTATGACAGAAGAAAGTCATGTACACAAGAGAATGGCTTGGGTGAGTAAATTATGGGGTCGTTTTCATTTTTGAATGAACTATTTCTTACTGAATGAACTATACTACAATACTATAGTATGGTATAACATTATAAATATTCTACTTTAATATTAATATTAGCAAGAACGGTTTTTAAAATTGACATTAAGAAAAAATATTATAAATTAATTATAATAATAATAATATATTTTTTTATAAAACAACAGCAAATATACAATTTAAACATGACATCCAAAAAATACAAATGTAACTAAAACATAAATTAAACTAAAATATAAATTACATAATCAAAATAAATAAAAAGACAGCTTCAATATATAAACCTTTACAATGATATCGTGATTTAACCTGCCCAATTGACAGCAAGTTTACTATTCAGTTAACTTCAGCTCCTTTGCAACTATATCTGTATCTTGACATTTCTTGCTATTAATATACTGGAGCGAGTCTATATACAAATAAAAATATATAATGGAAACCTTTAAAGGTTTAGAGTTATTCAATCTACATTTATGTATATGAAATTTACCAAATAAAATCAAAAGATTCCACAGATAAATTGTTTGAGACAAAATAAAATATAACATCTTTGGGGGTCAAATGACATCTAAAACCTGATTTTTTTTGGACATACAACGATACGTCTTCCCAAAACTTCTTTGAATGTTGACATTCATAAAAAGATGAACCAAAGACTCTGGATGATTTAAACAGAATGAGCAATTTTCATCAGTCTGCATAAATTTCGATAATGTATAATTTCTAACATAAATGTTGTGAAGTATTTTTAAATGTAATAAATAATTATTTAGTACCAATAAAAATTAATTTAATCGATCATCAAATCTGCATATTTTAATGATTTCTTAAGGATTATGTGACACTAAAAAAATTGTTGATATCAGAATTATTAGCCCCCAGTATATATTTTTTCTCAATTTTTGTTTGACAGAAAGAAGATTTTTTCAACACATTTCTAAACATATTAGTTTTAATAACTCATTTCTAATAACGGATTTCTTTTATCTTTGCCATGATGACAGTAAATAATATTTGACTAGATATTTTTCAAGATACTAGTATTCAGCTTAGAGTGACATTTAAAGGCATAACTAGGTTAATTAGGCAAGTTAGTGCAATTAAGCAAGTCATTGTATAACAGTGGTTTGTTCTGTAGACAACTGAAAATAAATATTGCTTAAGTGGGCCAATAATATTGACCTTAAAATGGTTTTAAAAATTAAAAACTGCTTTTATTCTAGCCGAAATAAAACAAATAAGACTTTCTCCAGAAGAAAAAATATTATAGGAGATACTGTGAAAAATTCCATCCTGTGTTAAACATCTTTTGGGAAATATTTTTTTTTAACTTCAGCTATATTTTTAGTTAAGAAACATGCCACAGCATTACAATTTTTGCTGTATTTTAAAAATAAATACAATATTGACATGAAACATACAATGCAACACACATTTAACAGTGTCTCCTTGTACTTTCCTTGCAGGCCTGCTTTGAAGAGTGTGTATTTTTTGGAGATTCACCCATCAATGTGTTTGGCCTCTCAGCTGTACGAGGGTCTGGATCGAGCCCGTTCTGAACTATTTGAGGTGCAAAGAGCAAAAACACCATTTCAGAGAGTCAAACTTGAGCAAAAACTCTTAAAAACAGCTCTGCATCATTGGCACACACTTGCTGCTTCAGGCGTCACCTACAGTCCTCAAATCCAGAGAGACGTATGTGCCTTTTTTTGCTATTAGTTAGTTGTCAAACTAGTAATTTTAATCAGAATATAAAAGCTCATTATTTTGCTTTAAATAGGTGTAAAATGAGTACAATTGTGTATTATTACAAATTTAGCTTCCTTTTGTGCATAATTTACTAATATGTATTTGCAGCCTGATCTCACGAGGAAACGTAAGTATTTTACATTTTGTCAGATTAGTGTCGTTGAGTCGTACGATTTTAAAAAGGAGGCGTGGCACCTAACCCCACCCCTAACCCCAACCGTCATTGGGTGATGAGCAAATCGTATAATTTGTACGAATTAGATCATACGAATTCATACGAATTAGCCACTAAATCAAAAAGTTACGAATTGCCGTGAGATTGCGTTGGTATTTGATAGTCTATATGTGTGTCTCTCTGTGCTCATACTTCATGTCTGTGCATTCAGAAAAAAATGTACAGTGGAAGTCAAAATTATTCACCTTCCTGTGATTTTTTTTTTCTTTTCTTTTTTCTTTTGCAGATATTTCTCAAATAATGTTTAACAGAGCAAGGAATTTTTCACAGTATTTCCTATAATATTTTTTTCTTCTGGAGAAAGTCTTATTTGTTTTATTTTGGCTAGAATAAAAGCAGTTTTTAATTTTTTAAGGACAATATTATTAGCCCCCTTAAGCAATATTTTTTCAGATTGTCTACTGCAGGGGTTTTCAAACTTTTAGGACACACTCCCCCCAAGTTTGTCCAATTTCACTCGCGCCCCCCTAACCCCCCACCCCCCCGGCACCCTTCCCTCGAGCCAAAAAAGACGGCTCACCGGTTTGATTTTCATTCATTCACTGTCATTCATTTTAAAAAGCACCCGGTCCATTTCATTTACTCGAACGCATTAACTCTACAGGTGCCTGAAAGTTAGCTGTGGAACTAACGTTAATCAGATTCACTCTAGTGAACACACAAAAACCGTCATCATAATTTACTCGAGTGCACGCCTCAATGTCTTGCGCCCCCCTTAGTAGGTGCTGGCACCCCACAGTTTGAAAATCCCTGGTCTACTGAACAAACCCTCGTTATATAATGACTTGCCTACTCTAACTTGCCTAGTTCAGCGGTTCCCAAAGTGGGGGTTGTGGCACAATGAGAGGGGGTTGCTTGGTGATTTCCAAAAATCAAATCAATATAAATAAACTATTTAAAAAAATATATATAACTATATTTTATCCATAACCTACAGAAGATAAAAATAGTTACATTAAAAATACATGCAAATAAAAAGCCATCAGTTTTCAAATTTTTTTTTTCCATTGGATTGCTGACTCCTGGGGTTTTTACATTAGATTATCCCCACAGCAATAGCGTCATTTGGAACAGATTGATTTTACGGCACCAGCCTAAACTTTCTGACACCCTTATGGCACTCAAATACATAAAAAATAAATACAGGCGACTAAACATGGAGGATGATCTCCAATGTTAATCTCCAAAATGAAACCAAGTATAGACTTGTGCTGTAAACACAGTGCCGACCAGTCTCATTAAGTGAGGTTACTATTAAATTAAACAAATGAATAAATGACTATAAAAATTAGATAGTTGTTAGACTGTTGCACTTTTTTTTAACTGTGTTGTCAATATGCTCATGTTTATATAGGCCTATTGGTGCGTGTGAGCTGTTGCAATGAACATTTGTATGTTTAAAACCACCTCTGAAAATGGTGGGGGTCGTGAGTCACTGGCATTGTTATTTTGGGGGTCGTGGGCTGAAAAGTTTGGGAACCCCTGACCTAGTTAACCTAATTAACCTAGTTAAACCTTTAAATGTGACTTTAAGCTGAATACTAGTGTCTTGAAAAATATCTAGTTAAATATTATGTACTGTCAAGATAAAAGAAATCAGTTGTTAGAAATCAGGTATTAAAACTATTATGTTTAGAAATGTGTCTTTCCATTCAACAGAAATTGGGGAAATAAATATACAGGGGGGCTAATAATTTAGTTTCAACAAGTCTTTAAAACACATTTTCACACTGTTTGTTTGCTTTTATTGTAGTATCTGAAGCATGAGTTGTAAAACAGCAGCAGCTCATTTGCATTTAAGGACATTTTCAGCATGGTATACTAAATGATCTGTGAGGTATTTTCAGCTCAAACTTCACCTTCTGAGGAAACCTGAGACTTATACTGCAATATTACTAAAGTGGGCACAATATGGCCCCTTTAAATACACTGTAAAATATCTGTTAATAACAGTTTCTGTTTAATGTGATGGGACACTGATAAGAAAGTGCGGATCCAAATGCAGGGTTTATTTAACAGAATGGTCAGGCGAGCAATGGTCAATACAGGAACAAACAGCAATACGTATACGAGCAATCCAGAGTCGTGGTCGATAAACAGGCGGATGGTCAAAAGACAGGCAGCAGACAACGTAAATAAACAAACAAAGCAAAGCAAGGGTCAAACACGGAAAGGCAAGGCAAGGCAAAGGAAAACACGTCGTAATGTCACACACAGTAAACAAGACTCAGCAACTAGTGTGTGTGTGTCTGTGCTGTTTTTAAAGTCCATGTCATCAGTTCTGAACAGCTTCAGCTGTGTGTGTTAGCAATCAGCAGACAACCGGAACAGGTGTTAGTGTGTGGTGCATGACTAGATCTGTAGTCCATGTAACAGCGGATTTGTAGTTCTTTAGTGATCTGTGTTTTTACCAGCGATCTACACGGACATTCTGTAATTCTGTGGTTCACAAGTGTTTTTGGTTTATTTACGGTTGTGAATTGCATTATGGGATGTTGATCTCTGCTCTGTTGACTTTTGATGTTGGAAATTCAACTCTACAGTTTAACAAAGTGACTTTTATTTACTTTTCAGTAGCTTGTTATGTATGAGAAATAATGTATAGGAGAAATAAGTCTGTAAAATAACAGAAAATGTACTGGCAGTTTATTACAAGGTTTCTGTAGCATAATATACAACACCAACCCAGACAATATATCACTTTAAACTAATAAAAATATAAATAAAAGTCCTTTTTTTCGATCTTTTTAAAGGTAAAAGTTGTTGGAAGAAAGATCAAGATCCCATAAAGCCATTCAAAAGCATAAATAAATAGGAAAAAAAACAAAACATGAATCACAAAATATGGAAAACTGCTAATTTATGGATATTTTTAACACTGTAGTGTAGTAAACCAAGTTTAAAAAGAGATGTTAATAATCATGGTTATTTTTCCATGCTGTGTGTTACTTCAGTTGTTCTCAGACGTGTTCATCGAGGATCCTGCTCTGGTCAGAGATCTGGGACTGTACATTGTGAGATGTGCAGATGAACAGGAGAGAAAACAAGGCAAAGACAGACAGATGTTCATGCTGAAGACGTTGTGCACATTATTAGAGCTCGTCACGCTCCAACATCGCATCACTGAATCGGCGGCAGAGACTGAACATCTGTCCCAGTTGAGTATCTGACTGCTGAGCAATGTAGGATTTAGAATATGGAGTATCAAATATGGAGATGGCATGGTGGTTCAGTGGTTAGTGGTTCTCGTTTCTTCAGCATGTTAGTAGCTAAACAGCAAGTAACAAATGTGACTATATCTACACTGTTATATATATATACACACACACACAGTTGAAGTCAGAATTATTAGCCCCCCTTTGAATTTTTTTCTTTTTTAAATATTTGCAAAACGATATTTAACAGAGCAAGGAAATTTTCACAGTATGTCTGATAATATTTTTTCTTCTGGAGAAAGTCTTATTTTTTTATTTCGGCTAGAATAAAAGCAGTTTAAAATTTTTTAATAACCAATTTAAGGTCAAAATTATTTTAATCTGCCTAGTTAACCTATTAAACCTTTAAATGTCACTTTAAGCTGTATAGAAGTGTCTTGAAAAATATCTAGTCAAATATTATTTACTGTCATCATGGCAAGGATAAAATAAATCCGTTATTAGCAATGAGTTATTAAAACTATTATGTTTAGAAATGTGTTGAAAAAATCTTCTCTCCGTTAAACAGAAATTGGGGGAAAAAATAAACAGGGGGGCTAATAATTCTGACTTCAACTGTATACAGTATATAAATGCAGTATATATATATATATATATATATATATATATATATATATATATATATATATATATATATATATATATATATATATATCTCCTGTTCCTTCTGTTATTCTAGATTATATAAATTACTGTCCCGAGTGATGGGTTTTGACGAAGTTCATCTATACATGCGTCCGGTTCAGTTTGAGTTTGCAGTGAGAAAGGAGACCCCAAAACAGCTTCCAGTGTTCTTCACGGCCCTCCAGGACAGCAGACAGGAGGCTGACAGGTGAAACACTGGGTTTCAGACTCTATTTGCATGCTTTAAAACCAACAAACTTTGCAGCCTCAATGCTGTAATCAATGCTTGTTTTGAAGTCCAAGATGCGTATGTAAGGTCCCATGATGTTTTTTAAAATGTGCATTTATTTATTTGATGTTTGATGTAATCGGGACAGATAGTAGCTCCTCCCCTTTTAAAAAAAACAGCCAGTAGCGTTTTGTTGTCATCACAGCTGTTCCAGTGAGAGTGGTTGAGCTCAAGCACATCAAATGAAAGGCAAATAAGAAGCATCTTGAAGGGGGCGGGGCATGTCAGAGAGCATTTGATTGGTCAAGATTTGATGAGAAACTGAAGTATAAAAAAAACATTGATCCACTTAGACGGAAGTGACAAACTGCAAGCTTTGTATGTTTATATCAGTTTTATATCTTCTAAACGTGGATTTTGTCACTGTTGTGGAGCACACTAGCTTATAGATATTCTCAAAACTAACATACTGATACTAATGTCTACAAAAAACTTTATCTTAATTTCATGGAAGCTTTAAAACCAACCAACTAGGTGTTTTGCAGCCCCAGTGCTGTAATCAGTAGTTGTTTTGAAGTCCAGGATGAGTATTTAAAAAGACCGCATCATAACACAGAACGTATCTTTATAAAAACATGATGCATCACTCAGTTGTTTTGTTTTTAAAACATCTCCTCCGCCATGTTGCATTTAAATAAAACAGTTGTAATACCAACTTGACACTGTAAACAGAAGCTTCACATCTCATAGTTCGTCCACTGCTTTGGATCTGACATTGGCTGACATCATGTAAAACACAGCATCTTAAAGGTACCGTGAAATTAAAACGTTTTTTAGATGTTAGTTTCAGTCTGTTCGTTTTAAGGATATCTATAAGCTAGTGTGCTCCAAAACGGTGACAAAATTCATGTTTGGAAAATATAAAACTGATATAAACATTGTAGTTTGTCACTTTCACCTAAATGGATCAGCGATTTCTTTCACGTCACCTCATACTTCAGTTTCTCATCAAATCTTCTGACCAATCAAATGCTCTCAAGTATCTGACATGCCCCACCCCCTTCAAGATGCTTCACATTTGCTTTTCATTTGATGTGCTTGAGCTCAACCACTCGAACATGGAATAAAAATGCACATTTCAAAGCACTTCACAGGACCTTTAAGTTCTCTTGAACAATTGGAAAATATATTCTTGTTGATTTTGGCTTCTTCCTTTTTTTCTAGGTTTATCCCAAACTGTCTTCCTCTTGCTGTTCAGGAACTTGATGAAAATCATATCTGCAAATTTAGCTTTCGATCGAAAGAAGCAGTTTTACAGGTAGTTACACAATGATTGCCAACACAGGTCTGTGTCTTGGAAAAAATCTGATGATGTTTGAAACAGAACAAATTTTGTTCTAACCTTGTATGAGTTTCTTTCTTCTGCTGAAACCACAAGAAAATATTTTGAAGAATGTTGGAAAACAAAAAATGGATGGTCCCCTTTTCCATAGTAAGGGATTAAAAATACCATGGAAGTCAAAAGGGGACCAACAACTGTTTGCTTTCTAACATTCTTCGAAGTACCTTCTTTTGTGTTTTTTTGTTTGTTTTAATTTTAGTATCCCTACAAGTGATTAATATTCCTCCATCTTTTTAAAAAGGGGCACAAAATGCACATATATTGTGAGGAATTTTGTAAAGAACAAAGCAGTTTTGATTATTGGAATCAGAAGGTCAGATAATTTATATAAATAAGAAGTATAATTATAAGAATAATTAGATTTCTATAACTATGGATCAGGGTGGTGTTATCGTTATGCACATGCTTTCTTTTATTACCTGTTTGTGTTTGTGTCTCTTCAGCTGATGAATGAGGCGAGTGTGGAGAACCTGCGGGTGGTTCTGATGTGTCAGGTGGTTCAGAGAAACGCTTTGATTGGAGCACTGAAACAGGCCTCAGTGTGCTTTAGGACGGAGAAACTGGATCAGTCTTCAGATTCAGACCTGAAACTGCAACATGAAGGATCTGCTTCATCTGAACCCAGGAGACGAGCTGTAGATGATAAAAACAGGTCTAACAGATCCTAATCCTATTTCACCACAAGTGTATTTGGCATTAAGAAAATGAATGATATGAATGACAATATGTAAATGGATTTGTTTCATTTTACTTGAAAGCTGTTTTATATGCTCAAAGCAAAGACACCAGAGAAATGTATCATCAATACTCTTATTGAATTTTAATTATGTTAATCAATAATTGTATTTCTAATTTCATTATAAACTCATACTGATTAAACAAAATAAATTACTTTTTTTTTTTTTTGGATGATCTATCTATTTAAATGATAATGCAGGATTTCTTTATGCTTATTATTTTAAAAAATTGCACAAAATTCCCATATGTATGTTGCAGGAAGTTTTAACTATTAGTCATTTTAACTATATCTAATTAATAAATGAATTGTTTACATTTAAATAGAGTAAGAAAACATTTGTCCAGCACTATAAATCTTTCTAAAACAGACACTTGACCCCAATCCCAATTCTATTTTTGTACCTCTACCCCCTTCAAATTTTACCCCTAAGAAATGAGACAGCACTACAGCACCTGCACATGTCATCATTATGTCATCGCGATCTCTTGCTTCATATGAGATCAGACGATCGCGACTGCTGTAGTTATTCCAGTTGTGTTGTTTTTTGGTATTTATCTTCAGGAAATCACTGAAGGCATATATTATGTTATCATCACGATCTAATGTGGCAATAAGATCATAACTGTACTGTGCATTTACACAGTGGCCATATTCATCTATGTAAACACACAAAAACAACATTATCATCATTCCCAGCCACTAGACATTACTGACCGGGGATTCGAGTGTCAGAATGTTGTGGGACTGCTGTACAGGAGTTATTATTATGGACTACAGACAGTGAAATTTAGTTTTTAATTTAGCGTTTTTTTTTTATAGCATGACGGTAAAACATGAACGCCATTAAGAATGTATTAGAACATATGGTTGTTATTATTTGCAGAAAAATACTCATTTGTGGATCTCCTTACTTCCGGGTGCAACTATGCCGTTGTTGTGGCTGGTGTATTCAGGGAAATTTCCTTACCCCTTGGTTTCGAGTGTGGTCCTGAAAAATATCCATTCGAAGGGGTATCTACCCCTTCCCCTTAGCTCTACGCCTTTAAGCTAAAGAGAATTGGGACACTCCTACCCCTTCATGTGAACGTGCAAAACGAGGGGTAGCGGTAAGGGGAAAGGCTAAGGGGTAGAATTGGGATTGGGCCTAAGACATGTTTTAAAGGGACCTATTATGCCCCTTTTTACAAGATGTAAAATAAGGGCCAATACCAATTCTACCCCTTACCTTATTGATGTCCCAATTCTCTTTAGCTTGAAGGCGTAGGGCTAGGGGGAAGGGGTAGATGCAGATTCAGGACCACACTCGAAACCAAGGGGTAAGAAAATTTCCCAGAATACACCAGCCACAACTGCACTGTAATATTTTAATTGTCATTATTACAAATTTTTACAACAAACAAACTTATGTTTTAGTATATTCATAACCGCTTTCGTGTTTTACCGTCCTGCTATTTAAAAAAACGGCAAAATAAAAACCACGAAAATTTCGCTATCTGTAATTCCTAATAATAACTCCTGTACAGCAGTCCCACAACATTCTGACAATCGATGGCACTCAAATACCCTGTCAGAAAAGTCTAGTGGCTGGGAATGAGCTTTTACAGTGTCTGCTATAATGTTAATGGTTTTAGTGTGTTTACACAGATGAATACGGCCACTGTGTAAATGCACAGTACAGTTACGATCTTATTGCCACATTAGATCATTATGATAGCATAATATATGCCTTCAGTGATTTCCTGAAGATAAATACCCAAAAATAACACAACTGAAATAACTACAGCAGTCGTGATCGTCTGATCTCATATGAAGCAAGAGATCGTGATGACATATGATGATGTGTGCAGGTGCTGTAGTGCTGTCCCAATTCTTAGGGGTAAATTTTGAAGCCCTTTCCCTTCAAATTCGGTTTTAACGGCCAAGGGGAAGGGGAAGGGGTAGGGTTACAAAAATAGAATTGGGATTGGGCCTACGTCTCTGATGGCTCTAGAGTGTGTATCTGAAGTTTTATATGATGTTTTATAACTCTTTGAAACTGCCACTTTTGATGCTAATTGTTCTGTTTTGGTGACTGTCGCTTTAAATTCAAATGAGATTGTGCTCTTTTCAAAAGAGGGCGGAGCTACAAATGCCTATGTGTCAGCATAGTGGCAGATTCAAAAACAAGACTAACGTCCAATACTGATGAGAGAGAAATAGTAACTAGTGGGCGGGGCTTTCCCCCTCTGATGACACGTACAAAGAGGGAATGTCAATCAAAGTGTTTCTGCAGATTGTTTTTATCAAGCGTGATTATAACAAATAAAATGTATAAATTTTTACCATTAGAAGCTGGTTATATTCACACACTGCTGCCACACATTTGTGTTTAAACCCCTTATAAAAGTGATTTATGCATAATACTTCCCTTTTAACTGATAAAAGTGTGACCTACTATAATTCAGGTTTGCAGGAGCTTTTGTGTCCATACAACTAGAGAAAGTGTCTCTCCGAGATGAAATGCTGAATGCGTTTATAAAGAAGAAAGAGCAGATGGGCTCGCTGCAGATGAACTCTGTATGTACTGTAAGCCTGACTTGATTGACTCAATATGCAGAAATATCTACCTCAGTATTAAGTCCATCAATTTTTCTTTTTTATAGGAAGACGTGTGCAGAATCAAGAGGAAGCTGATTGTGGATTTCTGTCACAGGTATGCTGCAGGGTTATTATATATACAGTTGAAGTCAGAATTATTAGCCCCCCTGTTTATTTTTTTCCCCCAATTTTCTGTTTAACAGAGAGAAGATTTTTTCAACACATTTCTAAACATAATTGTTTTAATAACTCATTTCTAATAACTGATTTATTTTATCTTTGCCATGACGACAGTAAATAATATTTGACTAGATATTTTTCAAGACATTTCTATACAGCTTAAGTGACATTTAAAGGCTTAATTAGGTTAACTAGGCAGGTTAGGGTAATTAGGCAAGTTATTGTATAACGAGGGTTTGTTCTGTAGACAGTCGAAAAAAATTAACTTAAAGGGGCTAATAATTTTGTCCTTAAAATGCTGTTTAAAAAATTAAAAACTGCTTTTATTCTAGCCGAAATAAAACAAATAAGACTTTCTCCAGAAGAAAAAATATTATCAGACATACTCTGAAAATTTCCTTGCTCTGTTAAACATCATTTAGGAAATATTTAAAAAAGAAAAAAAATCAAAGGGGGGCTAATAATTCTGAATTCAACTGTATATATATATATATATATATATATATATATACATTGAAATATTTAGTTTTTATGTGACATATATTGCGATATGAAATATTTTGCCATTTTGTATAAATTACAGTTTGATGTATGTGTGCACTTGAACCACTGACAAATCGTGAGGCACTACATCTAACTTTCTAAAACCATTCAGAGGTACGTGCATGTGAAGTACATCTCCATAATCCAATATACATAGAAGAGTACTTTCAACTAAATGTTTACAAGCTACAAAAGAGAAACATTTTTTAAAATGAAAAAAAAAAGCCTAATGTTGGTCTCAATATGTTGATTTGGAGTCTTTTATACAAAGCGAGGATTTCTGAGGCTTCTGCACAGTAGTGTTCAGTGTTGGGGGTAACGCAACTTGCATAATAATGTTACTTTTCAAACTAACGAGTAAAGTAACGGCGGATTACTTAAAAAAAAAAAAAAGTAATAATATTTGAGTTATTTTTTTTAAAATGTAATGCGAGTAACTATTTAATTATTTAGATTTTAAAAAATAAATTGCTGAATTAAATGCAGTGGGGCTGCATGGTGGCGCAGTGGGTAGCACATTCGCCTCACAGCAAGAAGGTCGCTGGTACGAGCCTCGGCTGGGTCAGTTGGCGTTTCTGTGTGGAGTTTGCATGTTCTCCCTGTGTTCGTGTGGGTTTCCTCCGAGTGCTCCGGTTTCCCCCACAAGTCCATAAAAACATGCGTTATATGCTGGATATGTTGGCAGTTCGTTCCGCTGTGACGACCCCAGATTAATAAAGGGACTAAGCCGAAAAGAAAATGAATGAATGAATGAATGTATATACAGCATGTATAGCTCTGGGTTCAGAAAGTTCTCAGAAGATAACATTATCCTAAATGATAATTTTTGGAAAATAAAGTTAAATGAAGGTGTAGGTTATACAGTGCAATGTTACATGCAGAGCTTCTCTATTTAAAATAAAAAGAAGAAACCCCCCCTTCCCCTCCCTCCAAGTTCTGAAAGAGATTATTTTTACGATCTAAGCACAAAGTCTAAAGCACATTACAAAAGCACTAAGGGCGTGTCCGAATCCACTTTTGCTATTTTACTCTTTACTTTACTCCTTTACTTTCGTGGATAAGGAAACAGTGTTGTACACACTCCACTGAAGACATCCATTAGCCTACATATTTGATTTCATTTGTTAAGCGCAAAGATTTGTTTCAAAACTATTTCTAAATTCAGTTCTAATTTCCTGCAAACTAATAAATAAACAATAATAATGAAGTGTGGACAAATCAAAAGTTATATCCAAACACATGTCCTGTTCTTATGACCCATATGGTGACGCAGACGTCTCCAAATCCTGACAGGTGGACAAATCTAAACTTGTTTTTAATTAAACAAATATAAATATGCATACAATAAATAATAATAATAATTTCTTACATTTATGTAGCGCTTTTCTGAGCACTCAAAGCGCTTTACACATTGGGGGAACCTTCCATCCACCACCAGTGTGCAGCATCCACCTGGATGACGCAACGGCAGCCATATTGCACCAGACCGCACACCACACACCAGCTGATTGGTGGAGAGGAGACAGAGTGATGAAGCCAATTATTATATGGGGATGGTTAGGAGGCCATGATAGTCAGAGGCCAATGGGCAAATTTGGCCAGGATGCCGGGGTTAAACCCCTACTTTTTTGCAAATGACATCCTGGGATTTTTAATGACCAGAGAGTCGGGACCTCGGTTTAACGTCTCATCCGAAAGACGGCACTCACTGAGCAGAATAGAGTCCCCGTCACTATATTGGAGCATTAGGACCCACACAGACCACAGGTTGGCCGCCCCCTGCTGGTCTCTATGAATAATACTGCTAGTAATAATAACATTATACAAATGCAAATTGTCATGAATAAATTGACCCCCCCTCCCATTTGTAAATTTATTTGTGTATTGCTGTACATCCTGCATGTGTATTAAGCAATGTGTAAGCGCAAGTTTGATATGCGCTCTGTGCTGGACTTTAGAGCAGCTTTAAGTTGATCAATGTCACTGTCTATTTCAGTTCCTAAAATTAACAACGCACCAACCATGCGCCTTAATACACCTCCTTTTTTAGACCAGCACACCAATGAATCCATGAATCCACAAAGTGGCACAAATGGATTTGCTATTTAAACAACGTGGCGCAAAACGTGAAAATTACAGTTGTGCTGGTCTGAAAATAGCAACAAATCGCGCCAAACACGTCTTGCGCCTTTTTGTGATGGGTATATGATAGGGTCTCAAGCCTCAGCAAAGGTAAGGAAAAGTAACGCATTACTTACCATAAAAGTAATTATGTAACACAACTAGTTACTTTTTTAGGGAGTAACTCAACATTGTAATGCATTACTTTCAAAAGTAACTTTCCCCAACACTAGTAGTGTTTCTGTGTGTCTTCCAGGTTTAATAAGCGTGTATGTGAGTGTCTTGTTCGAGGGCAGCTGATCTCTCTGAGCTTCAGTCTCCTGTCACTGCTGCATGAGGTGCCACACATCAGAGACCAGCACTTCATGGCGGGCAAACCTGAAGACCCCCGAGCAGACCTGCAGGCCGAGGGCAGACCAAATCCTGATCCCAGGTGAACATGTGGAGGGAAATTAGGTGATATTGAAGAAAAATATGATATGCCAAAAGCATGTTAAATAATTTGATTCCTAAATGATACAATATTTGTAAAAAAAAACAAAAAACAAAACAAAAACAATGATATAACATAGTTAAAGTTTTTCAATTATTATTAATTGTATATATATATATATATATATATATATATATATATATATATATATATATATATATATATATATATATATATATACACACACACACACACACACACACACACACACACACACACACACATGTTTGTTTTTGTGAAAAGTGGGTACATTACATAGGCTTCCATTCATTTTATACAGATCAAACCGTATATTATATTGCCCTCACCCCACCCTACCCCTAAACCCAACCATCACAGGAGACAGTGTACAGCTTTACTCTCTGAAAACACTCATCCTGTGTGATTTATAAGCTTTTTGAGAAGTGAGGACGTCACCAATGTCCTCATATTTCACCTGCTTTTTGTAATACCTGTGTCATACCCATGTCATTATACAGATTTGTGTCCTGATATGTCACAAAAACACGTACACACATACACACACACACACACACACACTCACTGGCCACTTTATTAGGTACACCTGTCCAACTGCTCGTTATCCCAAATTTCTAATCAGCCAATCACATGGCAGTAACTCAATGCCTTTAGGCATGTAGACATAGTCAAGACAATCTACTGCAGTTCAAACTGAGCATCAGAATGAGTAGGAAAGGTGATTTAAGTGACTTTGAACGTGGCATGGTTGTTGGTGCCAGACAGGCTGGTCTGAGTATTTCAGAAACTGCTGATCTACTGGGATTTTCACGTACAACCATCTCTAGGGTTTACAGAAAATGGTCCGAAAGAGAGAAAATATCTAGTGAGCGGCAGTTCTGTGGGCGCAAATGCCTTGTTGATGTCAGAGGAGAATGGCCAGACTGGTTCCAGCTCATAGAAAGGCAACAGTAACTCAAATAACCTCTTGTTACAACCAAGGTCTGCAGAAGAACTGAACGCACAACATGTCCAACCTTGAGGCAGATGGGCTACAGCAGCAGAAGACCACACCGGGTGCCACTCTTGTCAGCTAAGAACAGGAAACTGAAGCTACAATTTGTACAGGCTCACCAAAATTGGACAATAAAAGATTAGAAAAGCATTGCCTGGTCATTCGGATGGTAGGGTCAAAATTTGGCGTCAACAACATACAGTAAAAGCATGGATCCATCCTGCCTTGTATCAATGGTTCAGGCTGCTGGTGGTGGTGTAATGGTGTGGGGGATATTTTCTTTGCACACTTTGGGCCCATTAGTACCATTTGAGGATTGTATCAACACCACAGCCTACCTGAGTATTGTTGCTGACCATGTCATTCCCTTTATGACCACAGTGTACCATCTTCTGATGGCTACTTCCAGCAGGATAACGCACCATGTCATAAATCGTGAATCATCTCAGACTTGTTTCTTGAACATGACAATGAGCTCACTGTACTCAAATGGCCTCCACAGTCACTAGATCCCAATCCAATAGAGCACCTTTGGGATGTGGTGGAACGAGTGATTCGCATCATGGATGTGCAGCCGACAAATCTGCAGCAACTGTGTGATGCTATCATGTCAATGTGGACCAAAATCTCTGAGGAATATTTCCAGTACCTTGTTGAATCTATGCCACCAAGGATTAAGGCAGTTCTGAAGGCAAAATGGTATATAGAGATAGGCAGGTTACGTTCTGTATGTTCTGTAGTTATGTAAAATTGAAAGGTTATTACTGTACAAAGTAAACCTATGGATCAACTTGAAAAATTACTTTGGTTACACCTGAAAAAAAAGTCAACTTCTTGTAATATACTGATAACACAAATTCAGTTGATCCAATGGTTCACATTGTTTAATGCTAAAACCATAAAGAATTTTTGTTATCTGTGGTAAACAAAATTCATAAATGTATAATATCAAATTAGAGGCATTACAAATATTACATTTCTGCATAAACACTGTATATGCATTCATTCATACTTAAAAAAACACACTTTCCAGAATGTAACTGCCTTTCTAAATCAACTCTTATCAACTTTTGGCCATTCAGGACTTTTCAGCCTCGTCCCAGAAGACTGTTATCAGCCGATGGAAAGAATCTGCTGAATCTGTGGTTCATCCCTCATTATACAGAAGTACTGCTCATGTTCAGGACTCTGGAGGAAAAGGTCAGAAACTCATCTGTAGCTGAAATAAACGCTACACACACAGTGTAGTAATCTGTTTTGCAAAGCAGCATTTCAAATGTTACAGATACATGCACGGTTACAATAGCATGCACAACACTGCAGAAAATATTCATTAAATGCTATAAATGTCCTCACCATTTACTCACACTTAGATGATTCTAAACTTTTATGAATTATTTTCTTCTGATGATCACAAAACAAGATATTCTGAAGAATGTTAAATACAAAAAATATATTTAAACTGCATTTGCATTGCGATTTTGTCTCAATTGCTGCATGATATTTTCTCCTCTCTAACTTCACTTTTCTTCATTTACTTTGCTTTAGTTTGCTTTAATTTACTTTATAGCACAATGCAACATCAGTCGTTGACTATTGTGCTGTACACAAACTGTAAACTACCTGACAGATGCCTTGTCGTCGATCCCAGATGTAAGAGCAACAAATAATAACTTGACTTCTAGTCGATCATTTCCTCGCCGCTGTCGCCACTGGCTTGCATGGTTCGGGATCTGTAGAGCTGCGCATCGATGGATTTGCTCTTCAGTGTTTGGACTCTCAGTAGTGATTATTAACCCACACTGAACTGAGCTAAACTGAACTGAACTTAATCTCTGAAAACTGAACTGACACTGTTTCAATTCACTATAATCTTCCATGTGAAGCTGCTTTGACACAATCTACATTGTATAAGCGCTATACAAATAAAGATGAATTGAATTGAATTGAATTGAATTTGGAAAAGTGGCAGAGGTCAATTTTTCCAATGAATCATCTGTTGAACTGCATCCCAATCATCACAAATACTGCTGAAGACCTATTGGAACCAGCATGGACCCAAGATTCTCACAGAAATCAGTCAAGTTTGGTGAAGGAAAAATCATGGTTTGGGGTTACATTCAGTATGGGGGCATGCGAGCAATCTGCAGAGTGGATGGCAACATCAACAGCCTGAGGTATCGAGACATTTGTGCTGCTCATTACATTACAAAATGTAAGGCAAATTCTCTAGCAGGATAGCGCTCCTTCTCATACTTCAGCCTCCACATAAAAATTCCTGAAAGCAAAGAAGGTCAAGGTGCTCCAGGATTGGCCAGCCCAGTCACCAGAGATGAACATTATTGAGCATGTCTGGGGTAAGATGAAGGAGGCATTGAAGATGAATCCAAAGAATCATAATGAACTCTGGGAGTCCTGCAAGAACGCTTTCTTTGCCATTCCAGATGACTTTATTAATAAGTGATCTGAGTCATTGCAGTGATGTATGGATGCAGTCCTCCAAGCTCATGGGAGTCATACACAATATTCATTCTTTTTCCACTGCACCATGACTTTATATTCTATACTGGACATTATTCTAAGCAAAGTCAGACCTTACTGTCCTAATTAAATCATTAAAAATGAAGGCATGATCATAGTTTATTTTGGTAAAATAAGCGTAATCTAGAGGCCTTTGACATTCATATAAGCCACTTCTGATATCAAATGATCAACTAGAAGTCAAGTTATTATTTGTTGTTCCTAAAATGTAGATAGGTGACAAGACGTTTGTCAGGCTGTCATCATCAAGTAACTTTCATCCGCTTATCCGGGCCTGGGTCGCAGGGGCAGCAGTCTAACTCCCCATTCACACGGGGCTTCAGCGTCAACGCTTGACAGAGGGCGTGTCTGAAGTTGAGGCTGACGCGATCGTCATAGCAGCGTCAGCCAATGAAATTAGTCCGCAATGGGCCACTGTCGGAGCTGGTGTATTTGCATACAGCGATCTGATTGGCTGACGCTTCCGTCGGCGCTTGAAAAGTTGAGCATGTCCCAACTTCTGCAGCAAGCAACGCCTCTGAAGCGGCGCCGACGGATCCACGATGCAGTTCGGCAACGCCTGACGTCACCCATTCAAAGTGAATGGGAAGCGTTGAAGCTGAAGCCTCGTGTGAATGGGGCGTTAGGAGAGAACCACAGACTTCCCTCTCCCCAGACACTTCCTCCAGCTCCTCCGGGGGGATCTCGAGGCGTTCCCGGTGGGACATGCCTGGAACACCTCCTTAGGTAGGCGTCCTGGAGGCATCCGAAACAGATGCCCGAGCTACCTCAACTGACTTCTCTCGATGTAGAGGAGCAGCGGCTCTACTCCGAGCTCTTCCCGGGTGACAGAGCTTCTCATCCTGTCTTTAAGGGTGCACTCTGCCACCCTGCGAAGGAAACTCATTTCAGCTCATTTCAGTGACGTTAGTGAAATGAGCAATGGTTTCTGCTGTTCTGAAATCAGCTGCAGATGTGAATAAGTGGCAGAAGAAAGTAGTTCCTCTTACAAAAGGATTTTGATACTCTCCGTGTTTAATTTTCTTTTTTATACACACGATTATGTCATCAAACTTGTATAAACCCAATATCACACTCGTAGCTGTGCGATGTGCCTGTATGTCGTCTGTATTTATATACTGTATATATATATGTGTGTGTGTGTGTGTGTGTGTGAGAGTATATATATATATATATATATATATATATATATATATATATATATATATATATATATACAGTATATAATATATACAGACTATATATATTATGTAAATAAAAGCTTTTGTTTTGAATGCGATTAATCACTATTAATCTTTTGACAGCACTAGTTTGTTTGCTTATTGACCATTCACATTCAGTCTGGCCTTATTAGTTTGACTCATCTGTTGATCTGGATTTTTTCATTGAATGTATTAAGTCATATATTGTTTGTTCTTGCTGCAGGAACGTCAGCAGGCTCTTCAAAACTCTCTGCAGATCATTTCAGCTCTTCATGATATTGTTTATTACCTGGTGAGTTTTGCTCGATTGGGGAACTCAGATTCTTTGTTCAGTCACAGCAGCGGTCAGAGGCTCATGGCGGACTGGGGAGGTTTAGAGAGCATCGGTATGTGATCATCTATAAACAACACAAACTATAATCTTTTTCCACATGTGACTACTGCTCTTCAATTATGATTTCTACTTTTGGTTTGGGGAAATTCCATTCAAAACAACTGAAACAAATCAATTGGTAGTGCCACAAATAATGCATAGTGAAAATTGAGTTAGGTACGTTTGCTTTGTTCTTTATGTTTATTCTTTATGAAAATAGCATTACATTTAGTGAACCCCATACAGAAATCTGTTAAAATTATTAGCCCTCCTGTATATATATATATATACAGTTGAAGTCAGAATTATTAGCCCCGCTGTTTATTTTTTTCCCCAATTTTTCTTTAACGGAAAGAAAAAATTTTCAACACATTTCTATACATAATAGTTTTAATAACTCATCTCTAATAACTGATTTATTTTATCTTTGCCATGATGACAGTAAATAATATTTTACTAGATATTTTTCAAGACACTTCTATACAGCTTAAAGTGACATTTAAAGGCTTAACTAGGTTAATTAGGTTAACTAGGCAGGATAAGGTAATTAGGCAAGTTATTGTATAATGATGGTTTGTTCTGTAGAATATCGAAAAAAAAATAGCTTAAAGGGGCTAATAATTTTGTCCTTAAAATGGTGTTTAAAAAATTAAAAACTGCTTTTATTCTAGCCGAAATAAAACAAATAAGACTTTCTTCAGAAAAAAAAAAATATTATCAGACATACTGTGAAAATTTCCTTGCTCTGGTAAACATCATTTGGGAAATATTTTAAAAAGAAAAAAAAATTCAAAGGGGGGCTAATAATTCTGACTTTAAATGTGTATATACACAGTATATACAGTTGAAGTCAGAATTATAGCCCTCCATTGATTTTGTTTTCTTTTATACAGCTTAAAGTGACATTTAAAGGCTTAACTAGGTTAATTAGGTTAACTAGGCAGGTTAGGGTAATTAGGCAAGTTATTGAATAACGATGATTTGTTCTGTAGACAGTCGAAAAAAAAAAAGCTTAAAGGAGCTAATAATTTTGACCTTAAAATGGCTTTTAAAAAATTAACAACTGTTTTTTTTTCCAGTGAAAATGTCCTTGCTCTGTAAAACATCATTTGGGAAATATTTAAAAAAGAAAAAAAATTCAAAGGGGGGGCTAATAATTCTGACTTCAACTGTATATATAATGATGAATATTGAATATAAACCTACAATAGAATATGATTATTGTTTTTTATATTTTATGATACTTGTGCTCTTACTTTTAAGGTAAAAACTTAGATTGTTGAATATTTAATATTAACACACATCCTCATATTTTTTTTTTTATTTTATTAAAAAAATTTATTACATTTTTATTTTAGTTTCTGAAGAATATTTAGCATTGTTTCCATTGGTAAAAATGTAATAATACTTCATAATTTTCTTTTAAATAAGATAATGTAAATGTATTTTTTATGATGATGATGATGATTATTATTATTATTATTAATACTACTACTACTACTACTACTACTAATAGTAATAATAATATATATGTTCTTATCTTCTTTTAGGTTAAAATTAATACTGTTGAATAATGAATATAAACCTACAGTAGAATATGAATATTGTCTTTTGTGGGTTATTTTATTTTTTAAAACTTATAAAGAAGTAAAATTAATATAGTTGAATTTCAAATATTAACACAACATATTTATTTTATTTTATTTTATAATTTTTTTTAGTTTAATCATGGTCTGCTGAAGTAGATTGTCAATTCTATTGAGCTGCTTCTTAGTATTAGATGGATGAACTTTGAGGTGAATAATTCCGCCCTATTGAACCCAATTAAAAAAAAAAAACATTTCACAGATTTTTTCTTTACTCTTTAATAGAATTACTCCTATTATTCATGTAAATCATCATAGGGTGTGGTAAAAAGGTTGAAATGCTGTGTATTTTGTTCATTTTGTGTGTATTGTACGGTGAATTTGTGTGTATTTTGTGTGCATGTACTGTACAGTGTTTGGTAATGCTGTGGTGTTTGTCTGAAGGGGCTGAGCTGTGGGACGTCCAGCGACAGATTGAGTCTCTCTGTGAGTCCAGCAGTTCAGAGAGTGTCGGGCGACTCCTGCAGTTACATAGAGATGTGCTTTTCTTGCGCTTTGATACCGCAGTCAGATACATGATCAGGTGCTTGTAAACCACAGATTTAATTCACAGCATTAATGATGATGTTAATATGTAATCATGTTTGAGAGGAGGCAGAGGGGAACACCTTTGAAAAGACCAGATTAGATATGTTATCTGTTTATTAGTGCTGGAGGCTTTTGTTTTTTGTTTTGTTTTGTTTTGTTTTGTTTTGTTTTTTGTTTTGTTTTGTTTTGTTTTGTTTTGTTTTGTTTTGTTTTGTTTTGTTTGTTTTGTTTTGTTTTGTTTTGTTTTGTTTTGTTTTGTTTTGTTTTGTTTTGTTTATTCATTCATTCATTTGTTTGTTTATTTATTTTTGTTTTATTAAATTTATTTATTGTTTTGAAAATATTTAGCAGTGCTTTCATTTGGTAAAAAATAAATATTATTTCCTAATTTTCCTTTAACTTACATGTTTTATTATGGTTGTTATTACTATGAATATTAATATAATAATATTACATGTGTTCATATTTTTATGGTAAAAAATTCATGCTGTTGAATATTAAATATATAAATTTAATAGAATATGAATATTGTGTTTTGTAGGTTATTTTATTTACATGTTTATATTTTTAAGGTAAAAAATAAATATGGTTAAATATTAAATATAAGGGTGATGCGGTGG